>JAYKKO010000034.1:1800000-2210000 GCA_037074685.1 Glyphodes pyloalis | reverse complement strand
CTAATAAAACCAAACTGACTATTATGTAAAATTATGTTGTTATCAAAGCTATTGATTAAATATATTTTTTTCAAATATTTTACTTAATGCAGGTAAGATTAAGATAGTTCTAAAATTGGATGGGTCACTTTTGATACCTGCTTTAAAAATTGGTATGATTGGTAAAGGTCGGAAACTGATCTTTATTAAAAATCAAAGCTAGGTTATGTGCAAAATTATGTATGAAAAATATATTTGGCATGAAATGGGTTAGATTTTAAAATGCCGTAAAAGAACACTTTAATATGTTAAATCGGCCATATTATTTTAAAGTAAAATATTTATTAAATGTTATATTGATATGCCCCGATCCTATTTATTAGAAAGTGTGTAGATAAGTACATTATAACGATACAGTATGATTTAAACATAAACAATCTAAGAATGATTAAGGGCCACACGTACCTGCAGGTCGCAGAACAGAGCGTTGTAATCCACAACCTCCACTCTCGACTGCGTTGGGCTTCTGTAGACAGTACTGTGAACGCGAACCTAGAAATAAGAGAGAAAAAATAAATGCTTAGAATAAAAAGCAGTGGAAAGCTCGCAATGGTAGAGGTGGGTCGGAGAGGAAGTGGTGGACGTCGGCGTTTCGTTGCCGGCCTCCGTGTCCTTCGCGAACCGGCAGTGGTGAAATACATGAAGAATAGTGAAGACTTGACCCCTGCTACCAATGTAGCCCCCCCAGGAGCTTTAGAAACCTTACTCACACGCAGAAACACAACAACACAGAAATTATTGTTATTTGGCTGCGGTCTTCTGTAAGGTGGAGATATTGCGCCAATCCGAGCGATAAATCGCTATGCCTACCTCTCTTATATACCTGTAGAATATTCAGAAGATCGCAGCCAAATAACAATTACTTCTGTGTTGTTGTGTTCCTGCGTGTGAGTAAGGTTTACAGAGCTCCTATGGGGTGCTTCATTAGTAGCAGGGGTCAATCCTTCAAGGTAATGGCCACAAGTCCTGTACAGTTTTACTATGCCGTAATTGTCGTCCTTAAGCTAGGACCTCATTATCACTTAACATCAGGTGGGATGGGGTCAATCTTGAAGTGCGTTATAAGAATAATGTTGTAGTTACCTATAGAAGAGCCAGTCGTCGGCGGGCGAGGCGAGCGCGGCCAGCAGCGCGCGGTGGCTGTAGAGCGGGCGCGGCGCCGCGTAGGAGGCGGCGAGCCCGCGCCAGCACGCGCGCCACGCTCCCGCGCCGTGCGCGCGCACGCCCGCCGTGAACGCCGCCTACGGGACCGACCTCACATCAGTGTTGCCACAACATACTCTACAACTGTAGGTATGCTTAAAAAAACTGTATGTGTTGACTTGTTGGTAATGTCTTAGATCGGAACAGTACCCCCCTTTGGAGTCCAAACACGTGCCCAATGCGATTTATCGACTGGTGTCCCACAGGGCGGTATTCTTTCCCCTATCGTCTTTTCCGTTTTTATCAATTTATCACCGTGTCATCTGTACGCTGATGATTTGCAATTTTATACGAGTACAACTATGGTTGAGTTATCCTCGGCCATCGATAAGATTGATGAGTAAAAAGACACCTTACGGACTAAACAGTAAGAATCGAAGGATAATTCGACTGGTCGAGTAGTCTTTATTTGTACATTGCATGTCAGTATACAAATAATGCTTGAAACAACATACCTCTTGGAACATTTCCGGTATAGTCTTGTTGTCCTTGTACCAGTCGTCGAATAGTTGAACGGCCTGCTTTGTCACTTTCGGATTCTCCCACTCCACGCCAGCTGTCAATAGAGCTCCACTCAGCCATCTGTGAAGTATGGCATTTTATTTGTTTGATCTTCAACATCGTCGCAGTAACGTATGCGTCGAAACCATGGATAAAAGTTAGCAGATTAGATTTTGATTGGTAGTTCCTTACGCAACTTATCAAGATTATATCATTAACAAAGATGAATTAAAGATGAAGACTAGCTTTCACATTTTTAAATTACCTTTTGTTAAATTTTCTAAACTAGAATAAAATGAATAGAAAATATTATGTTAATTAATATAAGCTTTACAAACGTTCATATATATTGACAGTAAAAACTAAATATTCTTCCGCCGTGCTCGGAGTTAGGAAATTAGACACTCTTTTTTCAAAGGGGCTCTATTTTATTGAGCATTATTAGGAGGTAGCTTCATTTGCTTTATATAGAGACTATTCATAAGTATTACTTATGTAATCTATGTGAATAAAAAAAATTGACTTTGACTTTGATTAAAAATACAAACCTAACCTGAATAATAGGTTTGGGGAAAGTGAGTCACTTGGGCGACTTGTGACTCAGTCAGTATAACTAGCGGCAGCAGCTCACGCCAGTAGGACATGTGTGAGAGGAGTACTCACAGCGGGTCTGAGGTCTGCGGCGGATGCAGCTGCTGCAGCATTTGATGCAGGCGCGGCCCACTTGCAGCTAGCCGCAGCAGCTCTCGCCAGCAGGACATGTGTGAGAGCACCACGCGCCAGGGGGCGGAGTGCTGTTCCGTGCTAAGACGAGCTGGTGGAAGAAGAACAAATACTATGAGAGGATGTATAAAGAAATATTGACTGGCTCGATAGTAATAAAAGCCATGCCAAATACGTCATGCTTGTGAACAGGTGCCGCCTTCGGGGACAGGTCTGCTCCAGCTTACCTCTCAAAATAAAATATATACCTTATGATTCCTGATACCTGATGGTAGAACAATACGATATGATTTCGTATATTCGTGATGTTCATATAGCAGTTATACTGAAACTAAGTAATTTACCGAGTTTATTATGGGTATCTTCTCTGTAGTGCCTTCAAAAGGAGCGTGAAGAATCTTGCAAGACAGTATGGCGAATAGGATCAAATCCGACGTCATCATCGCTATATGGGTTCCTGTCTTGCTTATCATCAGGTTGGGAGGAGCCGGGGAATGATGCACAGTGAAAGACTTGGAGAAGAAGTCAGTATAAAATATTGTATCGGGCATAAACTTACTCGCAGCAGCGATGGCCCTGCTTGCGGGCAGGCGGCCGGCGCGGCTCAGTACGAAGGCGTCGTCCAGCATCAGGGCGCGCTCAGCCGGGGCCCCGCTGGAGTACAACGCTGCCGCTCGCGCCGCGGCCGCTTCTGCCGTCTGTACGGTCAATAATACGTCACTACACGCTTTGGAATTCGCACCGCCCTTATGTCAAGCGTGAGAACTAAAATCGAAGTACCGTAAGGGCCATCCATTAATAAAGTGAGATTCAAGATTACCCAAAAAATCACGTGCATTATTAGTACTTTTATAAAATACAGGTAAAGTATCATTAAACTCGTGCGTGATAAGTTATTACACCCTCCCCCCACTTATAATATTTTCGTGATTTTTAAAGACTTCTCAATATTTAAAATTTCTTTTGATACAATCTTGGAATAAGAACTACAAGACGCCACTAATTGTCTAAGATACTGGTAGGTACAGTGTACTTTAAGTTGTTTATCGATGTATATGTCGCAGGCATTTTGAATAAATCCGCCGTTTACATATGGCGTCGTCAGTTTGAAAACGCTCGCTAATATGTAATATGCCGAATGCAAAATCAGGCAAAATGACAACAGTTTGTAGTAGTTTTGGGGTGACCATGAATAAAACACTGTTTGGACAAATTAGACCTACTTCATTAAAATATTCAAGGAACAAAAATGACTTTTATTGAATATCAATTACTTAACCTAAAGTTAATTGAAGTAATTAACGATTCCATGGGTTAGGTTAGGTTAGTTTAGTGAATAAAGTGAAGCGCAAGCCGAGCGAGCGTAGCGAGCGTGCCGCGGCAGTGGCCGCCAAAGCGCCATGTCTAGCTCATTTGTAATAATATTATATTAGTAGGAAAGTCACTTACTAGGGATTTTATATATATTTGAAACATTACATATTTTTAACACTATTAAATTTACAGTTCTTTAGTTTTATAAATTTCAATAATACTGTCCTTTGCAAACCAAATTGTATGGTCACCCTAGCTTTGTCAAGCTATACTTCAATTTGCCGCGTCATTAGTATATTACCTAGGTCCATGCATTTTACAAACCAGCATTCGTTTTTAAACTGACGACGCCGTATGTAAACGGCGGATTTACTCAATATGCCTGCGACATATATACCACTTTTATAAGAGGTAAATTATGTCTACCGCGAAGTCTCTCTCTGCAGGAAAAAATATAACGGTGTGTCTTAAAATTTAATCGAATTATTATGAACTCACCTCCCCCGCGTTCCTGTCTTGCGGCGCGACTCGGTACAATCCGCGAGCGCCCACGTTATACCGCACCCACTTGTGTTTGCCCAAGTCTGGGATCACCACTGACAAAAAAGGGTACTTTTTAACGAGCTTTTTTAACCTTGGGTTGTTTTTAACACGCTTTGATAACCTTGGGCTGTTTTTAACACCCTTTTATAAGCTAGGTTGTTTTTAACAATCTTTTATAAGCTTGGGTTGTCTTAAACACCCTTTTATAACCTTGGGTTGTCTTTAACACCCTTTAATTAACAAGATTTTATGAGTTTGGGTTGTTTTTAACACGCTTTTTTAACCTTGGGCATTTTTAACACCCTTTTATAAGCTGGGTTGTTTTTAACAATCTTTTATAAGCTTGGGTTGTCTTTAACACCCGTTTATAAGTTTGGATTGTTTTAACAAGATTTTATAAGTTTGGGTGTTTTTTTACACCCTTTTATAAGTTTGGGCTGTTTTTACACCCTTTGTAACACGTCGTTACATGTTTTGGTGTAATTATTTAATTTATTCAAAAACATCCAGCTTTGATGGCTAAAGAAACATTGTTCCAAGTCACATTTGTTTCTGAACTTGGAACTGTGAGTGTCCCAGAGAACCCACAGAGCTAGCAGTACTTCGGCTAAAATCACACCACCTTAAGCCACTAGGTTACACCTTTTATAAGCTTGGGTTGTTTTTAACACGCATGTATAAGCTTGGGTTGTTTTTAACACGCTTTTATGAGTTTGCGTTGTTTTTAACACCCTTTTACGTATAAGCCTGGGTTGTTTTAATACCCTTTTACATATAAGTTTGCGTTGTTGCGGCGTAAAGCATTATAACACATTATTTAGACATACTTTCTGTTTCGTTCATCCAAATGAGATGCATCACGTTTTCTGCCCACCTAGACGTCTTGACTGGTCTCGTTTCATTAACTACGTCATACCTGCAATATAATATGACATATTATATGTAAGTATACTCTTTGGCAATAATATTGCGTATCTATTGCTTGTGTGCTTTACATTTGTGTGTGTTTGGTGCCAATATTAGATTGAAGTTAGTATGACAGGAATTCTTCCATGTTTTTTGTTCACTGTAATAAGTTTAGATACTACAATAATATGTAGAATACTATATTCTGATACAACGCGAACGAAGTCACCCGCTACAACTAGTTCATAACAAAATACTCACCAAGTCCCATTGGCCAAGCTCTCGGTAGTGTTTTTCCAAGTCTTTGTGACGTTTTCTAGCTCTGGCTCGTCCTCCACCGGCCCCACCATGAACGTGAGGGGGATGACCCACTTGTGGGGAGGGGGGGCGCGCGTGGCGGGGAGCTTTTTGGTCGTCGTCTTAGGGGGGGTCGCGGTGGTGGTCGCGTTTACGTCCTCTTCTATTGATTCTGTGAAGTTCTCTGGAAGGAAAGATAGATTGTGATGAGATTGGGCATACGACGGACTTTTTTATCATTCACAAATTTTTTCTTTTGGGAAATCGTATGTATTTATGAATTATATGTTTATCTTTCTAACAAATTATAATCAAGTCAAGGTAACATATTTTTGTATTCAAGTAGGTTACTTAGAACACTTTTGAATCGTCATTGAATAATTATTTTTTATAATAGGTACACTTCAAGATTGACTTCATCCCACCTGATGTTAAGTGGAAATGAGGTCCTAGCCCTTAAGGCGACAAGTACAGCATAATAAATCTGTTACTGGACTTTTAGCCCTTACCTTGAAGGCTTGACCCCTGCTACTAATGTAGCACCCCCCAGGAGCTCTGTAAATCTTACTCACACGCAGGAACACAACAACACAGAAGTGATTGTTATTTGGCTGCGGTCTTTTGTAAGGTGGAGGTATTTTACCAGACGGCAAAGTGATTTTAACGCCGAATGAAAGGAGAACTTTCATCAAAACAAAACTATATGACTTAGTTCTAAGTAGTCTACACATAGCAATAAGTTAGATACTGCTACTGTTACCAATCTGCTGAGTTTCTTACCGGTGTCTTCTCGGTAGATATAGGTTCCGAACCGGCAGTAGAATCACTTTGCATTGTATTCAATATTAAGTAATAATTTTCGAGAGGTAAACTGGAGCAGACCAGTCCCAAAGGTCACCTTTTCACAAGCATGACGTATGTGCCAGTCATTGCTTAACTCATATTATGTAAACAATCTATTTTATCAATAGTATTACTTTCATGCAATATTTTGTCTAGATCTTAATAAGGCTTTCGATACTGTTGGTATGATGGAAACTATGGATAGACCCTTTGTCGATTATAAATGAGCAACACCATTACGGTTAGCAGTTGAAAGAAAGCCACGCAGGAGTTCGGTGGGCCAATCACTCCCCCCCCCCAACCCCCTTATAAAAGGATAGTATAATTAGGATTGTTCATCATACCTGGCTCATAAAACAGTTCGTCCAGGTCCGCCCTTAAATCGTATGTCAACAGGTTGTCGACCATTGGAGAATCCAGTTCTGGTGGGTCGGCTGCCATTACGAACCTTTAAGAAGATGATAAAAAAGGGTTTTCATTGATTAATGAAGTGTTTTTATTCATTGATATAATATCATTATCAATTATTGTTTTTTTATTAAAAAAAATATTACGGTCTGAACCTTAGTATTTTTTTGTAGAAAACAATGCACGCCAGACATACTTTGTATTTAGCACTTATGTCGAACTTAAAGTGTTCGCCTTCACGTCAAGGTCAATAACCTCTGTACCTCTAAAATGTAGCTCGACGTCACTTCTTTGTAATCTTTTTACAAAAATTAAACACCTTCAATGAACTTTGATGCACAGTATCATCATGAATTTTTCAGTTATTACACAAAACGTTTCCATTGCAATTTAAAAATCTAAATTAAGAATTAAATACTATCATTGTTTTTACTGAGTCATCATCGCTATTAAGAATATCTTTAAGGGCCGGACTTTGGCGACGCGCCATCTCTGAGGCCCCGGATTCGATCCCCGGACGGCCCAATATCGAAAACGAACTTATCCATATGGTCTCGGGTCTAGGTGTGTGGTACCGTCATCGTTACTGATTTCTATAACACAAGTGCTTAAGCTACTTAGCACAGAATCAGAGCAATGTATGTGATGTTGTTCATTATTTATTTATCTATCAACTACCTTTCCTGCTTGATTATGACGTCATCTCCATCTACGGTGGCACAGAGTAGTGGGTATCCAGGCCTTTCGCACCAACCATCCCACGCGTGGGCATGGCTACTGGACTCGTCACCACTGTCGTGTTGGAGTGCACGCCAGAGGTCTCTGTGAACAATAAAAAACTAGCTGTAGCCTGCGATTTTGTTTGCATTATTTCGGGATAAAAAGTATTCTATATGTTAATCTAGTATCTTATGTAGCCTTCTACGAAATTTCAGTGAAATACAATGAGTAGTTTTTATTTATTTTCTTATCTATTTATTGGATTACCGACACAAAATTAAAGTAAAAGTAACATTTCACACGTATACTGCTGAATAGGTTTTACCAGCTGACTTAGCTGACTGCACTTATAATAAAAGGAAAACTAAGCCTACAAAATTATTATAATTATTATATTATACTATGAGTTTATGTGTGAGAGAGGAACAATCATATATCAAGATGTCCGCGTTCGCGATTACAACATTAGTAGGATAATAAGTAAGTGTAAATTTGACCTTTTCTAATGATTACTCATCAAACAAAGGGAACAAGAAAACTCCTTGCCTAATTTCTACTTTACATTAAATAGCAACAGTACTACAACGCTACCTTGCTTAAGCCATGCTTTATAATTATTAAATAACAGAGGACATAGCACACCTCCTTGCCTAAGCCCTACTACACATTCAAAAGTGGCGGCTCTAGAACATTACCTTGCATCAGCACTCGCGGCGCGGTGATACTTTAGTAGGCGTGCAAGTGCAGCGCGCCCCGCGGCTTCACCTGCCGCCTCGATTGCCATACTGACAATCGCTGCACCCTGTATCAATCGCCTTGATATAAATATATTAACACGGTTGAAACATGACAGAGCGGATTAAATTGCCTCTATTACGAACAAGCTATTGGTCTCTTATAATGCGAGGGCCAAAGGAGTGGAACCAACTCTCTGCAGAGGTTAGATTTCCACAACGTTATAATCTGGATACCTTTAAGGCATTGGCCTCAAAGGTATTGTTTACATTGGTTAACAGACCCCCTAGACGAACGCGTACGATTTTATTTAGAAACTAGCGACCAGTCGACGACATTTTTTTCTACTCGACTCAGTAGTTTATTTATTTATTCTCAAAATCAAAGTCAATATTTTTTTATTCACATAGATTACATTAGTAATACTTATGAATAGTCTCTATATAAAGCAAATGAAGCTACCAGCTGTAGCTTTTATAGGACAACCACCAATTTTTAAACTAAAAAATAACATTACTTAAAATCTTGAAATAAAGTCTAAGAGCAGATTCATTTACAGGCTGCCACGGCTTGCATATGTAAGCAACATTGTATTTAAAAAAAGGGAAGTAAAGTTCCTGATATTATTGCCTTCAAACAAACAAGGTCATCAGCTTTATAATATTTAGCCATTTATACTTAATTTTGAGCTCTGACTGTCAGCTACAATCCGGCATTTCAAAGATTCCAATTTGTATTGTAAAATTTGATCTTTCAGGCAAGTACCATGGAATCATGTCTTAAGTGATTTGTTAGAGATGAAATTATTACCTTATGTAAAGACAACTCATCAGAGGCTGCCTCTATATCAGCTCTTTCCAGTCTAGGAGATGCCACGGCGCGTGCAGAATTACTGGAATCTAATCTGTAATCCAGAAACATCACGATGATACTCCCGATCTTTCATCTTTTAGGGGTGTTAATGCGCCGCTTTCCCCAAAAGTCCCGTTACGATCGCTATCAGCAACCATCGTTACTCGGGAGTAAGAAATACCTGATAGCTTGTAATGCAAATTTACAGTTTATTATTTTTAATTCAAATTTTTAATTTTTAAATAATTGTATTTTGTGTCTGAGCAATAAACTGATTATTTTTAATTATTTTTATATGCTTTACATATTCTCCCATTTCTGGGGCTTATTAATATTTTCGCTAATGTTTACTTACTGACATAAAGATATGGCTAAGAACTGTCACAGCTTTCCGATATAAGATTCGAACAGACAATAAACACTTTGAATTGTGTTCAAATATGATTCAAATGTTTTACTTGTAACGTAGAATTAAACAATATTCAAAAGATACCAAAGTCAATACCTCAATGCTATGGAATCTGGAACCAAAACACACCTCAATACATTCATACACTATACTCAAACATTAGTCACACGAAAGTTTGTCAGGAGATTCAGGAGTGGGGATCATACCTGCTACCCTTGCTTTAACAGATAGGAGTGCTCGCTCACTAAACTAATGGTTAGTTTACCAAAAGTTTGAACTTCTTCTGCTTTTTCTTTATACATAATTGCACAAAACATTAGTTCTATAGACAAATTGTGGTACAATTTAGGCGGCCTTATCGTTGCCAGACTATCTTTAGGTAGAGGAAGCATTGGAATCGGACTGGCATTAGTAGATCTTGCTCCTCGTCGTCGAGGGGGGGCGCCTTCTCCTCTATCACTGACGTCAGCTACACTGACGCTAGCGTGGCTCGCTGCTGCGGCCGCACTCGCTGCTCTACTGACCTCAGCGCCGGCAGCACGTGCTCCGGCATCGGCGCGTCCTGCTCCTCGACGCCAAGGGGGGGCGCCTTCTCCTCTATCACTGACGTCAGCTACACTGACGCTAGCGTGGCTCGCTGCTGCGGCCGCACTCGCTGCTCTACTGACCTCAGCGCCGGCAGCACGTGCTCCGGCATCGGCGCGTCCTGCTCCTCGACGCCAAGGGGGGGCGCCTTCTCCTCTATCACTGACGTCAGCTACACTGACGCTAGCGTGGCTCGCTGCTGCGGCCGCACTCGCTGCTCTACTGACCTCAGCGCCGGCAGCACGTGCTCCGGCATCGGCGCGTCCTGCTCCTCGACGCCAAGGGGGGGCGCCTTCTCCTCTATCACTGACGTCAGCTACACTGACGCTAGCGTGGCTCGCTGCTGCGGCCGCACTCGCTGCTCTACTGACCTCAGCGCCGGCAGCACGTGCTCCGGCATCGGCGCGTCCTGCTCCTCGTCGCCAAGGGGGGGCGCCTTCTCCGCCAGCACTGACGTCAGCGCGTCCATCAGCCACTGAGAACTCCACCAGCGGGGGGATACTAGGCCGCCGAACCACTAGAACAAAGAGTAAAGCATCAGCTTATCGGCCCTTTTGAAGCTATGTGGTCGTTATATTCCCTTCAATATGATTGAGTGAAGCGATGGCTGGCACATACGTCATGCTTGTGAACAGGTGCCACCGCCGGGAACTGGTCTGCTCTAGCTTATCTCTCAAAAATAAATACTTGATGTTTCTTCACTCATCAAAATCCATACTAATATTATAAATGCGAAAGTAACTCTGTCTGTCTGTCTGTCCATCTGTTACTCTTTCACGCCTAAACGGCTGAACGGATTTTGATGAAATTTGGTATAGGTATACGTTGAATCTCAAGAACGGACATAGGCTACTTTTTATTAGAAAATAAAAGGGGGATGGGGGTAATACCACCTTTGAAAGTTTATATGGAAAAATGTTTATTTTTAAAGTTAGAGATATGAAATTTGGCACAAATATAGCTCGAAACTTGGATTATAATATAGACTACTTTTTGTTACGAATATTAGGGGAGAAAGGGGTAAAACCGACCATGAAAGGATGTAATCCACGCGGACGAAGTCACGGGCACAGCTAGTAAAACTATATGACATGGTCCAAAATGAACAACATTATTAATGTGTAAGCAAATGTTTGCAAACGAAGTAGGTACAAATGTTTTCCTTAATAAACATAAAAAATATCTGATCAACGGAGAGTTTGGTAGGTTATTTGTTAGGTTATTTGTTTCTCTTTCACGCAATAACTACAGGACAGTTTTAGATGAAAATCGGTAGGAAGAGAGATTACACACTAGGTTACATGATATCGTTTACGCGCGTGAAAAACCACGGAAGAACAGTATGTTCATACCGCGAGTCTGCAAGAGGCGCGGTATTGAAATACATATAGCGCCCTCTAAAAGAGCTATGGATCAATTTACGATACATTCTTATAGAGTCATCATCATCATCATCAGCCTGTTGCAGTCCACTGCTGGACATAGGCCTCTCCAAATGTTCGCCACTTCGCTCGATTTTCGGCGACTCTCATCCAGCTCCCGCCAGCCGTCCTGCGCAAATCGTCACTCCACCTGGCCTGAGGGCGTCCTACACTACGTTTACCGAGGCGTGGTCTCCACTCCAGAACTCGTTTACCCCAACGGTTAACTTATAGAGTAAGCCACATAAAATTTATAGCGCAGTTCATCCAGGCTTTTTCACCTTCTAATCGGAATTTTGCAGAAGCCGATAAGCAGTATTTACGAAATCGTAAGAACAGCTTACGATTTTGAGGCGATATAGGATACTGGAATAACCCAAAAAAAAAAGACGATGGCTATAAAAAGTAGTTTTTCTTATTATACTTCAAGATTGACCTCATCCCACCTGATGTTAACTGGTAATCAGGTCCTAGCTTAAGGGCGACAAGTACAGCATAATAAATCTGTTACTGGACTTGTCGCTTTTACCTGTAAGGGTCAACCCCTACTACTAGTAGCACCCCCCAGGACCTCTGCAAACCTTACTCACTCGCAGGAACATAACAAAGAAGTGATTGTTATTTGGCTGCGGTCTTCTGTAAGGTGGAGGTATTTCACCAGTCGGGCTGCTCCAGTTCGAGCGATAAATCGCTATGCCCTACCTCTCTTCTCTTCTAAAAGTACCTAGTATAGTTACCTGTTGAGCAAGAAGCCTTGCGATTGTCTTGGTGTCGGAGAGAATAGAAGGAGACAACGTGATGAGGCCCCATCCCTCCGAGTAGGGATTACCTCCGTCCACAACCACTATATCTGAAGAAGAAACAATGATTTGAGCTTTACTTAAAACGCAAAGGAAAATGGGTGTCTGGATGTTTGTTTATTTTAGGGTTCTGTATCCAAAGGGGAAAAGCGGGACCCTAAGACTAAGTCTGCGGTCACGAAAACTGTCCGAGCGTTGGTGGGGCGACGCGGCGCGATGAGGAGCGATGAGTCGCTTGGGCACGAAACTAGCGGTCAGTTATTCGCGCTAGAATATTGTTCTTGAGAATTATTAGAGCCACGTTTACTTATGAGAACGGAGTTTTTATTATCTTGAGATTGTGTTCATTCAATAAATGCATTTTATTTCTTCCCGCCATCGCTCGGACGTCGCAAGTTCCGTGCCCGCAAACTAAGACTATGCTGCCTGTCCATCCGTATAAATGCGGAAGTTTGGATAAATAGGTAAATATTGGACAACATCACATACATTGCTCTGATTCTGTGGTAAGTAGCTTAAGCACTTGTGTTACAGAAATCATAAACAACGACGGTACCACAACACCCAGACCAGAGACAATATAGAAAAGTACGTTTTCCATATTGACCCGACCAGGGATTGAACCCGGGAAATCAGATATGGCGCGAACGAAAGTCTGGCGCAAATGAATGTTCGTCATAAATGGAATTGAACCCACAACTGTATCTTCAATAGCTATGAGTGCTCGCTAACCATTATTCCACATACAATTTGGTATTGCCCCATACCCAACTGCTTAAGAAGAAATGTTATATTTTGACTATAACTTACCGAATTTAGGAAGAGGATATGACGTGTTCAGCTCGTATGAAAACTGTTGAATTGTCTTTTGCACCCATTCCAGAAGCGGCCTGGAAATATACGACCTGATTTTAACATATAGATAACGTATATCTGAATATCTATAAGGCCAAAGTGAACTGATACCTACTTTTATCTTTGCGGGGATTCCCTCGAGGGAGTAAGTGTGTAGTCACTCGTGATTCTCCTATCCTTGAAAGTGTTTTAAATGTCCTGAGGGGGACCCACCGGTATTTGCTACCCTTGGAAGTGTCTTAAATGTCCTTAGGAGGTTCCACAGGTATTTTCTACCCTTGGAAGTATCTTAAATGTCCTGAGAGGGTGTGACAAATATTTCCTACCGTTCGAAGTGTCTTAAATGTCTTAAGGGTGTCCCACATGTATATCGTACCCTTGTAAGTGTCTTAAATGTCCTGAGGGTGTCCCACAGGTATTTCCTACCCTTGGAAGTGTCTTAAGTGTCAGGAGGGGGTCCAACGAGTATTTCCTTCCGTTGGAGGTGTCTTAAATGTCCTGAGGGTGTCCCACAGGTATTTCCTACCCTTGGAAGTGTCTTAAGTGTCAGGAGGGGGTCCAACGAGTATTTCCTTCCGTTGGAGGTGTCTTAAATGTCTTGAGGGGGTCCCACAGGTATTTCCTACCCTCGGAAGTGACTTAAGTGTCAGGAGGGGGTCCCACAAGTATTTCCTACCGTTGGAAGTGTCTTAAGTTTCAGTAGGGGGTCCAACGAGTATTTCCTACTGTTGGAAGTGTCTTAAATGTCCTGAGGGCGTCCCATAGGTATTTTCTACCCTTGCAAGTGCCTTGAATATCCTGTGTGGGTCACACAAGACTCTCCTATCATTGAAAGTGCCTTGAACATTCTGTGAGGATGACACAAGACTCTTCTACCAATGAAAGTGCCTTGAATGTCCTGTGTGAGCTTCCTTTAGCTGGTGGTAGATGATAAAGTGCCGCAACAATTTGAACGTTATTTACTGCAGATAAGGTTCAAAACCAATGAAATAATTTTTATTCTGCTGGTTAATGGGTTCAATGGCTTATATATGTATGTGTCTATTGGTTTACTTATGTTACACACAAATGGGTAACTCACCCCGACTCATCGAGTATTACTTGCTGGTCACTATACAAGCTGATTTCAGGCGGCGGTAGCGGGGCGTCGGAGGGGTCTTCTGTGGGGTCGGTGGTAGGGGGCTCAGTAGCGAGGGGCGTGGTGACGTCACTGACGGGGGGCATGGGGGCGGCCCGCCGCTGCAGCCGGCATACGGCCATTGACATCATGTGGGGGGGCATTGGGGGGGATTGGCCGAATTCGTCTTGGAGCTGAAATAGGAAGATTTTGCGTTTTTAGCGTTCTACACCTAAAGGGTTAAACCGGCTTTACTGCTATTAATCTCTGTCCTTGTCACCGTTGTGTAATATTATAAAGAAAAAATATTTGTACCTATTTTTGTATGTTTGTTATGAATAGGCTCAAAAAGTACTGGGCCGATTTAAAAAATTCTTCCACCAATAGAATGCTACACTCTTCCAATTTGACATAGGCTACAAAATTAGGGATCCTTGGTAAAATTTGAAAAATTTCAACAGAAAAGCGGGAAAAATTCTCTAAGGCGAAACGAAGATCGCCGGGACCGCTAGTATCTTATAAACCATATATAGCAGTGTTGGGCAAATTATAATTGCAAGGACAATTTAAAATTGGCATGATAATCATTACCAATTCATTTATTCATGTTGTTTACAAGTAACCAAAATTGAAGCTGCAGCCGGTTCTTCTAATCCTATCGAGGAAAATCCAGCATGAAATTTAGTAGTTATCCTACTCTTTAGGACTAAAGAAAAATTAATAGTTTAATGTGCGAGCGAGCCGGCTATCATTTATTAACACGCTTTTATCAGATTCACCTGTAACTATGTAAGAAAATCTTAGAAACTTAATTTGACCCACTTTCCGGTCTTTGATTAGAATGAAATTTTGCACACGCTCTGAGTTCTGATGACAATACATGACTAGCTAAGAAACGTCATTACAAATCCAATATGGCGGCCTCCCCAAGATGGCGAACTGGCTGTTTGAAATGCACTTCCATGATATGGGTATCAAATTAAAGGGTTTGCTGTCAGGATTACGAAAAAAATAGTCACGTGACTCAAATCCAATATGGCGGGCGTCCAAGATGGCGGACAGTGCTATATTGTATAATAATTGATGAACTGCAATTGTGAAAAAATGCAATATTTTTTCTTCTTCTGCAGTTTACAGTAAAAAATGCCATCAGTAGCGTGCCGCAGCTTCGCACGCCTAAACAAGTTACCAATTTTTTTAACTCCTGTACTGACAATTAAACAAATACTAAAAAAAATATCAAATTTGGTCAAATACTTCTGGACTTAAGTTTTATAACGTGAATGCTGTAGATTCGAGTCTAAGACTGGGAGAAAAGATTTTTTTAATTTGTTTAAAATGTTTAATTTCGTTGATTTACGAACATGATATGGTAACACTTACCAATCTATGCCCCAAGTAAAAGCCTGCCTCTTCGGTTGCCATAATTGGCATATTAGTTAAGGACACGTGGAATCTGAAAAATAAAATATTTTTTGAAAAATCCAAAATCGACGAAGTATCAGTTAAAATAATAATAATTATCTGCATGACCACGTATCCGGGATCAAATCCTCTAGTTGGAACATTTCTATTTATCTACGTCCCTAACGGCTAACGGGTCGAACTGGAGCAGCTCGACTGGTGAAACACCTCCACCTTACAGAAGACCGCAGCCGAATAACAATCACTTCTGTGTTGTTGTGTCCCTGCGTGTGAGTAAGGTTTCCAGAGCTCCTGGGGGGTGCTACATTAGTAGCAGGGGTCAAGCCTTCAAGGTAAGAGCGACAAGTCCAGTAACAGATTTATGCTGTACTTGTCGACCTTAAGCTAGGACTTCATTACCACTTAACATCAGGTGGGATGAGGTCAATCTTGAAGTGTAATATATAAAAAAAAATACTGCAGAAACATTTCATCGCCTACGATAACTTGCGGTTAGCTCAGTTGGAAGAGCGGCACGCGCTATACGTGAAAGTCGTGGGTTCGATTCCCGCACCGCAAGGGGAGATAAAATTTTTCTGTTTCTTTAAAATATGTATTCTTCTTGATACTAACCTGTCTCTAACAATGGTCAGTCTGAAAGTAGCCCTCAGGTGTGGTTCGTCGAGGCAGGGGAAGGCGGACCGAGCGTGCGTCAGCCAGAAACGAGATACTGCACAGCGGCTGGAGAAAAAATAAGTATGAATATTGGACAACATCACATACATTGCGCAAATTTTTAAGTAGCTTAAACACTTGTGTTACAGATACCAGAAACAACGACGGTACCACAACGCCCAGACACGGGACAATATAGAAATGTACGTTTTTCATATTGATCCGACCGGGGTCGAACCCAGGACCTCAGAGATGGCGCGATGCTCTTTAGCATCGCGCCATCTCGAGCGGGCCGGACTTTTCCGGCCCGCTCGCCTCTCGACTACAGAGGCAAGTACAGTCGCCGTCGCCGCCGTCAATTTTGGTTACTTGTAACCAACATGAATAAATGAATTGGTAATGATTATCATGCCAATTTTAAATAGTCCTTGCAATTATAATTTGCCCAACACTGCTATATATGGTTTATAAGATACTAGAGGTCCCGGCGAACTTCGTTTCGCCTTAGAGAATTTTTCCCGCTTTTCTGTTGAAATTTTTCAAATTTTACCAAGGATCCCTAATTTAGTAGCCTATGTCAAATTGGAAGAATGTAGCATTCTATTGGTGAAATATTTTTTTAAATCGGCCCAGTACTTTTTGAGCCTATTCATTACCAACATACAAACATACAAAAATAGGTACAAATCTTTCCTCTTTATAATATTAGTGTAGATGTTAAAACCGAAGATCCGTTGTTTGGCTCCGATAATACGTAAAATCTTTAACCTGTTTTGTTGTTTGAACTAATTACTAATTGTTTTTATCAAACAAAGCAACTGCTTGTGTCGCCCCCAATATAAAGCTTATTATGGTCAGAGATTCAGCTGCAAACGTAAGGCCCATATACGGGAGCTGTGATAGTTGAACTGTTTTTTAGTTTGAACTAATTACCTTTTTGTTTTAAACGTAACAACTGTTTTATGTTTATATGCTTCTCTTGGGTCTGCGAATACGATTTGGTGGTACTTACTGTTTGTGGGTGCCGGTCAAGAAGAATCCGCGTTGCTTGTCGTTCCGTTCTAGCTTGGTAATGAAGCGCAGACTGAGAGTGTAGTTGTATTTGCGGCGGAGTTTCTCCTGGAAGTTGATGAATCAAACAGTCGCTCAATCAATCTATCAAGTATATAAAAACTGCGGAGGCATTTAGTACCTTAACTATTCGGGCCCCAGGCGCCAGAGTATCAAACTCACGGCCTGGTGTAAAGTGGACTCCACATTCCTGGCAAAACTAGACATCATATGAGAGTGTAGAGAGAAGATTCGTCTATATTCGTATTATCTCGTGTATATTCGTATTTGTCTTCCATCCGATGTCGGTACATCAAAAGGTTCTCGGACAACTGTCCGTTTGGTTTTTTTTTTATATTGCACTTCAAGATTGACCTCATCCCATCTGATGTTAAGTGGTAATGAGGTCCTATATTAAGGAGAAGCACAGCATAATAAATATGTTACTAGACTTGTCGCCCTTACCTTGAAGGCTTGACCCCTGCTACTAATGTAGCACCCCCCGGGAGCTCTGTAAACCTTACTCACACACAGAAACACAACAACACAGAAGTGATTGTTATTTGGCTGCGGTCTTATCTTAGCGAGAGAATCTCTCCAGATTCCCGCTGTCGCGCGGGTCAGTCGGCCGGCAGTCACCGTATTGAATGCACGTAATTCTTTTTTTTAATGTCGGCAAATTTGACACACGAACTAGAGTTATCATTTTTAGAACATTATCAATGTTACCCTTCAATATGGGACCCAAAGGAACGCGACCATAAAGATCGTTATAAAGTTAATGATGCCTGGAAAACGTTGAGTGAAGCAATAAATATACCAGTTAAGGAATTAAAAAATTAAAAGGGCTCCTTAAAATGGTGCTAAAAAGGACTTAGCAAGAGCCGAGGCACTTGCTAATTTTCCAAGCAGGGGGTTCCACCAGAATACCAGCGCTGGTGCGGCGTTAAAAATGTCATAGCGGCATTTGCTGAGGTGGACCCCAAATTGGCCTCACAAGATATTGATAATAATAATTATCTTTTAAATTGTCTTGCGTTGTGTTTGTTCTATTTTCTTTCTTTCTTTTCTTTCCTTTATGACTATGTTCACGATGGATTTTTCTAGCGTCTTTTAGTTACTTCTCCTTCATGAATCACCAAATATAGTTATAATATGCTGCAGCGAATGCCACAGTACATAATGGCACCTTTTCTGGTGACATCATGTCTTACGAACGCCTATTTTAATCTGAGCCAACCGAGAATATGGAGAGCCGTTCTCGTGTACTCTCGCCAATGCTCGTTATTTGACAAAACTTTTGCCTCTCGGCAAACAACGTGGAGCCTGCTTAACAGCTGATGCCTTCTGTACAGGAAGACAGATTCGTCTGCTGATGGCATCGGCGGCCATTAGCAGACGATCACGGATCACCGCCTCTTCGCGTCCGCCGACGTGCAGAGGCGGTGATTTGCTCGTCTGTGGTAGGTATTTGATATCGGCAGACGCGTCCGGCACTCTGAACCAACATACCTACGCAGTTCGACATACAGTGGTGCCGACCTACGACATTACCTACAAGTCGACACAAATACGGCGTCAGCAGAATTGGCGTAGTAAACAACGCTCCATACGTAATGCACGATTAGCCGATCAATAACATCGATCCTACATCGCGATGTCATAGTTTTCGTCGCCACTAAGTATATATACAACAAACCAAGATTGGTCGTTGGGCCTTGGTCCCGGAGCAGATAACACCTAGCTCGGCGGAAGTACTTCCACATTTAGTAAAGAACATACGTTCCATACACAGTCTCTCACTGTGAGAGGAACATACGTTCCTCTCACAGATGCCTACGTCTGCAGACGTAGGCATCTGCAGATCTCTACGAGATGTCCACACGATTGTGTACCTGTCTACGCTGTCTACGTGTAGATGAGGCATGAGAAAACTAGTTATTGTACAAATATGAATATACTCACTTTAAATTCGATGTACGTCTGATCAGCTGCGGGGAAGTCCAGCACCTTAACCACTTTAGGCCCAAGGGCACCCCCTGTGCGGAACAGGGCCCGCTCAGTAACGTTCATGTCACGCACGTTCAGGACCACGAAGTTGGTGTCCCGGTCTACCTTCAGGTCTATTGAGACTTCACCTGGAAACAGATTTGGATTGAGTGGACGTGACGGAGCCAGGACCCACTTTCTCTAACTACAGTCCCTAGGCATTTCAGAGTTTTTTTCCTTCTTCTGAGCCAAAAAAAAAGTACAGATCTTGCTTAAGGATATGTGTGCGTGAGCGTTGTATGTGTGTGTAGTGTATATAGGATAGAGCCCATGTTTTTTTTTTATATTGCACTTCAAGATTGACCTCATCCCACCTGATGTTAAGTGGTGATGAGGTCCTAGCTTAAGGGCGACAAGTACAGCATAATAATGTTGTTACTGAACTTGTCGTCCTTACCTTGAAGGCTTGACCCCTGCTACTAATGTAGCACCTCCCCAGGAGCTTGGAAGCCTTACTAACACGCAGGAACACAACAACACAGAAGTGATTGTTATTTGGCTGCGGTCTTCTGTACGGTGGAAGTGTTTCACCAGTCGATCAGTTCCAGTTCGAGTGATGTATCGCTATGTCCTACCTCTCTCATACTAATATTATAAATAGTAAAGATTTGTACCTATTTTTGTATGTTTGTAATGAATAGGCTCAAAAAGTACTGGGCCGATTTAAAAAAATCTTTCACCAATAGAATGCTACATTCTTCCAATTTGACATAGGCTACCTAATTAGGGATCCTTGGTAAAATTGCGCGGGAAAATCCTCTAAGGTGAAACTAATTTCGCCGGGATCGCTAGAGTCGAATAAACTACTAAAAATATGTCGCGTTTTGATCCGTTAACTTATTTTGAATAATTAAAATAGAACGCAAAAGTCTTAAAAAATTGTACTCAGTTAAGCTCTGTGGCCAAAGCTAAAATAAAAAAATAAAAAATCATTACCTCTTAACTCCCCAGTGGTAAGGTTAGGATGCAGCCACAGGCTATAATGCTTCGGAATTACGTAGGTCGGCAGCCGCGCCCCCCTCCAAGGGAATACCGCGCCGTTGCTAGCGATGCGTTCCCTGCAACAGAATAGAATAGAATAGAAAACATCTTTAGATAGATAGATAGATAGATATACTTTACTGCACAAAACCTTTACAGAAACAGGTTTTACAGACTGATTATAGTACAATTTAGGCGGTCTTATCGCTAGGAAGCGATTTCTTACAGACAACCTTAAGGTAGAGGAAATAGTAGATGACGAGAAATGGGTACGGCCACGGAATGGTATCTTTAAATATTTTAAAGAAACAGAAAATTTTTATCTCCACTTGCGGTGCGGGAATCGAACCCACGACCTTCACGTATCGCGCGTGCTGCTCTTCCAACTGGGCTAACCGCAAGTTATCGTAGGCGATGATTTTTTCTGCTGTATCAACCGTTAGCCTCCGGTAAGTGCCCTCTGCCGAATATGTTTGGAACTACATACTTATCGAAAAAAAGTAAAGCACTATAAAAATCATAAAAATCGATAGAACACTATTTCCTCTACCTTAAGGTTGTCTGGAAGAGATCGCTTTCTAGCGATAAGACCGCCTAAATTGTACTATAATCAATCTGTAAAACCTATTTCTGTAAAGATTTTGTACAATATGTATGTATATGTCGCAGTCATCTGGTTGAAACAGCTATTTGATTGAATCACTAGCGTGTTTATTAAATGACGACGTTTAATTGAATGACTAGGCCGAACGTTGAATGAATAAGACTTACTGAACGTCCAACAAGTTAGCGGATTGTAACATAGCCCTTTGAACATAGCGGACGTAATGAGTCAGGTGATTGTAATTTAGTTCATTTTTTTTCCACTGCGGCGTTAGTGCTCATCAAAACAAAGATGGCGTCAAACAGCTGGTACAGATATAATCGAATAGCACTGTGTTGATAATTTTTAGAGTGAAATTAAGATATAAAGTGACTTATTCGTAAAAAAATATTTTTTTAGCCTAATTGTCTTAAGACAATCTTATGTCTTAAAATTACAACATATTAAAAAATCTTATTAAGGTGTGTTATGTCATGTCTGTCAGCTATATCCCATTCAACGACTATGCTAAATGACGTTCAGTCAAGAAGTTGAACGTTATATTAAACAATTTGACGAGTTGTCCTTTAGTCATTCAATTAAACGTCGTCATTCAATGAACGCGCTAGTGATCCAATCAAATAGCTGATTAAACCAGATGACTGCGACATATATATCTATATATCTTTATTCATGTAAGCTTTACAAAAGCACTTATGAATCGTCAGTATAAATCAAGATATTCTACCGCCGCGTTCGGAATGTTAAATGGAAAATTGTCTGTACTAGTTACGGCTAGTAATAAATTATACTAACGAGGAGCTAAAAACGATCGACAGTTGACGGCTGATATGGAAAGTAAATTGAAAAATAGAATTAACGACTCGTAAAAAATAGATAGTCATTTTTGAGACATTACGAATCGTAAAATATTGGAAACGCGCATTAATGGCGTTTAGCTAAGTAGAATATTATTTTCGTTCAAATAACTCACTTGTTGGCAGTAGCGGTGTTGGTCTCCGCCCCAGTGGGGGGCTGCCCTGGTATCAATGAACTGTCCCCAGCACACGGACACTCTGAAACACAAACCATTATATGTTTTGAAGTTTGAGGGTCATGAAGACTCACGTAGCAATTTTCATTTGTATGAAACTGCTCGCCCTTATTGGATGCGGCCTATGTATATTATCTACTTAAAAACAGTTAAAATGCACCTAAGTAATCTTTATTGTAAACTAGCTGTGCCCGCGACTTTGTTCGCGTGGACTACATCCTTGTATGGTCGGTTTTACCCCTTTCTCCCCTAATATTCGAAACAAAAAGTAGTCTTGTAACACAAATAGCAAACAAAACAAAAGAAAGAAACTCACCGCGCGCTCAATGCCTACCGCACGACATCGTCAACGCGCAGCGCTTAACCACACGAGACCGCCCGACGCCTTCCGACAACACCCGAAGCGGCCGGCCAGACCCCTTATAAGCGCGCGCGCCGAGTTCTCTTCCCGCTACTTTGACTCTGCTCCCCATCATCCAAATAGTCTAGTGGTCTCGGCCGCTGACTACGTCCCTTCCGTAGTCCGCCCACGTAAACGTAGGCCTAGGAATGTGCTTTTAGATCCCGACGACGCCATAACGATCGCCATGGCCGACGCAAAACAGCTCGCGACACAGCACACATCAAACCGACCGCTTTTCCGTCTTCGCCGGCGAGGACGCACGCCGCGATCCCCACTGGTAGGCTCCTTTTCAAGATACCGGCACGTGCCGGGGCGATTTTCTCCCCAAACATATGTTCGATTACCCTCTCCCAACAACGGCCCGAGCCGAGGTCCGAGCCCCGCTATGGGGCGCCCTCCGGCAGTTGTTTAAATTTTTTAGGGGTGAGAGCCTTCCGCTCCCCCGCAAGCCCGGTGAAGATGAAAAGGCCATCTGCGGCCATCATCTATAGTCAGTTAGGAAAAAAAAAATAAAAAAAAAAAAACGGAGCTCAGTTCTGTTGCGTACGGCGACGCTTCCGCAATTAAGTGGAACTAGCTGGACCGATAGACGAAATAGGGACCGTGCATGCGTACAGTGGCGCTTCGTGTATTCGAACACTACCTGGACCGTGCTCGTCATAGTTAAAAGTTCTTATCGTAGTTACCTCCGTGTCCTATAAATAAAAAACTTAATAGAAACGTTACGGCGGGTTTCATTTTTACAGTCTATACTTTAATCCAAGTTTCGAGCTATATTTGTGCCAAATTTCATATCTCTAACTTAAAAAATAAACATTTTTCCATATAAACTTTTAAAGGTGGTATTACCCCCCTCCCCCCTTATTTTCCAATTAAAAGTAGCCTATGTCCGTTCTTGAGATTCAACGTATACCTATACCAAATTACATCAAAATCGGTTGAGAGGTTTAAGCAGGAAAGCGTAACAGACAGACAGAGTTACTTTCGCATTTATAATATTAGTAGGGGTTTAATATTTTAAATGTTATATTCTTATGTTTAAAATTTATTTTAAAAGAGGATATCTGTTGAGTTTGTTGCGTCGCTTCTTCACAACAGCAAGGCGCTGTGAAGAAAAAATAATAATTGGCGTGCAAAAAAAAATATTGTAAAACCACTTGCAGAAATAGATCATTTCATTACCGAGGAGACACCGGTAAGAAACTCAGCAGATTAGTTACAGTAGCAGTATCTAACATTAAGCTATGTGTAGAGAACACTTTGGAGCAATTCATATAGTTCTGATTTGATGGGTGAATAAATCATTTATTTTTGTGAGGTAAGCTGGCGCAGACCAGTCTCCAAAGGTGGCACCTGTTCACAAGCATGATGTATGATGTGCCAGCTATCGCCTCCCTAAACCATATTGAAGGGAATGTACCTTAGGTATCTAAAATTCGCCATTGTGAAGTTAAAGTCATAGTTAATCTTTTTTATTCACATAGATTACATTAGTAATACGTATGAATATTATCTATATAAAGCAAATGAAGCTACCTCCGGTTCGAAACTTATAACTACAGTTACCGGCAAGAAACTCAGTAGTTTCTTTTACAAATGAAAGCTAAACTTATTACTAATTTTGCACAAGCTAAACTTATTAAAAAGTAAAAGTATTTTGTAAATTAAATTAAATTAACCGTAGGACTTACATGCGTCATCGTTAATTTGACCGTACCTTCTGCTGGGTCTAGACTGTCACTTACCGGGCTGTGGCGTGGCATAGACAACTACCAGCGCGGTAGCAAACATGGCTGAAAAGACCAGCGCGGCGAGACACAGCGCGCGCCTCTGGGAACACACAGCCACTGGCGCCTCGCGTAACTCACGCGCCTCTCTCGCCTTATCCGTATCTGTGATAGAAGAAACAGAACGAAACATAAGCAATTGATAAAATTAGACTTTGTTTTTTTATATTGCACTTCAAGATTGACCTCATCCCGCCTGATGTTAAGTGGTGATGACGTCCTAGCTTAAGGGCGACAAGTAGGTACAGCATAATAAATCTGTTATTGGACTTGTCGCCCTTACCTTGAAGGCTTGACCCCTGCTACTAATGTAGCACCCCCAAGGAGCTCTGGAAACCTTACTCACACGCAGGAACACAACAACACAGAAGTGATTTTTATTTGGCTGCGGTCTTCTGTAAGGTAGACGTATTTCACCAGTCGGGCTGCTCCAGTTCGAGCGACAAATCGCTATGCCCTACCTCTCTTAATTGTCTCGGGTCTGGGTGTTGTGGTACCGTCGTTGTTACTGATTTCTGTAACACAAGTGCTTTAACTACTTACCACAGAATCAGAGCAATGTATGTGGTGTTGTCCGCTATTTACTTATTATTTATTTGTTTAGGCAGCTCGTGAGCACGGTTGGTGCTACCTTACTGGAACGTCGGATGGTAAGTAGTTCCTATTAATTACTAAAAATTTTGTAGCGTTTTGACCCGTTAACTTTTTTAAATGTCTGTTTATCTGTTTGTGGCATCATAGGTTAGATTCAGCTACCAATTTAATAAGTGATCCACTTGGGTTTGGGCGGCTTGCGGCTGTCAGTATTTCCGTCCCCGAAATTAATAAGGAGGTGGATTATTACATGTGACACTTCTTTTTTCCTTCTACAAACATACAAACCTACATATTTACGAAACCTTAATATTTCCCCATAGCGATAGGGAATGTTTTGCCTACGTGGAGGTTAAAGTGTATTCCATTATGCGTAGCATGCTAGTGATGCAACGGAACTGGCATAACGGAAGCAGAAACGGAAACAGATGTCAAAAGTAAATCTTAACGGAAGCGGAAGCGGAAACGGAAGCGTTAACACTATGAAAAAAAAGCAAAATTTTTTAAAATTATATTTGATTTTAGTAGTCAAAAATAAACAGCGGCAAGTTATATTTAATAATGAGTAACTTGGCCGCTTCTTCACCTTTCAGCCTATTTCGTGTTTTGTCATGTCATGTTCTTCATATATTAAACCAGCTCCGCTAAATAATTGCTCACTGGCTACATTGCTGGGGGAGCCGATAAGTATTGGCGAACTATTGGCAAAATATGGGGGTATTTGTGCATATTTCCATTCCAGCTCATAAGGGGATCCTCATGAAGAGGTAGTCTTTTTTCTTTCTTGTACTCCCAAAGGTGTGACTGTACCTTTAAAAGCTGCACTGCTCCTCATCGCTCTCTCCCCGCTTCCGTTCAGAGTTCTGATATAAAGTTTGTGGAACCAGCAGCAGAAACGGAAGTGAAAAATCATACAGATCTTCTGCAGTTGCGGAAGCGGAAGCGGAAGCAGAGTTCTATTGCAACACTATAGCATGCGCAATACGTCAAATTTCTCGCATGAGACGACAAAAGTTTCGATACTGGCTAATAGTAGGTACACCGCACTCGTATTTTCAGCCAATCAGCAACTGACGCACTGACTTCAATCGATTTCGAAGTTTGTTAGGAGCGCGATAAAATTTAGTCGCGTGGCACATGCTAGGCCTGAAAGTGACCTGAACGAAACGTCACTTGATACCGATTTCGGTTGTTTGCGAAAGTATTCGTATTAAATGAATTAATTATACCAGAATATATTTTAGTCCTGTGTAAATAAAAGAGAGGTAGGGCATAGCGATTTATCGCTCGAACTGTCACTTCTGTGTTGTTGTGTTCCTGCATGTGAGTAAGGTTTCCAGAGCTCCTGGGGGGTGCTACATTAGTAGCAGGGGTCAAGCCTTCAAGGTAAGGGCGACAAGTCCAGTAACATATTTATTATGCTGTACTTGTCGCCCTTAAGCTAGGACCTCATTACCACTTAACATCAGGTGGGATGAGGTCAATCTTGAAGTGCAATATAAAAAAAAAATAATAATAATAATAAGTACAACGAATGAAAAAATTAACTCGTTATACAGAGTTAATTTTAATAACAAGATTGACATAAAAAAATAATATCTAATCTTTAAACGATTTTCAATTTACATTCAAGGAATTATGTACATAAAAAATATTATAAAATTATCATTATAAACCTACAAAAAAAATAATTGTCCCAGGTCACTGCCAAGGGGCATGGTGCCAAGAAGGCTGGCTGCGTTCCCTCTTTGTATAGCCAGACTTATTTTCTGGCCTAGGAAAAAGCCAGCCCTTTGTTCTCCCGCATCTTTAAGCCGTTTGGCTAAATGAATTAATTAATTACTCTCACTTAACGGTTTTGTCGCATTGTACCAAACAACTGTTACCATTGTACGTATTAATTTTTTTTATAAAGGTGTGTATGTATGAAGTAAAGATAAACATTCCTTATTCAACGATTATTTCAGTCTCTTTCATATTGCTTGCCTATTTTTCTTTTTAACCTTTTTTATTGTTCATTATTACTGTTTCCTACTATATCCCTACTAATATTATAAATGCGAAAGTAGCTCTGTCTGTCTGTCTGTCTGTCTGTTACGCTTTCCTGCTTATACCTCTCAACCGATTTTGATGAAATTTGGTATAGGTATACGTTGAATCTCAAGAACGGATATAGGCTACTTTTTATTAGAAAATAAGGGGGGGGGGGTAATACCACCTTTGAAAGTTTATATGGAAAAATGTTTATTTTTGAAGTTAGAGATATGAAATTTGGCACAAATATAGGTCGAAACTTGGATTAAAATATAGACTAATTTTTGTTTCGAATATTAGGGGAGATAGGGGTAAAACCGACCATGAAAGGATGTAGTCCACGCGAACGAAGTCGCGGGCACAGCTAGTGCTAGAATACGTTAGGAAAACCTGTTATTGGCCTTGCTATCTGTTTATATATTTTCAAAGAGTGTTATTTATAAACGCTGTTGGTTTTCTGCAAATAAATAAATAAATTACCAGTGCATTTTAACGATATTTCCAACCGGCCAGACACAAATTAATTGTTAAGTGCTATAAAAAGTGAAACCGATTCATTACATAGTTATCAAACATGGTATTTAGTGCAAAAACCTAGTAATATAAATATCGTGATTGCAACTTATCATGGTTTTTACTATCAAAAATAATGAGTTAGATGGTACGCCATCAAAATGTAAAAAAAAATATTCTTGCAAATAAATGATTGATTGATTTATTTATTGATACGATACAACTGTGGATCAAAGAAATATGAAGGGTCCACTGCAATAATTATGAATGTCCAAAATATTAAAATCTATGTGATCAACGTCATTCTGTCACTTCATACATGCAGCTAGTGATTTCGTTTACTAACTAGGCAATATCGCTTACAGTACTGAGATGAAACCGTTTCTGATATTTGACTACACGTCTAGAACGCTCAGTGCCCCAGGTGTTCACGGCAATAAGGCTGAATTTTTGGACAACGTTTATAAACTTTACACCCAAATATCTCGATATAAAAAACAGAGGACGTTTATCATTATTGCTGTGGACCCTTCATATGTTACGGAGGTTCTCCGTATGTAATATTCAACGGAGGAGGTCCGGTCAAGGCACCGCTTTATTTAACTCACTTCTTCAAGGATTACGAGCTTACTACGAGTATTAAGATCGATTTAGCGGTTATGTCTCGGGCTAGCCGAACTCCAAAAGTTTAAATTCACCTCGCCTCGTTTGAGGTTTGACTAACGTGGCCATTTATTTTTTTTTTCAGAGCGGGAAATTTGCGAAATCATGCAATAAAGAAAAGATTTTAATGTTTTACAAGTTTCTTATTATAGAAGACTAGCTGTGCCCGCGACTTTGTAAGCGTGGACTACATCCTTTCACGGTCGGTTTTACCCCTTTCTCCCCTAATATTCGAAACAAAAAGTAATCTATATTTTAATCCAAGTTTCGAGCTATATTTGTGCCAAATTTCATATCTCTAACTTCAAAAATAAACATTTTTCATATAAACTTCCAAAGGTGGTATTACCCCCCTCCCCCCCTTATTTTCTAATAAAAAGTAGCCTATGTCCGTTCTTGAGATTCAACGTATACCTTTACCAAATTTCATCAAAATACGTTCAGCCGTTTAGGCGTGAAAGAGTAACAGACGGACAGACAGACAGACAGACAGAGTTACTTTCGCATTTATAATATTAGTATGGATAGCGATCACGGCGAACTTCGTTTCGCCTTAGAGAATTTTCCCCGCTTTTCTGTTGATATTTTTCAAAATTTACCAAGGATCCCTAATTTTGTAGCCTATGTCAAATTGGGAGAATGTAGCATTCTATTGGTGAAATATTTTTTTAAATCGGCCCAGTACTTTTTGAGCCTATTCATTACAAACCTACAAAAATAGGTACAAATCTTTCCTCTTCATAATATTAGTGTAGATATAACTCAAAATAAACAAATCAATCAGTAGTGGCATGAATTGTAGATTTTATTTTTATATTTATTGACTGATCAAATTTGTTTTAATTATCGGTTCAGTTTGACAAATAGATAAGAAAAATGCATTTTAAATTATTGTTTGGTATGTTTGCTTAAGTGGGACAATTACGGCCTCGCGGGGAACACCGGGACAGACTGCCTGAAAGCGGGATTGTCCCGCCTAAAGCGGGGCGTATGGCCACGTTTGGTATGACATATCCGGGAATAGCACGTTAGAATATACATATCACCACCGCCCTTATTTCTTGCGCATAAGGACCAACATTGAACCGTAAGTTTTTATCTTGACGGTGCCTACTGGTCAGGTTTATTTACCCAAGCTAACTTATATGTACTTTAACGTTATACACATACACCTCAATTTCGTTTGTCTATACCTACAGATGTAGTCTTTCACTGTGCAAGCTGTCCGGCTTTGGAACTTTGGCCGCTGATACTCAATATGACAAAGCAAAGTTATAAAATGAAATATGGTGAATACTCCTTCTCTCTCGCTAATACATAAATCGTAGTCATGAATTTGTCAATTGCTGAATCCGTTTACTTTATTAACTTACTTATTTTATTTTTTTATTATATATACAAATGTTTATTTGTGTATATATACATATGTCTTGATATATATAATAGATGTGCCTGCGACTTCGTTCGCGTGTACTAAATACTTTCATGGTTGGTTTTACCCCTATCTCCTTTAATATTCGAAACAATAGTCTATGTCTTTTCTAGACGTTCAACGTATACATATACCAAATTCTATCAAAATCGATTCAGTGCCTAAGGTGTGAAAGCCGGACAGACAAACAGACAGACAGAGTTATTTTCGCATTTATATTAGAATGGATTATTTTAGCAACATACCATACTTTGAATATGATTTCATTTTAATTATCATTACTATCTCAACCATTATTTGTTAACTGTCTAACATAAATTTCAAGTATGGCAAGTTTCTGCTGAAATCTTATGATTGACTGGTAAAGACTGCAGCTAGGTATGAATTCCGCCAGAGTCGGCGTTAGGGTGGCGCACGGTTGGGCAACAGCCCAGGGCGCTCGGACGGGCGTTAGAAAGCTACCCTGAAGTACCCATATGTATTCCCCTAAATCGATGTATTGGTATACGCTTTTACAGGGGCGCTGGCGGAAATTCGTCCAGGGCACCAGTAATGCTAGAACCGGCACTGAATTCCGCGTTGTACGTTTATTTTTCAGCGCAATAAAGTTGAAATAAATAAAAATTTGCCGCAGCAAAGCCGCTAACATACTCGAGTTTCTAGGTCAAAAGCTCTCAAAGCTCAGATGCATTTCATAAGCACTGCTCCGACGAATCAAATGCAGCGAATGAAATGTCAAGAGACTTTTCATTCTAGTCAACTAGGACGGCAAGTACAGTATCATAAATCTGTTACTGGACTTGTCGCCCTTACCTTGAAGGCTTGACCCTTGCTACTAATGTAGCACCTCCCAGGAGCTCTGGAAACCTTACTCACACGCAAAAACACACCGAACTGATTGTTATTTGGCTGCGGTCTTCTGTAAGGTGGAGGTATTTCACGAGTACAGTATAATAATAGCTGTTACTGGACTTGAAGCCCTTGCCTTGAAGGCTTGACCCCTGCTACTAATGTAGCATCTTCCAGGAGCTCTGCAAACCTTACTCACACGCAAAAACACACCGAAGTGATTGTTATTTAGCTGCGGTCTTCTGTAAGGTGGAGGTATTTCACCAGTACAGTATAATAATAGCTGTTACTGGACTTGAAGCCCTTTACTTGAAGGCTTGACCCCTGCTACTAATGTAGCACCCCCAGGAGCTGGCAACCTTATTCACACGCAAAAACACACCGAAGTGATTGTTATTTGGCTGCGGTCTTCTGTAAGGTGGGGTGTTTCACCAGTCGGGCTGCTCCAGTTCGAGCGGTAAATTGGTATGCTCTACCTCTCTTTCTTGTGTGATGTTGTCCAATTATAATTATGCTACTAACCTGCGAGGAACGCGACATCATCCAGATCCTGGTCTACCATGTTACGCCAGGCTGCTGCTGGGAGAGAAACATACATCAATTAATATTGCATTGTTCTGGTCAGTGAACAAAAAAACATGGAAGAATTCCCGTACAAATGTAAACCACACAAGCAATAGATATATATGCTAAGAATAGAGCTAATCCAGAAAAGGTTCATGTGGCATTTGGCTTATTCTCAAGGGGTAGCTAAAATAAAAAATCATACGACGAAAGACTAATCCATTTTAAAATGACGCGAATAAATGATAGATTGGATTTTGGAGACCTTACATTTATTTACAAACTACTAAACAATAAAATAGATTGCCACGCTCTATTAAGTAAAATAAATCTAAGAGTGCCATATCGCATTCCACGAAAACCCATAACACCCCTTTGCCCCCCACCTCGCCGTACTCCTTTTGGTCGCAACTCGGCCATACCTAGATTCTGTAGACTAGTTAATAAAAATAGTAGTAAAATAGATATTTTCAACGACTCCTTTTGGAGTATCAAACGAGCATTTTATCCGGCCAAATAGGAACCTATATTTGTGGTACCTACCTACATCCTAGATTAAGTTAATTAGTGTATAAGTAGTATTTATTTTTGTCCCTTTTTGTCATGTGGTGTCCACCAGTAATTGGTTTTTATATTTAACTCGTAAGTTAGTTTTAAAGCATGTTATAACTAAATTATGTAACATTATAAAAACTGTTGGTCGACCATTTTGAATTAATAAATAAATAAATAGATACGCAATATAGTAATAAAGTATCGACACTTGAAAATAAACTTTAAGGCTAATGCGTTTAGGTCGACAAACAGACAAATTAGTTACGTCATTTCATAGAATGGCATGGAACAAGCGCTGTAATTAGCGCCTGTGACTCGCTGCGTCCTTGGAAACGGTATTCGTACGGACGCTAGCTCACTTTTGTAAGCCACGCCCACCGTGCCTTACTTGTCGTACCATTTTCAAACGTTAGAAATGCTTCTATGTTTTTTTTCGTTCACTGGTTCTGGTAATCAGAGAGGACAGCCTTATTGACGGGGGGAAATGCGCTTCGGTATTTTTTAACTTTTATAATACACATATCTATAAATACCCTTATCTTCTGATTTGTTAATAAAAGCCGCATCAAATTCTGTTGCGTACTTTCAAAGATATAAGCATGCCTACGTTTAAAGAGATAGCGGAGAGCGATTTGGTTTATAGTTATAGTGATGCCAATAATGACCTTTAACGCGCTTCAGATATATTGCAAGTCACTTAAAAGTATGTTTAAAATTTTGAAATCCACAAATTAACAGCCAAATATGTGTAAATGAGGCATGGACTACAAATTTCGAATACACTGTCAATTTAGCTTCGAAGCTAAGACAACGCAATTATGATGCCTACGTGGCATATATACCATTAATTTCTAATGGTTCGAATACGAACACGCTGCCCTCAGCCCCCTTTGGAGCCACTAAACAAGCTGGTACGAGCAATAAAATCCCCCATGCTCCCTTTAGGGCATATGCCACTAGTTGAATTAATTACTAATGGCTCAATTAAGCTTAAATCTAAGAGAACGAAACTAAGACCCCCTACGCTGCCCTCACCCCCTTTGTGGCCCACTGAACAAGTAGTTACAAGCATTAAGATCCCCCATGCTCCCTTTAGGGCATATGCCACTAGTTGAACTAAATAGAAGCAGCACGATTAAGTTTCAATCTAAGACAGCGATACTAAGATCCCCCCATGCTGCCCTCAGCCGCCTTTGTAGCCACTAAACAAGCTGGTACGAGCATTAAAATCCCCCATGCTCCCTTTAGAGCATATGCCACTAGTTGAACTAATTGCTGATGGCTCAGCTTAAGCTTCAATCTAACAGAACGAAACTAAGACCCCCTACGCTGCCCTCAGCCCCCTTTGTAACCCATTGAACGAGAAGTTACGAGCATTAAGATTCCTCATGCTCCCTTTAGGGCATATGCCACTAGTTGAACTAATTGCTAATGACTTGATAAGGCATTAATCTAAGACAACGAAATTAATATGCCCCCACGCTGCCCTCAGCCCCCTTTGTGGCCCATTGAACAAGTAGGTACGAGTGGTACGACGAACCTTTCGCAGATCCGTTCCGGTCCGCTTTGTACTTGCCGATGGGTTCCATCTGAATTCCGTCCATCTCACGCCACCCGCGGCATGACAGAAACTACCTGAGGACAAGAAAAAAACGTTGAACAATGCGTAGTAGTAATCTGCTTCGAGAAAAGGACGGTACGGTCGATTTTTTGCTCAACTTGGCGGAGTCACTGCTGTGCTCCCAGATTAACACTTCAAGGCGTAGGAGTCGTGAGACTATATTTTATTAAACCCTTCTTCCCTAAAAAAAATATCTTCAGAAGTTTAGCCACCGTTCTGAATGAATTAAAAACAATCATAGATAGATAGATACACTTTATTGCACAGAAAAATTTACAGAAATTGGTTTTACAGACATAATTAAGTACAATTTAGGCGGTCTTATTGCTAGAAAGCAATCTCTTCCAGACAACCTTTAGGTAGAGGAAAAAGTAGATATCGAGAAACGGGTGCGCCCAACAACAATCATTTTTAGTAGCAGTTTTTTTCATTGCAACTTATTTTTTTACATGCTGACCTGACTGACGATGTCCTGTCTTAATGACGACTATTTAATACATAGTTAATATAGTAATATATATATATATATATATATTTTAATTTTTCTTTCATAAGAGTCTTTTTTTTTTCTGACGAGGGGAAATGCTTTGACGCACCGTACCGTCACCTGAGGGAGGTGACGGCGTGTGTGGGACTCCCTGCCCTTATAACGGCAGGACTACCCACTAAAACCCCCCGGTTAGATCTCATCGCCTAAGTGGTAGTGCCGTGGGAAATCGGATCAACCTAACCAACCACAACACCACCGGCGGAATGGCTGCTTATGCAGCTCCGTCTCCTCCCCCACCGTGGTTGGGGGGAGAGTGGGGATTGGCGATCCAACTCGACCCTCCCCTCGGCCTTTTTTTTTTGAGATGGGGAAAATACTTTTCGTACCATATCGCTGCCGTGGGGACGACAGCGACGTGTGTGGGACTCCCCCGCTAGGAGCGAGGACTACCCGAACTAAAAAACCCATCCACCTTCTCATCGCCCAGAGACAGCGCTATGGGAAACTGAATAACCATAACGGCCATAGCGCAGTCGGTGCAGATAAGAGTCTTCTTCTCCTGACATTAAACACAACAGAAAAAAGTGAAATTGATCCAAGCATTGGTCCAGTCGGGCAGACAGCGCAGTCTAAGTAATAGGGTCCTGTTTTGGTACGGAAACCTTAAAAGCAATGTATACGCGTACAGTTTTACACATTCGTTACTACGTTACTAACTTGGTTTTATTGTTGACTAGCGGTCCCGGCGAACTTCGTTTCTCCTTAGAGAATTTTTTCCGCTTTTCTGTTGAAATTTCAAATTTTACCAAGGATCCCGAATTTTGTAGCCTATGTCAAATTGGAAGAATGTAGCATTCTATTGGTGAAAGAATTTTTTAAATCGGCCCAGTACTTTTTGAGCCTATTCATTACAAACATACAAACATACAAAAATAGGTACAAATCTTTCCTCTTTATAATATTAGTATGATTTAAAGGAGTATGGTCTGTTTGAGTGTATGTATATGTTCCTTTTTTAATGTTTTTTATGTTGCGTAAGTGTGTTAGGTTATGGGATGTTGTTTTTTATAAGATGTATTTATCACCACAGTGCTGTATTTTAATTTGTCTTATGTAATTACTTTATTTTTAAACAGGCGACCACTGAAAACGAGCGTCGCGAGACTCTATGGGGACTACCGCGCGTGGAAAATCCGCTAGATGTCACTACGTGTATGTGAGGTCCAACTACTACACGATTGGTTACTTTTGGCATGACATTGACAGATGTGTCACCATGACATGTGAATCACCAATCACAAAGCAGTTGGACCTCACGCCCCCGTAGTGTCATCTAGCGAATTTTTCACGCACGATAGCCCCCGTTATGGGTGTCCCGACATATTGCTGAGTTGGGAGCCTTTTTAGCACATATTTGTTTGTTTTTTTTTTAATTTTCCTTTATTTGTACTGTCTTATTTTGTGTGCTAAATAAACAACTATTCTATTATATTCTATTCCTTCCAGACTGAGGTTACACTTTACTGTGCCGCCATATTGTTTCAGTTCCCCTCCTCTTCACATGTTTCCAGATTAATGCGAAAGCATGTTTACCTCACGCCTTGTATCGCCTTCAATGGGCCAAGAGGGGCTAGAATAGGGCATTGGGGAACCGGAGTGTAGAGGGTGGCTGAATGACGCTGTGTTCCTTTGCTATTCAGTGTTGCTAGGTTGCAAAGGCTTTGTGATCTTTTTTTTTATTTTGCACTTCAAGATTAGTGATGTGCCGGATCGCTAAAAATGTATATCCGCGGATACGGATCTGAACACGGATATTTAGTGCCAAGATCCGCGGATACGGATACGGATACGGATCTTTATTTTCTTATTTGATTAGTGTCAGCGCTCGCGACCTTGAAACGATAGTTGACCGTACGCTCGCCGCAACGCCACGCAGGACATGTTTTGACTTGCATTGCGCGGGTAGTATTTATTGTTTTGGTTACGGTTTAGTGTGACACTGTGGCGCGCTCATAACGGTTGTGTATTGTTTTGATACAAATTATAAATAATGTCTACTAAGAAGTTTTCCAGTGCAATTTGGAAATATTTCGTGTTAGTAAATGATGAATCTGCGAAGTGCAAAATTTGTGATGGAAAATATTCCCGTAAGGGTAAAGGCACGACTTCTTTAAAAAATCATTTACAACGAAAACATTCCGATGAATATGATTTGTTTTTGAAAGAAGACGCTGCTAAGAAGAGTACCGATGAACTACCACGGCCGGGAACATCTTTAAAAAGTAGATTTCAATTTTAGTTTTTTCATTGTCATAAAATGACGTTAAAACTTGATATAATATTGATCTCAATAAAATTATATAAGAAAAAATTACTTATATTTTAGTTATTTCATTATCATAAAAGTGATGTTAACTTGCTCTCTCATTATAAAGATCTATCTATCTCAATGTTTGCAATATAAAGGTGCCAAATATTCGATTTAATTAAATAAAAATAGTCTAAATGGAATTTATTAGTTTTTTAATTCTACCTAATCACCTGAAAAGATCCGTAAAATATCCGCTCGAAAAGTAACGGATACAGATACGGATACGGATTTCTTTTTTACCTCGGATATCCGCGAATACGGATACGGATACGGATATCCGGAACATCACTATTCAAGATTGACCTCATCCCACATGATGTTAAGTGGTAATGAGGTCCTAGCTTAAGGGCGGCAAGGACAGCACAATAAAGCTATTTATTACTGGACTTGTAGCCATTACCTTGAAGGCTTGATCCCTGCTACTAATGTAGCAACCCCCAGGAGCTCTGGAAACCTCACTCACACGCAGGAACACAACAACACAGAAGTGATTGTTATTTGACTGCGGTCTTCTGTAAGGTGGAGGTATTTCACTAGTCGGGCTGCTCCAGCTCGAGCGATAATTCGCTATGCCCTACCTCTCTTAAAGGTAGTTACAATAAGTGATTTTTTATGTAATGCCAGAATAGGGCATTGGGGAACTGGAGTGTTAGGGTGAATGACGCCGTGTTCCTTTGCTATTCAGTGTTGCTAGTTTAACTTTGTAGTTGCAGGTTGAGGGTAACTTTAGTCTATGTTTTAGCATACCTTTCTTTTTACAAAATAACAGCAGCATACATATGCGTATATAAACATTATGTAAATATAAGTACGACCTCCGTAGCCGAGAGGCAAGCGTGACATTGGCGTCGCGACATCCCTGAGGTTCCGGGTTCGAACCTCGTCGAGTGAATATGGAAAACGTACTTTTCTATATTGTCTCTGGTCTGGGTGTTGTGGTACCGTCGTTGTTTCTGATTTCTGTAACACGAGTGCTTTAGCTACTTACCACAGAATCAGAGCAATGTATGTGATGTAGGATAATATTTATTATGTATTTATTATTATTTACTACACTCTTCCGACCATCAAAAGCCCTCGTTTTGTGCTCATAAGAATTGATATCGAACTGTTTATCTTAACGTTCTGTCGACCATTGTTATACTGTCGCCAAAACGGAACAATTAAGAACTTCATTAAGTAATTTTGTTCTAAAATATTATGATAACATTTCATCATCATCATCATCATTATTTCAGCCTGTTACTGTCCACTGCTGAACATAGGCCTCTCCAACCGATTTCCAGCGCGACCGGTCCATTGCCACCTGCATCCAACGAGACCCAGCAATTTTTACTAGGTCGTCGGTCCATCTGGTAGGTGGCCGTCCCACACTGCGCTTGGTGGTACGTGGTCTCCACTCAAGAACCTTTTTGCCCCATCGACCGTCCGATCTTCGTGCTATGTGGTCAGCCCATTGCCACTTCAGCTTACTAATCCTACGGGCTATGTCAGCAACTTTAGTTCGTCTACGGATTTCCTCATTCCTGATTCGGTCACGTAGAGAAATGCCAAGCATAGACCTCTCCATAGCTCATAACATAACATTTCAAATAAGTTGTATTACACTTTGTTGGAGTGTTATTTCTGAATAATCATATTTTACGATTTGTAATGTGCCAATACGTTTTACTCCAACCGATTGCGAATCGTTAATACCGTAATTTACTTTCCATATCAGCTGTCATCAGTCGTCTGACAGTCGTTTTTAGCTAAAGCCTCGTATAATTTATTAATTTTTGTAACCAGATCGGATACGTTAATACGACTATTCGTATTTCTCTTTATTCGAGTGTTCTTTCTGAAAAATCACTCCTAAGTTGATAAAGTGAACTAAGTTACCTAACAGGGTACGATTGCCAATATCCGGAGCCAGCAAACGGATATTATCAATTCAGGATTCCTATCGGAGCGCATAGTACGGACGGCGCATCGAGGTAAATACTTAGAAAAGGCGACACAAATATAATAACTAATTATAATAGAGGTAGTGCATAGCGATTGATCGCTCGAACTGGAGCAGCCCGACTGGTGAAATACCTCCACCTTACAGAAGACCGCAGCCAAGTAACAATCACTTCTGTGTTCTTATGTTCCTGCATGTAAGGTTTCCAGATTATCAAATTTGTGCCCAACCTTTTAATAAGAAAGAAGAAAGAAAGAAAATACATTTATTGACCACTACACAGAAGAGACATGTTTACACAAATAAAATAAAATAAAAACAAAAAACAAAAAGAAGTACAAGAAAAAGTAAAAATAAAATCGAACATACAATAGTTAAAACAAAAAACTACATGGGTAAGTGGTCAACTGGGCCACACCTCAGCTATATGCTGCAGCGACGCAAGGCTGCTGCAGCGCTGGTATTATGTTAGGTTAGGTTAGTATTCTTATGTTAGGTTAGTATTTTTAGGTTAGGTTAGTATTCTTATGTAAGTATTTTTAGGTTAGATTAGTATTTTTAGGTTAGGTTAGTATTTTTATGTCAGGTTAGTATCTTTAGGTTAGGTTAGTATTCTTATGTAAGTATTTTTAGGTTAGATTAGTATTTTTAGGTTAGGTTAGTATTTTTAGGTTAGGTTAGTATTTTTATGTCAGGTTAGTATCTTTAGGTTAGGTTAGTATTTTTTTGTTGCTCTTTTAAATATAACCCTTTATTTATTAACAAACTTCATTGCACAAAAGTGTACAAAATATGGAATTACGAGCTACGAGCATTCTTTAAAAGACCATTGGGTCATGCGGACAGTTAGTTTAAGGGTGCGAATTATATTAGGTGGTGGTTATTTCCTTTAGAAAATATTATGTGGTCCCTTCTAGTTAATCCGAAGCCTCTAGGGCTTGTTGTGGTTCTTAACCGACGACATTTGACGACCTCCGTAGCCGAGAGGCGAGCGGGCCGGAATTTGGTGTCGCACCATCTCTGACGTCCCGAGTTCGATCCCCGATCGGGTCAATATGTGAAACGAACTTTTTTCTATATTGTCTCGGGTCTGGGTGTTGTGGTACCGTCGTTGTTTCTTATTTCTGTAATACAAGTACTTTAGCTACTTACCACAGAATCAGAGCAATGTATGTGATGTTTTCTAATATTTATTTATTTATAACCGGTGGTCCGCGGACCACTGGTGGTCCATAGAAGCATCTTGTGTGATCCGCGGACCCATCCTAAAAAGACGGTTTGTCCAATCACAAAAGTCGTATTCAAATCTTTGACGATCTACTAATTTACAGACGTAATCTACTTAAGACTTTAAATATATTTATGGGTAAATTGGAGCAACCCTCCATTTATTTACATTTATTTTATTTTTTATTTTATTTATTTATTTATTCAAAAACAATACAGTACTTCAGACACTTTCTGCCAAACTGCAAGACAGTTTGTCGGCAGTAGCTCTCGTGGATGCTATACAGTTTATAAGCACTTATCCGCTAGATACTTAGTATGCAATGTAATGTTTATATTAATTTTCTTATATAACCTTAATAAACTGTGTATACATTGTTATGAATATCTATCTATCATGCAATAAGTTTATACAATTTATTTATGTATTAACTATCTTGTAACAAGATGTGATACGTATTTGAACAAGTTTATTTTGGGAAATTAAACAAATCACGTTTATACATAACAGCTGGTTAGGCTCGTACGGATACGGAATTAAAAATATAAGATAACTCTGAAAGAAATCTCTATTAGTGTACCCACACTTATGGGCTTAGTATTATGATAGTGACGTTATGGACACATTGACAGGTAATGCTTTCTAAGCATTACCTTTAGGTGATTTTTACTTATTACATTACTGATCAGACCCTGAGGGAGCTCATTAATGTAGGTAGGGGTTAGCCATCGCCGTTCACGCTTACCGAAATAATAATAAACCTTTGGAACTAACAATTTGGGCTTCTTAGATGCTCGACTCTGGTACGTGTGCTCTCTTTTTGTCTTATTTTCATTGTTTTTGTATTGTTCTAATAAAATTGCAACTTTTACTTTTGAATTCTATAGGTAATATTTTACAGATATTAAATAATTTAAAATAATCTTTATGAAGTGATTTTTTTACCTTTTTATTTACTAAAAGTTTTAGTAGCCTAATTTGCAAATACTTTATTTTATTTAAGTATGTTGGGAATGAGAGACCATACGCACCAAGCCCGTATGATATGACTGCATCGGCCAGTGTATAATAAAGCATGTACAAAATACCTTGTGACACCCTGTATTTAATATTATTTAATTTGCCTATAATCGCACGTAATTTGTTACAGACTGAGTGCACATGTTCCTTCCAACTAAAAGCACAGTCTGGTCCACCTTGAGCCCCAAATACTTAAAAGATAAAACATTTTCCAGGTTACTACAATCACAATTGCTTTGTCTCTTATGTAGACTAGACATTCATACGTATGACCCTTTATTTGTACCGTTATTTCCTTATTCGGTGATAGTATAGGCATATATTTTGTCTTATTTACATTTATAATAATACCGTTATCATGGGTAATAAGGTACCTACTTTAAATTAACTACAAACTAATTAACCTACTTGGTGGTTAATGAACGAAGGCAGAATTTTATCAAATGGTCCCTCATGACTAGGGAAGCTACCTTTTTTTATGCATTTAAAGTAAGTACATTGGTTATTATAGGTAAGAAAAAAAAAGTACAAAGTATAAAAATAAAGTAGGTACAATTTATTTTTCATTAGTATAATTTTTTTATTATACATTAATCGATTAATTTCAGTTAACGAAAAATATGATTCCACCAGAAATCAAATAACGCAAAATATTTTGATGAACTTTATTATTCTTATAAAGTATAGAGTACGATTCCCTTAAATAACGTAAGTACAATACTTTATTTTAAATTACGGTTGGCAACCCTACTCATGACTATCAGGTTAAGAACCCAGGTCTTAAATTCAGCACCTGCAGGACTGATGCAAAAATGATTACCTACCTCACAAAATTTGAAAAAACCGCTATCAATATTACTAATATTTAAAGTAGGTAATCTAACGGGTCAAAATGCGACACCATTTTTATTAAGTAGTTAATACGTAAGTAGTTCGTAAATAAATCGTTAAATTATTTTAAATGTTTAAAATGGAACTCTGAAGTTTTAAAGTTTATATCTCTAACATTGTTAAGAGTTTTTTTTCTAATCTGCCTAACTAGGTACGCAAGGTCACTAAAATCCACAGAGCTTTTGCATGAAAGAGAAAAAAAAATTGGAATTCCATACATCCAGTCATGTTAAAATATTACTGGCTGTTGCTCGCAATTTCCCTTGCGTTATTTCAAGATAAAAAGTATACTATATGTTTATTTCGTATGTCACCTCTATTCCTGTTAAATATCATTTAAATCTATTTAGTACTTTTTGCATGAAAAGTATCAACATCATCCCAACCTCTAAGTAATTACGAACATGCGTGTTAATAATTTTCGAATTAATACATTATTTTAACGTGAAGAGATATGTACCTTTTATGACATCCTACGTATTAAAAAAACAACAAAAAAAATATTTGTCATTAAAAAATGTGTCATCATGTAATATATTTTCACATCGAACTTCCGAGTTAATAATATTATCTAGTAGGATTAGAATTAAACATTATTCCAGAGTGAAATTATATGCCTTTTATAATGTGTTTTTCAAAAAAAAAATACAAACATTTTTTTTTTCATTAATAAATGATTCCTGATGTATTCTCGCATTACTTAAAAATGCTACACCTATTTGGTTAATTCATTTTTTAATATGTTTTAAATAAAAATATTGCAAAATTCATTAGGATTGCACGCTACAGCCGGGGCGGGCCGTCGTAATATATTTTGTAAATGATAATTTACCTTGACCTTAGAATATTAAAATTATACCTACGTAAAATACGAAACTTAAATAAGTGTCAAGTACACGGCTTTAGGTAAATTGCAATATAGTAAGTGCAATCCCACTTAAAACGAATTCGCTATGTGGCGAAAACGCATTAAAATACTACTTACGTTTTCTCTTCCAACTCAAACACTTCACATACACAATTTTTAGTAAAACGTCACAGGAGTTTTCAATTCATACACAGACCAGCAATGTTATTTTACAAATTTCCGCGCACGATTTAACGAAACATGTTTTCACAAGCTTTCAAAGGCTCGTCCGAGCGAATTATGGGAGGAAAATCGATTCTTGGCGGGAAAGAGAGCGTCCATTGCGTGCGAGAGAGATGGACTGTGTGTATTATGTGGGAGGGAGGGAGAGAAGCGATTACGAAGGGACAGCACCCCTAGTAATAGGGTCGGTTTGTCAGCGTTACTTTTTGTTTGAGAAAATTTACGTTCGAGTTTTTTTTCCGAGTTTGTCGTTTTGTGGCTAGGAATGTTTCTTTTCTAGCTACGTTGGCTGTAGGTAAATACAACCTTATGCGTAAATGACGGAATAATTTCGTTTATAGTTGTAATTTATTAATTCAAAAGGAGCGTGTAACATCTTACGGGCCAGCATAGCGATGCTAACGGATAGGATATTACGGCATCAAATCCGTTGTCATGTTAGTCTTCTCCTGCTTTCCATCAGGCTGGGAGGAGCCATTATACTGTGCTTTTATATCAAAATAAATAAGATCGACATGTTGTTTGATTTATTTTTCTCATTGACACTAAACAAAATAAATATTAAGACTTGCTCACCAATTCGTTACCTAAAACATGTCAAAATAAGCCTAGAAACTTAAAGTTACTAGGTTCGATTTCCATAAAACATAGTTAACACTACTTATTTACCTTACAAACTAAAAAAAAATCCGAATGGCTTTTTGGTTTGTAAGTGATATAGACGTAAACACAAATTAAAATAAAAATAAATATACACTTGAAATTTGTAACATCCCGGTGCTTTGGCTTGGGTGGTAAAAACACATAGTAATCTACTTACGGTTGCAAGTCACCAACATATGGAAGAAATTGCCTATATAAAATAGCTGCGAGTTTCGCTAGTAACCTACTCGAGAGTTTGTGGTGGTACATGAACGAACCCTCAGTAAGTGGAGCAGTAGGGGAATGCGACGAGTGTCGCTAAGGGCTCGCTCAAGCAGACGCGGGGCGACAAGCGACGCGGTAAGCGGGGCGACCAGCGGCGCGGTAAGCGATATGATATATCGAGGGTTCCCTGGTCAAACCCGATAAGTGACAAAAACATACTTCTGAGATAATCGATGTTAAAGGTTTGTAAACAGTAAAAGTGCATTTTAATAAGTAAATGTCCATAATTTTGAGTTTTATTAGTAATGATATTTCATATAGATTTAGTTTTCATATTTATTTTACTTCTAATGCTTACAGTTTTGCTGTAAAAATTTTTTTTTTGGTAAAGGGTGCCGACTTATTGGGTTTCACCTGAAAGAAAAAAACGATTTAACCACTTAAGTTTTTATTAATTCCAGACAAAAAACAACTGTAATTATGTTTGCATTAGGTTATTACTTACTTTTATACTCTTTTTATAAATAGACTTATTAATTGTTTAAATTTTGAGGATAATTATCATTTAATGTTCTATAAAGGTATGATTTTCTTCGGGAATGATTTGTTTCGTGTACATAGTTTTCGACCGATTAGACCCATCAAACTACCGCCTTATTGCCATGACCTCAGTGCTGTTCAAAGTCATGGAACGGATCATCTATAACCGGTTGGTCTGCTACCTAGAGGATCACTCCATAATTAACGATCTCCAACACGGCTTTAGGCCGAAACGATCGACGGTTGATCTTCTAGCATATGTGACGCATCTCAGGGGGGAGACATTTTCCGAGGCATTTGATCGGGTCTGGCACAAAGCTCTTTTTTCCAAGCTTACGGCATATGGACTACCCACACGGCTTTGTGACTGGATTTTCGGCTTTCTGCGTAACGTAGAATTCACATCGTGTCTGACGGATGCGTATCGCAGTTTATGCGTATTTATCGCCCACCCTCTTCCTTCTTCATATAAATGATATGCCACTGCTTGGAAACATACATTGCTATGCTGATCACAGTACGGTCGATGGAAGAATCCTTGGTTGGCCTTCTGCTGGCATCGCAGTTATGGAGGAGATACGGGAAAATTTTGTCGTTGAACTGGATTGAGTGTTGAGCCTCATGAGCCAATGGGGTTCAAATAACCAGGTCCAGTTCTATGCCGAGAAAACCCAAGAGTGCGCATTTTCGACAAAAACATCCCAATTTCTTCCGCTCCCCATTCATCAGGGTACTCCCCTCTGCCTGCGTAACAGCCTAAAAAGTAAGTAAGCATGCTTGGCATGGATATTCGCTGAAACCTTAATCAAGATCAGTACATCGAGAGTTTCATCTGATTAGCATCCAAAAAACAGGGGATCCAGAATAGAGTGCGTTGTTTTCTCACGCCGGACCAGCTTTGTCTTTTATACAAGACTCAAGTCAAGTCCTGTCTGGACTACTGCTTGTATCTCTGGGACGGTTCCGCCAAATACCTTATGGATGGTCTTGATTGGTTACAGCAAAGGGCTGTGCGCATTATCAATGTTGAAGAGGTTACTGAGAACCTTGATCCTCTTTTACTTCGTAGAGACATTGGTTTATTGACTGTCTTTTATCGTTTTTATCTCGGTGAGTGTTCCGAGGAACTGTTTTCTCTTATCCCGCCTTCCCTTTTCCTTTACAAAACTATGTTATCGTTTTACCGTGGAAAATATTCCATCGCGAACCAAAAAGTTTGATAACTCTAATCTTTGACGTACCATTAAAAAATGGGCAGCGCTGCCGGCTCATGTGTTTCCTCTGTCCAATGAATTCCTTCAAAAGGCGCGTGAAGAAGCATAATGCAGGCCAGTATGGCGATGCTAACGGATAGGATATTACGAAATCAAATCCGTTGTCATCGTGATGTGGGTTCCTCTCTTGCTTACCATTAGGTTGGAAGGAGACAATATACCGCGTTTTTATATAAAAAAAAATATTGACATCTGAATCTTGGAAACAAAGATAAAGTTACCAATAAACATCATATTACATGTATATAATATGATTTAAAAAAATTACATGTGTCTTGTCACCAAAAAAAATATGCTTGACGATACTATTCATCTGCGTGGCAATATCTTTTTGTGATTTATCAAGTTCTGACTAGTAATTTGTGTTTGCTCCAAAGACAATCTTGCGAGGAGAAAGCAGAACAATATTCCACGAACATAGGTACAGTAAAGTTGACCAAATTCCGAAACGTATTAAGAGATTTGTAATAGATCACGCCCCTAAAAAGCACAGAGTCATGGCACGTGAGAAAAATAAATCTGATCTTGCTGAATAAATAAAAAAATTGCATAATGGTGTCAATAAAAACTTTCTAAAAATATTAGATTTAAATTTAAACCATGCAACCAATAGTACCATTGATATGAATCTGCACATAAATGCTGCTATTTTTATTTTCTAAGTGAACACTAAGCTGGGGATTGGAAAACCGGAATTAGCATCTCTTATTCATACGTAAAAGGTGTAAAATTATTTCAAAACCTTGTAATTATAAGTACGTAAAACAAAAATAAAAAAAAAGACGTGAAACCCAATAACTATCCTTCCATTAAAAATATTTCTAAGTGCGTAAATATTGTAACCTAAATTGGTTAGAGGTAAAACCCAATAAGTTCCTTATTCCGCAGTCTAGATGATACTATTTCGTTTCAATAAACGGAAAGTATAATTATTTTGTCAAAATTACGAGCAATGCAATCAAACGAAGGTCAACGCTCGCGATCCTGTCGCCACCTGTCTAATGTTATGTCTACTGTCATATCTACTTATTGGGTTCTTCCCCAAATAAAATTATAGTCCAATGTTGATATCTGCTCGTGCGAGTATCCGATAAGTGTGCTTTTCATATGTCATTTCTAATATTTGCTTGAAGTAAAGCACTATAAGTAGTACTTATTGGGTTTTAGCTTAGTGATTAAATTTGTTTGCATACTTAATATTATAATAGTAAAACCCAACAAAATGTGTTGATGGATTTTAGTTTTAAGTAAAACCTCGTTAATTCAGAATTTCCCTGGTATAAAAACCCAATAAGTGCAAATAACTTGTCTTACCTTAACTCACTTAGTTTAATTTCCTAAAATATATTTGTCTTAAAACCCAATAAATATACATTATCGGGTTCTTCATCTAATTAAATTTAAAAAAGTTTCCTTTAAATATACTTATATTGTTTATGTATTAGTCAAAAAGAAAAAAGTAGCACTTATTGGGTTCTTAGTGAAGCGTATCTTTGTGATAAATAGACTCTCGGCTTATTGGAATATACTATTAGAAAGAGCAAAAAAAGTACATCTTAACTGCATTTATAACTAAAATTCTCAATTTTTGTCACTTATCGGGTTTGACCAGGGAACCCTCGATATATTGATTCCTAAAGAGTTTATAGATTCGGTAGTTCTTAAATGGCTTGAGTCTGGGTGTACTAAATTGTAACGACCCCAGGTAGTATCTATACGTCGTCTGGTTTTCATTGCACAAAGGAAATGCAATTATTGATTTGTTCTTGTACATAGGAAAAAATCAATACTTTTATAGAATTATTTTATTAGTGACGAATAAATTAAAAACTAACGGACGCAGGGCCGATTAGTCCGGGGCCTCCTCAAAATGGGGGCCTCCACAATATAATTCGGGTAAAATAATTATTATTATTTTATAATGCACTTCAAGATTGACTTCATCCCACCTGATGTTAAGTGGTAATGAGGTCCTAGCTTAAGGGTGACAAGTACAGCATAATAAATCTGTTACTGGACTTGTCGCCCTTACCTTGAAGGCTTGGCCCCTGCTACTAACGTAGCACCCCCCAGGAGCTCTGGAAACCTTACTCACACGCAGGAACACAACAACACAGAAGTGATTGTTATTTGGCTGCGCTCTTCTGTAAGGTGGAGGTTTTTCACCAGCTGGGCTGCTCCAGTTCAAGCGATAAATCGCTATGCCCCACCTCTCTTAAAATTACAAAATTTGCTCTCGTTTTACGTTTACTACAGTACTTTCCGATACAAACTCGACAGATTTGTGATGGTAAGAGCGAGCCCTCAGAGTATGGGAATGCGACGAGGGACGCTAAGTGCTCGCTCAAGCAGACACGGTGCGACAAGCGTCGCGGCAAGCGGGGCGGTAAGCGGGGCGGTAAGCGGGGCGGTAAGCGGGGCGGTAAGCGGGGCGGTAAGCGGAGCGGAAGGCGTGGCTCAGCCTTCTATATTAGATGAGCCCGCGACTTACATCAATAACTTTGGGAAGTAGTTTTAATTATTAAAAGTATTACAGTAGTAAAGTATAAGAAGACGACACGAATATTTTGTCCTGGGCCTAGCTTAGGGCAAATCGAACCTACGCATTTTTAGTAGGAAATACGAACTACTTACTTAAATTATATTTTTGATTGAAGATTCGCTAATAAGATATGCAAGAAACGTCAAAATCAAAAAGGCGCGAATTCCATTAGTAGGCCGTTAAACTGCTTTGTGGTGATACAAGAGCAAGGCCTCAGAAAGTGTAGCAGTAGATTCTCTTCCTATATAGTCTAGTCTATGCAGACGTGGGGCGACAAGCGGTGCGATAAGCGGAGCGGTAAGCGGGGCGTCTAATAGGTTCTCTGTTAAAAAAGATGCACTTCTTTTCAAGTTCCCTATCCCAAGGGCAGAACATGCCCTTATTACTAAGATTCCATTCGTCTGTACGTCTGTACCAATGACGGGGGGCCTGCTAGAATTTACTGTTTACTGCTACATATTAGAGGGACCCCACACTAGCGTCTTTCGAGCGTCAGCGTCTTGCCGCGCCGACGTTGTTTGGGCGTTGCGTCGACGCGGCGCCCGCTCAGCGTCGACGCGGCGCCCGCCCAGCGTCGGCGCGGCGTTTGAGCGGCGCTTGCGCTGGGCGTCCTCTGCACATCGCGTTCGAGCGTCGCGCCGCGCTTAGGTCATGTACAGTTATTTCGAAAATGGAAATGTAAGATTTGAATAACGCACAATATAATGTTTTATATTGCAGTGATAAATTAATGCTTTCAACTTGTAAAGGAAAAAATATATTTTACCTATTTGACACATGGCACGAAAAGGCAACTGTAGCATTTATTTTCTCGAAAACTAAAAGTACTTAATTGAAAATGGGTTTCTTCGGCAATATGAGCTAGTATTTTAAGCTACATCCATATTTGCTATCAGCTAAAAAGTCTTCTACCTACTGATTCTAAAACACGGGCGGGCCGAAACAATTGAGTTGATCATTGTACTGTTGTCAAAATAAACGCTGCGGCAGGCGTCGGGCCGGCGCGGCGCCTATGGAGCGCAGTCCTGGCGTTCGTCATTTCGACCGCGCCGCTGCGCAAGCGTTGCGTCGGCGCCGCGTCGACGTCGCGTCGGCGTTGCGTCGACGTCGCGTCGGCGTTGTGTGGGCGTCGACGCTCAAAGAACGCTAGTGTGGGGTTACGCTTAGATGTTCCCGCGTCTTCGTCCACGTGGCTCAGTGACTTTGGGTAGCATGTCTAATTATTTAAAGTATTACAGCAAAGTACCAATCAGAAATGACACGAATATTTTGTCCTACGCATTTTAATTCAACAGCCAGGAACGCTTACTATTATAGAATTTAAGACTTTCGCGCTCCATTTTAAACATCTTCACTACATAGTATAAAACAAAGTCGCTTTTTCTGTCCCTATATCACTTTGTACGCTTAAATCTTTAAAACTACGCAAAGGATTTTGATTCGGTTTTTTTGATAGATAGAGTGATTTCAGAGGAAGGTTTTTATGTGTAATAAAGAATAGAAAAGCCAATATTTCTAAGTATTTACATTACATCCGTGCTAAGCCGGGGCGGGTCGCTAGTATACCTATATAAAAGAAAGTCGTGTTAGTTACACTATTGATAACTCAAGAACAGCTGAACCGATTTGGCTGAAAATTGGTGGGGAGGTAGTTCAGAACCCGGAGAAAGAAATAGGATATTTTTTCAAGCTATTGCATAGCTTCTATCGCGGTCCTTGAGCGCGGGGACCGAATCCAGAAATTCCGTAACGAAATAACCTCACGCTCCCCACTCCGACGGGCAAGGAGGTGTGGCTTGAAGGCCGTGCATCGTCTAACGTCGTTTCAGTTCGGCAGTCTTCGACACGGCGTTGTGTGCGTGCGATTAGACGTAATGTACGTTTGTTTGTCAAATGGTTAGGATTAAGTGATAAAGAAAATAGTTGGATTAAGAAAAATTATTTGGTTTAATTATTTAATAATAGAAAAAATTGTTTTCTTATCGGTCACCACGCTCAAAAAGTGTAACTTGAATTAATATCAAAGAAAAAGAAATAATTTCGCGCGCTTTTTAAATGTGTTACACAAAATCATATTTTCTCTGGTAATTAAATCTGGTATTCCAGATAAACTGAATTGCTGGAGATAAAAAATTATCCGGCGCACATTTTACGATAATTTTTCAAAAACTGTCAAGTAGCCAATTCAATCATATTTGTGTACATATGTAAATATTTAAATTTCGAAAAAAACTGATTACTTTACTAGTTTTAATATATATTTTTTATTTCATTTCCTTTCACTATATCTGCCCCTGTACATACGAGTGAACAGATGAACATACATACCGGTCATAATCAAATACCTCCTTTTACACTTTGTAGAAGTCGGGTAAAAATAAAACACGTATTTTTTAATTACAAATAAATTGTATTACCTATTAATTGTAGAAGAAACTTAACTAATCCTTATGATTAACTTAAAATGTACCACTTTCCGTCTGTACTCATCTCATTAAAGCGTTTCATTGGGAATTACTGAGCATGGTTTCAAATTTAATTCTTACTGGGTCACTTCCATCATTTGCGGAGCATCTGAAATGAAAAAAAATATATTTATTATATATAATAACTATATAAACTTTCAAGGGCGGTATTACCTCCGTTGCTGAGACAAGCGTGCTAGACTTTGGCGTCGCGCCATCTCTGAGGGATCGAAAAATTCGTTTCCCAGATTTCAGGTCAATATGGGAAACGAATTTTTCTGTATTGTCTCGGGTCTGGGTGTTGTGGTACCGTCGTTGTTTCTGATTTCTGTAACACAAGTGATTTAGCTACTTACCACAGAATCAGAGCAATGTATGTGATGTTGTCCAATATTTATTTATTTATTTATTACTCCCATCCCCCCTTTTTTTTAACAAAAAGTAGCCTATGTCCGTGCTAAAAGTTCATATACCAAATTTCATCGAAAGCGGTTCGGTGGCTTAGGCGTGAAAGCCGAACAGACAATCTGAAATAGACAGAGTTACTTTCGGATTTTTTGTATTAGTAGAATAGAAGAAAAGTAAGAAAGTACCAAAAATGTGTTAAAAAGAATTAAAATGACGAACCGCTCGACCGATTTTGTGCAAACTTCACATAAACCATTTACTAAATAGTCCGAACAAAACCTAAGCACTTAGTTTTGATACGTGAGCCTGTTATTGAGTTATAAAAATAATAAATAATAATGTTAATATTTTCTCAATAAATATTTTGCACGGCCGCACCCGTTTCTCAATATCTACTATTTCCTCTACCTAAAGGTTGTCTGGAAGAGAATGCTTTCTAGCAATAAGACCGCCTAAATTGTACTTAATTATGTCTGTAAAACCAATTTCTGTAAATTTTTCTGTGCAATAAAGTGTATCTATCTACTTATCTAAAATTACGAAAATAAATATAAATATTGGACAACATCACATACATTGCTCTGATTCTGTGGTAGTGTGTAGCTAAAGCACTTGTATTACAGAAATCAAAAACAACGACGGTACCACAACACCCAGACCCGAGACAATACAGAAAAGTTCGTTTCCCATATTGACCAGACCGGGGATCGAACCCGGGACCTCAGAGATGGCGCGCCGCCAAAGTCTAGCACGCTCGTCTCAGCTACGGAGGTCGTCAATTGATGAATATGAGATTACCAACTGCAGAAAATTTAAATCTCCTTTTGCGGTGCGGGACTCGAACCCACGACCCTCACGTATCGCGCGTGCTGCTCTTCCAACTGAGCTAACCGCAAGTTATCTTATACCCGGTTCCAATATTTTACGATTCATGTCAAAAATGAGTATGGATTTTTATATATGTTGATTATAATGCTGAAGAATTTGTTTGTAGTATGTAGTAGTTCCTGAACATAGAATACTTTTTATATTATTTTTTTTTTATTATCAATAAAAATAAATAAAAAATAATAAATATTTTTTTTGCATAAAAAGATTTTTGCTATTTCTTTTACCTCTCTAGTAGCTTATAATCACATACACACACACGCTCGTACACACGTACACGCTCGCACACACACATACATTAAACAATCACACGTGCATATATTTAAACGCGCCATAGTTTTAACCTTTTATTATTATTTTTTTTTAATTTTGCAATTAAAGCTGTTTGCATAAAATTAGCCAGCCAGAACTACCCCATGCTCTCAAACTACATCTCAGAGCTCCTGGAAAGGTTGAAAACCAGCGCAGACAGGGAGTTCGGCTCCGTGTCTGCATTAGCTGAACCACTTCCTTTTGTCTTCCTGTGTAGTAGCGTAAGATAGTTTAAGTAGAAATGTAGTATGTAGTTTAAGGAAAAAGATATAAACAATTTTTATTATTTTTTTATTTTATAAGGCGGAACAAAGTTCGCCGTGTCACCTAGCATCTGATGTAATTAACATTAATAAAGAATTTTGAAGTGTGAACTCATCGTTACACTCACCGCCGCCGCCGTCGTTAAACATGAACTCGTCCTGGAACTCCTTAAGGAACTGCTCCGAGCGGTGCTCGTCAAGGAACAGGGAGTACACCTTCTTGACATCCTCCATACTCACCTGCAACAAAACACCAGCTCAGCCCCCTAGGTTTAGATATAAAGGGTCCACGGCAATAATGATGAATGTCCAAAATAATGAAATCTAAGTGATCAACGTCATTCGGTCACTTCATACAAACAGCTATTAATCTTGTTTACATACTGATCAATATTGCTTCCAGTCCAGAGATAAAAACGTCAATATGGGAAACGAACTTTTCTATATTGTCTCGGGTCTGGGTGTTGTGGTACCTTCGTTGTTTCTGATTTCTGTAATACAAGTGCTTAAGCTACTTACCGCAGGATTAGAGCAATGTATGTGATGTTGTACAATATTTATTTATATTTATTATTTATAAAAACGTATCTGATATTTGGCTACACGTCTAGAACGCTCAATGTCCCAGGTATTTACGGCAATAAGGCTGATTTTTGAACAACGTTTATAAACTTAATACCGAAATAGCTCGTAATAAAAAACAAAGGACGTGTATCGTTTTTGCAGTGGACCCTTCATATGTAACTTATCACTACTTCCCTACTAATATTATAAATGCGAAAGTAACTCTGTCTGTCTGTCTGTTACGCTTTCCTGCTTAAACCTCTCAACCGATTTTGATGAAATTTGGTATAGGTATACGTTGAATCTCAAGAACGGACATAGGCTACTTTTTATTAGAAAATAAGGGGGGGATGGGGGTAATACCACCTTTGAAAGTTTATATGGAAAAATGTTTATTTTTGAAGTTAGAGATATGAAATTTGGCACAAATATAGCTCGAAACTTGGATTAAAATGTAGACTACTTTTTGTTTCGAATATTAAGGGAGAAAGGGGTAAAACCGACCATGAAAGGATGTAGTCCACGCGAACGAAGTCGCGGGCACAGCTAGTAGTATATAAACTGAAAATTAAAAAAACCCCGACACAAATAGTGGGAAAAAGGCATTTTTATTTGATACTTATATATTGAGGGAGTAGTGACAAAAAAATTTAGGAAAACCGTCATTTTCTGGCGGCGGCCATCTTGGATTTGAAATTGGTCATTATGAATATATTCTCTCGAACTTCAATACATATACTAATAAGCATGTACCTACATAAGCTATTAGATTAAGATCGTTATTATGAAGAGGAAATAAAGAGTTATTATTATTATTCTGCTAGTCAAGCCCTTTCATTTGATATCCATATTGTGGGAGTTGTGTTAAAACATGCAATCCATAATTTTGTGAGGGCGGCCATCTTGGATCGATTTTTATCAAACATAGCTAAGAACACTCCCGACTTATTCATCTTTCAAACAAAAAAAAATCAAAATCGGTTCATTCGTTCAGGAGCTGCGATGCCATAGACAGATACACACACAGACACGTGAAACTTATAACACCCCGTCGTTTTTGCGTCGGAGGTTAAAAACAATTAAAGGAAATAATGCAAAGTTTCGAATAAAAAAAAATGTGAACAAAATCTAGGGGAGATAAAAAATTTCTGTTTCTAATATTTAAAGTTCGCTAGTACGGCGTAAAGTACTATAAAAATTAAAAAATCGATTAAGATGCCAAGGTGTATTCGATTCCGTGGTTTTCAAACATTTCTGCAACGAATGTACCACGGGCCGATAAGTGTGTAGTTCTAAACATATTCGGCAGAGGGCACTTACCGGAGGCTAACGGGTTGATACAGCAGAAAAATTTCATCGCCTACGATAACTTGCGGTTAGCTCAGTTGGAAGAGCAGCACGCGCGATACGTGAAGGTCGTGGGTTCGATTCCCGCACCGCAAGGGGAGATAAAAATTTTCTGTTTCTAATAATCAAACAAAATGTATTTCTAGCAACTTTTCAACCATACTACTGACCTCAGTTGCCTTCCTCCTCTTGGCGACAAGGGATGCTGTGGTGATGAGCTGAATGGCGTACCGCAGTGAGGTCTCCGTAGCCACTCTCGTGAGGACCGTGAGGGCGTCCGCAGACATCTGACAGTCCTCCTCTTCACATCTGTTGGGGAGAACTTTAATCAGACAAGGCTATTTTATATAAACTAGCGGTCCCGGCGAACTTCGTTTCGCCTTAAAGGATTTTCCCATTTTTCCGTTGAATTTTTTCCTGAATTTTATTTGCTATAAACCTCACGGAGCCCGAGACCTTTCCAACGAATGCAAAACCGTGGAAACCGATTCGTGCGTTCTGGAGTTAAAGCGTCAGGAAGGAAAACCCGACTTATTTTTATATAATAGACAAGAGCGTTCTACAAGCAAAGATGCAAAATAGTTCGTCTAGTATGAGAAACATGCAGATTTCTTTTTCTAACTTGTTTATTTTTATCTAGTTATGTAAAATGTTTAATTTTAACAAAAAATACAGAATTATTAAGGCAATGAGAGGGCAAGATGCATTTCATTTCACCCCTTTAACAAAATATATACATTATACATACATTTATTTAATTTTTGTTTTTGCCAAAAATATATAACTGGTTAGGCGATAACAGTTAAGGCCGGGGCAAGTATTTTGCCTCCCCCCCCCACCCTTACATAAAATATACAATTATTAAGGCGATAACAGTGGTCTGTGAGATTTATTTCATTACCCCCTTTAAAATATACAACTATTGCGGCGAAGAGAGGTGTCGGGAGGGGGAGGGGGGGATATATTCTATTCACGCCTTAACAAAATATACACATCGATTTTATTATTTTTATAGTACTATACGCCGTACTAGCGAACTTTAAATATTAGAAAGATAAGAATGTAGTTCTAAACATATTCGGCAGAGGGCACTTACCGAAAGGCTAACTGTTGATACAGCAGAAAAATTTCATCGCCTACGATAACTTGCGGTTAGCTCAGTTGGTAAGAGCAGCACGCGCGATACGTGAAGGTCGTGGGTTCAATTCCCGCACCGCAAGGGGAGATAAAAAATTTCTGTTTCTAATATTTAAAACATACACAATTGTTTAGGCGTTAGGGGGGGTTGCATTTCGTTCCCCCTTATACAAAAAAATAAGCCAAGCGAATAACTACAAAACACTAACCTAATATTAAGTATCTCTCTAAGCTCCTGATGCGAATACGGCGACGTCGGCACTATGATCATCCTGTCGAGCAGGTCCAGCGGTATGCCGTGCGGGCTCTGGTAGTTGGTGCCCCTGATCCGTGTGATGCCGCGGTTGGTCGCCATTATAACAATAGGAGCGGTCTCAGACTCCAGCGCACGGTTCAGGAACGAGAAGCATTCTATGTCCAGCATGTGCGCCTGTGGAGACAAACTTCTATTGGGGAATATCGCCTTTGGTCCACGTATTTATTCAGGAAAAAAAACAGCATCATTGTATTACAGATAGACTAAATCAAATAAATAACACATTTGCCTTAAACAATTTCCACCAATAGTTATCTCAAGCTATGTTGATTTTAACAGTATACACTCTGTTTTACTAAATAAATGACTACATAATTATTGCTCCTTAAGTAAGTAACGAAAATTACATTTTTTTCGTGAAATATATCGATGTGTCCATACTTTTTATTATACTTGTCGCAAGTCCGTATAAGGAAAGTATTTTTTTTATAATTAGTACTACAGATGGTTGTAAGAAATGTGTCCTTGTGACGTGCATTGAGTCTACCTACAGCATTTAAAAATTAACTTGTGTAATAAGTATGGTGAATCTACTAAATTATGGATTATCTTATTTAAGAGGAGGTTCGTAACTGATCTTTCGTAATCACCTACGAAAACAGATTTTTTGTCTTGCTTTCATAGCTGGTTATGAAAGAAAAAAAATTGTGTTTTGGTAGTTATTAATAAAACAAACAGTATAATACTCCCTTCTGCGTCAAAGGAGGAGGGGGGGGGGGGGTATTTCACCCCCCCCCCCTCCCCCAACTTTTTTCTTTTTCAAATTATCTTTAAGCTCTTGATACGAGTATTATTTTACACACACATTTTATAATACTAAACCCGTATGCTGATGATCTTACCTCGTCAATGAAGAGCACTCCAGGTATCATTTCCGCCTTACCCTCCTCCCGCCACTCCGCTACTTTGCTGTTAATCTGTTCACGAATCTCTGACTTTATTTCTCCAGTGTCGCCTTGGGAAATGACAAAAAAAGATATAAAACTTGTATGGTTTAAAATCTTTGCGCATCTTGGATATCAACTTGTCAAAGCTATTTTAATTGGGATAGCTCGCAGCGGGGGAGTCACACACGGCCGTACCCAAAGTTAAAAAGAGGGGGGAGTCCTCCCTCTCCCCTCGCCTATAAGGCACCGTAAACTTTGTATATAACGTGTATGTATGAAGTCACTCACCAGAGAACAGAGCAAGGAATCCATGTGTGCGTGAGTTTATAACGTCCACCTCGTGCAGGGTGACCGTGTGAACAACTTCCTTTCGCTTCTGAAGCTCCCCCTCGGGGCACTGGACGAACCGCGCTTGCTGGCCTGGTGCGACAACCAAATATAAATTTTATTCGACTCTAAAACTAACATAAATAAAAATAAATCATCAAATAAATTGCTCCAATTCAGAAATCAGAAACCACGACGGTACCACAACTACATAGGAACCCCAGACAATATAGGAAAAATCGTATCCTACAGCAGTAGTGCAGCTGCGTTGGGCACTGGTGATGGCGCCATGGGAATATAGATAATAATATATATCGTGGCTGGTATAGATAATTGCCTATAGCAGCCACGGCGCCATCTCATATTGACTCGACTGGGGATCGAACCCGGGACCACAGAGATAGCGTGCCCTCAAAGGTCGGCCCCTGCTAGCGTCTCGGATACAGAGGTTGGCAATCTCATAATATTATTTCCTTTTTTCATAATATTATTTCCTATGAATGTAAAACTGTACGCTCCTTGCTTCAGAACAAACTGAAAACGATATATTTACATACACATAAAAATAGAACACACACATAAACACACATTATTTTTATTCTAATTTATAAGGAACGTATGTTCTTTACTAAAAGTGGAAGTACTTCCGCCGAGCTGGGTGTTATCTGCTCGGGGACCAAGGCCCAACTACCAATCTTGGTTTGTTGTATATATAATTAGTGGCGACGAAAACTCTGACATCGCGATGTAGGATCGATGTCATGCATTACGTATGGAGCGTTGTTTACTACGCCAATGCTGCTGACGCTGTATTTGTGTCGACTTTTAGGTAATGTCGTAAGTCGGCACAACTTTTACACTAAAATATGAAATCCTGGTTATACTGAAGGTGTTGAGAGCCTGATGACCTTATACAACAGGTAAAATAATATCTTTCACAGACGTTAATCTTAGACATACCATACCTATATACTTTTCTATTCTAGTTATTTTTAAACCAACTTTTCTAAATTGAATATGGGTGTTGTGGTACCGTTTTTGTTAGGGATATGATTGCAGATTTGGTGACACTAGTGCTTTAGCAACTTGTCACAGAATCAGAGCAATGTATGCGATGTTGTCGAACTTTTTTTTTAATAGTTATTTCTGCGTTTTTTTCATTTAATTTAGAAATGCGATTATTGAACGTACCTGTTGCATCGTAATCCCTAGCCCGAGCAAAACTCCTCCCGAGCTTATTTATCTTCCCAGTCGCCTTATCAATTGTGATAACGTCTCCTGCCTGGACCTTCTCCTTTAGCAGCGAGTCAATCATCTTAGCTCCCATGTCGTAATTAGTTTCCATGTCTGTCGTCTTGAGGGTGAGACGACCCACCCTAGCGCCGCCACCACCAGCCGCTCGTTCAATCACCACTTCAACCACTTCACCCTCTATTATCTCTGATTCTTCCCTGTTGACAACATTGTAAGATGGTTAATACTAGAGTTGCAACAGATATCCGGTTGCTATACGGTATCCGGCCATTATTTCACTATCCGGCCGAATACCGGATAGTTGCTTACTATCCGGCCGGATACCGGATAAAAATGGTTAGTTTATAAGAAAACAACAACTAATTTATCAATGCCATCTCTGAGGTTCTGGGTTCGATCCCCGGTCAGGTCAATATGGGAAACGAACTTTTCTATATTGTTTTTTTTTTATAGTAGCGCAGTATATTGGCTCCTCCCAGCCTGATGGTAATGAAGAGAGGAACCCACATCGCGATGACAACGGATTTGATATCGAAATATCCTACCCGTTAGCATTGCCATACTGGCCCGCAAGATGTTTCTTCACGCTCCTTTTGAAGGAATCCATGTCAAAAGAAGGAGGAGACACATGAGCTGGCAATAAGTTCCACTTCTTTATGGTCCGGCAAAGATAGGAGTTACCAAATTTTTTTGTTCAGGGTGGAATATTTTCCATGTTTAATAGTAGACATTTATTAATTTGATGCAATTGTCAGCCTTCAACAGTCACAACATTCTCTCGAATAACATCTCACGAGGGCAGTTATAAGCTGAAGACCAGCACTGCTCGGGATCCATTCTTGAGACAGCAGCAACAACTGTACGCCTAACATACTGCTGATTGTCCATTGAAGGCGATAGATTGTAGTTAAGACAAAAAAGAAACTTATTTTTTGATTTTTATATGAGTGGAGTCATAATACAGCTATACAGCATGTAAACCATACACAGTTGTATGGTTTACATGTTGTATTGTACCATTACAATTGTACACTTACTTGATCCTAATCCCAATAGATTTCCTTATAGCCTGTGTAAGAGCCTCAGTTTTGCTCATTTCAAGGGAGAATATCTCGGAGCCCGCCATACTAGTGAACGGGGTATCTGGGCCCAGCGCCTGCGCGAGGCCCATAGCAATGGCAGTCTTGCCAGTACCCGGCTGCCCGGCCAGGAGTACTGCTCGGCCTGCAATCTTTCCTGAAGAGAAATTTAAACATGTATAAAGGAAATGTATGACATTAATTTTCCAGATTTGGCTACAGTGTGCAATCAAAACATCAAAAAATATATATCTTAAATTTAATTTTTTTTTTTATATTACACTTCAAGATTGACCTCATCCCACCTGATGTTAAGTGGTAATGAGGTCCTAACTTAAGGGCGACAAGTACAGTATAATAAATCTGTTACTGGACTTGTTGCCCTTACCTTGAAGGCTTGACCCCTCCTACTAATGTAGCATCCCCCAGGAGCTCTGGAAACCTTACTAACACGCAGGAACACAACAACACAGAAGTGATTGCTATTTGGCTGCGGTCTTCTGTAAGGCGGAGGTATTTCACCAGACGGGCTGCTCCAGTTCAAGCGATAAATCGCTATGCCCTACCTCTCTTAAATATAAGTAAAATTATCCAATGCATATAAATAAACAGTGTACCTACATATTCAAGTACAATTTAGGCGGACATTTTGCTAAAAAGCAATCTTTAAGTAGAGGAAATTGTTGATATCAAGAAACAAAGAAGATATGCTTGAATTTGTCTTTGAAATTAATCAGAATCCACTTTAATCTATTTCTTAAATACAGTTATCAGTACCCATAATAAATGTGAAAGTAACTCTGTCTGTCTGTCCGGCTTTCACGCCTAAACTACTGAACCAATTTTGATGAAATTTGGTATAGGTGTATGTAGAACTTATTAAATATCAGAGAAGCACGCTATCAAAGAACTTGCGCCGCGTTGACAGCAAATTCATTTCTAAAAAGAGATTCTGACTAATTATCGTCAACTACTCGAGCAATCAACCAATTTTCGTTACCATGGCAACGGAAATGTTTAGTCAATAATACCTTCTCGAATCATCTGAAGGATGACTCCGGCGGCCTTCCTGGCCATCTTTTGGCCCACCATACCCTGGGACACCGCTCTCGGCTCCAAAGAATCATCAAGCCCTAATCCACGAATGTGTGAATGAGCGCCGATCCTCTCAATGCGCGTTATAGAGCGCACTTCCTGCACCTGAGCTGCTGCTATCGACTGAAACCGACGAATTTGGCGTTAAGATACAATAAACACGCATATTTTCGACAAAACTTGTAAATAACATGAACCACGTTTTGAGGTTATAATTTGCGATTTCAAAGTATCGTGACTTTCATTGCTTTTTATGAGTTTTATTAATAACATTAGATTACTTACAGACATTGTGTTGAATTTTTATCAGCAAAGTCGCTATTTATGCTGAAATATCCTCAAGCACTTGTAACCGCAAGCAACCGCTGTTGTACAAATGTCAAATCGATTTATTGTCAAATCAAGAAAATGAAACAGAAAAAAATACTGACCACAGACAAGGAATGAATAACACGTTCAGAAACAGATTTGTGTACTTAGTTTTACTTTATGGCAATTTTGGTAGATTTTAGTAGATTCATTTGGTAGTATTAAAGTTTTACATATTGGTATCCCCATTAAATCAATTTTGTGAATTTTTGTGTGGTGTCAATTTGTGAAGCAGAAATTTTTAATTAATTCAACATGTTCGCCATCCGAAACCTCGTCAGGAGCAACGCTCAGCTCGCTAAAAATGTAATCCCAAAGAGGAACATGACCGTCATCGCCACACCCGCCAGAAATAAGGTTTCTACTGGTGTAAGTATTTACTCATGTTTTGACTATATTTCTCCTCAATTTTAAACTTAAACTTGGTAACAGTATAAGAAACGTATTTAATTTGTTATTATTTACTGTAATTTACTAAGCTTCTATAGATTCTATTGCATTTTTTTGTGATGTTACGTAATTTTTGTATGAAAAGATAGGTTATCTTAGGACTCTTGATAATAACTGTGTTGAAAAATTATCCATTTACCTGTTCATTACTTTTGCCCTACATTTTTGTAGTAGGGTTATGAAATTGTGAAGTTGCTTTCGCTGTTTTGTTTTGAGATTAGGATACTCAATTAAATAACCTTATTTATTAATAACTAGTGGTCCGCAACGTTTTTTCATGATAGTTTTTTAATACCTTAGGTTACAATTTTTATAATTTTTATTGTGCATTACGCCGCTCTAAGAAACTTTAAATATAAAAAAAAACAGAAAAATTTCATCTCCCCATGCAGTGTGGGAATCGAACCCACAATTCCGTGGTTTTCAAACATTTCTGCAACAAATGTACCACAGGCCAATAAGTATGTAGTTCTTAACATATTCAGCTGAGGGCACTTACCGGATGCTAAGGGCCTTAGGTTACAATAGTGGAGTTTTAGTAAGGGTCCATATTTTTTGAGAATATAAAATTATGTTGAGCAGTAAGAGGTAAAGGATAAATATAGATAGTGTAGTTTCCGAATAAGTAAGCCAGTGATATATTTTTTCTAATTGGCGCAGTACTTTCGTATCCTATTTAATGTAAAAAACACAACATCTACAATATTTGTATAAATGTTCTAGTTGTTTTGAAACAGACTAACTGAAGTTGCTGATTCTCCAAAACCATAGTATTGTAACCAAAATGTATGTAATGAAATGAAGTTTGAGAAAGAGATGTATCTAGTGAATATATTTTTATTGATAGAGATTAGCCATATTAACGATCAGAAGTTACTGCAAAAGACTGAAAAGAAAAGACATCATATAGTCTGCTTTTTGAAAAAGACTATAGTGTTAATGATTAATAGAGTGGATCATTCTCTGGAATCACTCTCTCTCTGCCTCCATTGTAACATCAACATATCTGCTGAAGTAAAGGAACTGATTGCAGATAGGACTCGGAAAAAAAAAGTAAATATATTTGTTACAGTAAAAAACTAGAAAAAATTACAAACATAGCCTTTCTTTTGAAGAAGCAAAGGACACTAAGCACACAGCCATCTTGCAAGTTTACGAGTAATTAACTCTTAACTGCTTTAATTGTAAATACGTTTATGGTTTTCACCAAAACAGAAATAACTCAAATGTAAATTTTCAAGGATTATTATCAATTAACTATATCTATTTAGTACCTACTACATATCAATTTAAAAAATATATTTTTGTTTCGCAAAAGCTATTCCTCAAATTGCTTTTTCTAAGCTATTGCAATTGCTCTTTTTTTACCTTTGAAATTTATCCATAATAAGCGGCCGGACGTGTCATATTATCCACGTTTTTTCTATTGGTCGCAGCGTGATGTTATGCAGCCTAAAGCCTTCCTCGATAAATAAACTATCCCAATACAAAAATATTTCTTTTTTAGTTAATATAATATATTTCTGCAACTAGTGCGTTAAAACAAACTCGTTATGTTTATAATGAGAATAGACTTTTGTCTGTTAAATTGTATAATGTTGTTGTGCACAAAGCACCTCTTTTAAGTCTATTTATCTATCCTTATTTACTTTTTTACTTGTTTTGTTATTACTTTCAAATACATCTAAGGTTCTTTTTGTATACTATTTTGTTATTACCTTGCTATCTTTATTATAATTCTTTTAAAATACCAGTTTCCATCATTATTATAATTTACACCTGCACATACAGACCTTCATTCATAGTTGTAATTATTTTTCTACTTTTTTTCAGGAAATCATCTTCCTCTCCACTCTGATGATCATCGGCTGGACCGCTGTCCCCGCCTGGGTGCTGGTTAACATCAAGAACTACCGTCACGATTAAGCAACCATTTACATAAGTAGGCAATTGAGTAGAACGCTCTTGTGATGTTAAGTTATTAAGTAAAAGTGAGTTAATTGCTAAAAATGAGTTTCATTTAAAAGTTACTATTACAGCAGGGTAGCGAGTGGGTCAAAAACACATGAGTTAGTTTATCAAATAGTTATCCCTACTAATATTATAAATGCGAAAGTAACTCTGTCTGTCTGTTACGCTTTCCCCCTTAAACCTCTCAACCTATTTTGATAAAATTTGGTATAGGTATATGTTGAACCTCTCGAACTGACATATCCTACTTTATGTTAAAACATGCAGTCCACGCGAACGAAGTCGCGGGCACAGCTAGTTAAAAATATATTTGTCCATGATCGGTCCTTGACGCACGGGAGGAGACGTGCGGGAGGCGGGCATGACGTCAATGCGATGGGTCGGCAGACCGCGCGGCGCCGGCGCAACCACTTTCCTTCGGATCCCAGCCACGCTTGGACCCCTTCCTTACCACCGATCGCGATTAAAACCCCTATTGTAACATCGTCGTAGATTTATAACAAATTTGTAAACGCTGAATAAACCAGCCTATTTAAGTACAGTCCACTTTAATTAACAACCAAAGACCATCTCTCACATTGGTCTTATCTCGGTCGCCATTTACGAATTTTGGAAAAACTACCGGCACGCGTGAAGTCCTGAAGCTCTTCAGTGCGGTCTTCAGCAGCGAGACATCTTTGAACATCATCCACCTATCGAAGAATCTCCATTTGCAACTACACAAGCCGAAGAACGAAGAAAACAAAATTGGAGGTCGATCGCAATCGAAAGACACAAATGTTTTTTGTTTCCTAAATTAAATAATAATAAAATAAAATAAAAATAATTTATTCTCACACTTAAATTAAATTACAAAAGTGAGTTATCTCTATGTACGTAGTGACGTGTGACTGGAGCCTAATGTAGGGCAACCCTGTATTTCAGGACTCCAGGTCCCACCCACGAGATCGACGAGTAATTAATAATTAAATTTAAGTTAAGGAACAACAATACTATGTTAAATTTTCATGAACAACAAGAGTAACAAAAAAATAAAAATAAAAAAAGAAAATATAGTAGATTACATAAATATATATATAATTATTAAAACAAGCCATGTTGCGGGATGGGGGCTTGTGACCTCACGTAGTTTAATTGCGATGTAAGTGAGAATAAAACAAGTGGTGTAAAAACATTGATTCGTTTATTTAAGGAATCTAATTTATAAAAACTTAATTAATATTATATTCACATTAAAAATTGATTATAAAACATTCCAATAGCAAATTCGACGTAAAAATACTTATTTCTTGTAAAAATAGTTGGCATATATGCAATATATATTTTAAACTATTGTTGCGTTACATATTTTCCTACAATTAGCGCATGATATATCCGCTAGATGGCGATACGCGGGCATGGGGTCAAATTTCTACGTGATTGGGTATTGTTTACATCACATTGACAGACATGCCAACACGACATTTAAACCACCAATCACATAGGAGTTGGACCTATTTGAATCCTTTACTGCAAGAGATGATTTTTTTGTTTGCTATATTTATAGTTGCTCCAAGGGTCCATCTTTGGAACTAAGTCATCTGTATTAATACATTTTTATTTTACAATTTCATTCCTTAAGTACCTACTGGCAAAATAAGTAGAATAGGTAAAGTTTCTACGCCATATTGAACCACAGACTAAACAGAATCAAAAATGGCGCCGCCGTAAACAAGATGGCGCCGCTGCGGATTGGCGCGCATTCTCTCTCGAGCCACGCATACTCTTCCTCTAAGTTTCTCTGCTTCAGAACTGGACCTAGTGTCTCCAACACTCTAGCGTGGTAGTCGTTTAGATAATTTATCTGGAAAAGAATTGGTTGCCTGTTAAATCGGTTGACGGTATTTTGACGTGAAAACGCTGAGCCGATCATGCCTGCCTCTCGTTCGTACCGCGCTCTCACTTGCGGAACGCGATAATGAGCGTAACGGGACAATGACGTCATCTTTTTCGTGCATGCAGCTCATAGTATCGAGTTATTAGACGTTGTCACGTCAAAAACATATTCATCACATCACATATATATAACTAGCTTAGAATAAGGAAAGTAATATATCTATGATAACTAGTAACCGATTTGACAAATGTCAAATTAGGTACCATTACTGATTTGAAAAATGTCAAACGATAGGTTTCGTTATCATGATTTATCGAAAGTTCGGAAATTAAAAGTGTTTTTTTATTTGCTTCATTTGCAATTCGTTATTAGTTTTTACACCAACGACATATGCGCTACAAAGTCTAAATTGTTTAATCTGATGCGCTTTTCACTGTACTGTATAGATATAAGTGAGATACTAGTTTATCTTATAGTAGCTATACCTTGATTTTATCCCGTCACAATGCGAACGAAGTCGCAGGCAATAGCTATAGTCAAGCCATTGGGTAATTACCGATTCAACAAATGTCAAATTATCATTACCGATTTGCCATTAGTCAAATGGTAGGTAATTAAACATTTCAAAGTAACTTGATTGCCGCTTGGCTTGACTTTGATCGGAAAATTTTTATTTTCTTAAGTAAGAGTTATGAAATTTTGAACAAATATAGCTCGAAACTTGAATTAAAATATGGACTACTTTTTGTTTTCAATATGAGGGGAGACAGAGGTACCTACCTAAATCCGACCATGAAAGTATTTATGTATGGAAAAAATCTGTAGTCCACGTGAAGTGGCGGTCACAGCTAGTAAATCATAAAACCCACCTCAAATTCAGTGAGGAGGTCTACATCCATGCAGGCGGTCTGGTGCGGCACTAACGAAATGGTATAGAAGCCAAGTGCCCCAACACCGTGGAAGTCGCCCACCATACCTTCAGCCTAAAACAAGAGTAACATAAGAATAATAGAAGTGTGACATGCAGGCCTAACATGCGCCACGCGAGTAAATTTTATCGCGCTCATATCAAACATATCGATTGAAGAGAAGTAGAATTTAGGAGAGGTAGGGCATAGCGATTTATCGCTCAAACTGTAAAAAAAAAAAGTTTTTGGGGTTCCCCATACTTAGAACTGAAACTCAATTTATTTTTTATCAAACCCATACGTGTGGGGTATCCATGCATACGTCTTTGAAAATGATATTGACGTTTCTGGCATATTTTTTTTTCTAAATTGAATAGACTACGCGAGAGACGCTTCCAAAGTGGAAAAATATTGGTCTAACTTTTAAAACCAAGGAATTATAAAACACAAAATATATGATGTAGGTACATTACCATGTAATCTTCCACCAAAAATATGTTTGAAAGAGATCTAGTAAGTAGTTTTTTTAATACGTCATAAATGGTAAACCGATCATAAATGGTGAACCGTCCAATATGATTTTTTATATTATGCATGGACTTAATATGATTATTAATCAGAGCAATGTAAGTGTAAGTTGTCCAATATTTATTTATTTATTTTACTAGATGTAGTGGGGACAACGGGCTAAATTTTATTATTTAATCAAGTGTCCGCTGTCAAAATAAATCTTGTGGTCACCCTATTAGAAAGGGACACACGCCTCTGTGGTAGCTATCTCGCTCGGCTCGGTTTTTGGTTGCGAGTACTCGGTCCTGTTTATTATACTAAGTCCAATATATTATGTTACTTGCTGCTACGGAACCCTTCATGGGCGAGTCTGACTCGCAATTGGCCGGTTCTTTATTTCTTTTTTATTTCATTTTGTATAGATATTTGTACATATTATGTAGTTTTTATTCAAAAAAGCCAAAACATCATACGATTAATGGCGGGCTTACCAAGATATGGTCTGCAGACTTATTCATCACGATCACTTCTACGACGTCTTCATGACGGATCCCGTACTCGCCCACCTCGTAGTAGCCAGGCTCTGGAGAAAGAAACTACAGTTTTAAACATACAGTTTGTTTTATTTAGAAACTAGCTGACCCGACAGACTTCATCCTGTCAAAAATATTTTACTCTTAATTTTTTTAGTAAACGTTGGTACTGGAAAAAGAAAAGGGCTGTCTTTAGAGTTTTCCCGGCAATTATTTGAATTTGTCTCGCCGTAAAAAACATCCTTGAACTTCAACGGACATTTAAAAAAATAATTGTCAAAATTTGTCTAAGCGTTGTCGAGTTAAGCGCTTACCAACACTTTTATATTTATTTAATAGACTAGCTATTGTGCAACATTTTACATATTCTTTAGGAACATAAAAATATCCTTCACTTCAATATTGACTGATAAATAAAATCCTATTGTTTTTATTTTATAATCTGTCCAAAGCCACGTCGTGGTCGCGGTCAAAAAATGCCCATCTGTCCACAGCCACGAGGTGGTCGCTGTCGACTTATAAACTTTAGGATCGAAAAAGACGTAGCAAATGTATATTCATCTCTCTCTAAATCGTACAACGTGCAGATAATTAAACAAAGATAGCAAATAATGTCACGCTCGCGTCTTAAAAGAACCATAGACGCTGTAAAATAATAATACATTTAGCCCGTTCAATTGTTCGGTCAGTGACGCGGTGTGCCGTATTTACGCGCGAAGTTTAAAGTGTTTAAAGTGGTTTTGGAAGGAAATATTGAAAATAAACATGACTGGGTAAGTAATAAATACTTTTCTATTATCATACTACACATTAGATTAGGATTTGTACATAAATTGATACATTTTATCAAACATTGCTTGCCATTTCGATCGCCATGTTGATACCATGTTCATTTTCATTTCAATTGTTTTGAATGCAAAGTACTTTGTGAATGGTGAAAATTGTTTTAATATCATAAACATACTTTTCTACAAACGTAACATTCATTATATTTGTGCGATTTTGATTGAATATTTCGTAAATCTAAAAGAAACAAATGTTGGTCGCGGGACAGTCTCGGGTCGTGAGGTCATTGCCACGGAATCCGCCATTTTGGTGCACAGGCTAAAATAGTATGGATACGGTTTTGGGAATGCCAGTGTGCATAATTTTTATGAAAATGTTTGGTGTGGATTATTATTTGTTTTTTTTTCATTTGATTTGATTTATTTTTATTGTGTGTGCATGATATTATTATTTTATTGCACGTGAAAAAAGAATGGTGAAAGAATTTTTGAAATCTGTCTAGCAGTTTCGGAGCCTATTCATTACAAACAAACAAACAAACATATTAGTTAGTTCAGTGTTTCCCATATGCCGGGTCGCGACCCTGTACCGGGCCAGTAAAATAAAATACCAGGTTGCAATATTTCCGCCTTATTTTTCGTCAATTTCTGCGAACTTGGTTACTATAGTAAATAAATAAGCAATTGCTCCGTACTTGGCACTAAAATATAGTGATTAAAATGCGAAACTCTATCAGTAGGGACTAATCCCTACTAATATTATAAATGCGAGACTGTCTGTCTGTTTCTGCCTTTCCGCTTAAACCTCTGAACCGATTTTGATGAAATTTGGTATGGTGGGTTTTCCATGATTTCTTCGCTCCTAATAGTTGCAGCGTGGTGTTATATAGCCTAAAGCCTTCCTCGATAAATGGTCTATTCAACACAAAAATAATTTTTCAATTCGAACCAGTCGTTCCTGAGATTAGCGCATTCAAACAAACAAACAAACTCTTCAGCTTTATAATATTAGTATTTTCCATTATTTCTTTGCTTCTAATAGTTGCAGCTTGATGTTATATAGCCTAAAGCCTTTCTCGATAAATGGTCTATTCAACACAAAAATATTTTTTCCATTCGAACCAGTCGTTCCTGAGATTAGCGCATTCAAACAAACAAACAAACTCTTTAGCTTTATAATATTAGTATAGATAATTTTGTCTGAAAGAGATTGCTTTTTACGTAGTACTTTTTATTGCTAAGCAATAAGCCTTAGCTCGTTGCGGTGCATAAGTTGGAAAAGCCTAAAAATTCGTAATGGTCACCCATCCAGTTACAAGCTAACGCGTACTTTGTTTATTGTCATTATTATCAGTCTCGCACGCAGGATATCACTAGGCTAAGACCACTTTATTAAATTATTAAAATGAAAATTCCTTATTTTTTAAATGTCGATATATTTTTAAATAATAACATTGTATTAAAAAAATAGATTGTATTAATTAAAAAAAAAGACAAAACAACTTATTTGTATTTCATTTTCATTATTTATGTCAATGATTACAATATTTACAATTATTAAAGAAGTCGCCACTGGGCATATCCATACTAGCATAGCTTGGTACTACGTCACTCTTGGTACTTTTTGTGGTGAAATTGTATATTTTAGTAGTTAATTTCTAATATTATTTTGTATGAAAGGACTCTCTTTGTTTTGATTTTTTATGTAGAAAATGTTATTAAATTTATGAATATACACTCACATGTAAATAAATTGCAAAATAGTTCGTTACAAATGCAAAAGTTTGAGGGCATGTTTCTGAGGTCATTTTTTTCAAGTGTTTGTGACCCTTCTTTTATATCTTAATTACTTAATAATTTTAATATTTGAAACTATTTATAATAAGAATAAAGACCAAACTATAGAGTAAGTTAAGATTTAAAACCACTTGTGCTTCGGGAGTCGTCGATATTGAAGTAAAAAATGTGCCATTTTTTGTAAGTGTTTTGGGTCGTCTTAATTGGCCCTCATTCTTGTCGAGCTTGGGGTGTACAAAAAATGTTTGAAGAGATGTGTTTTTTTTATTCATTATTGTAAAGTATGTTATTTTCATGTATATAAAATTAATAATTACCGAAATAAATGCTTTATTTTTTTAATACTTAATTTTTTATTCAACTTTCTGGAAAAAAAACGATTCTAGCACTTTTACCCATCCAATTAAGTTAATATCAAAAAGGGGAACATACATATTTATACGTATTATATTAGGTTCTTTAACCACGATTCTAACAACATATTATTTTATATACTTTTTATACATAATTCGTAAGATATTGCCATTTTAATGACACGCGCCACCTAAGTAATAAATCACTCGTATAGGATTTGACAGATGTGCTAAATCAGCCATTTTGACAGGGACCGAGCAGAGGATATTGCACTACAAGAATAACCTCATCCCACCTGATGATAAGTGGTAATGAGGTCCTAGCTTAAAGGCGACAAGCAGATACACAGCTTAATAAAGCTATAAAGCTGTTACCTACTGGACCCCCGCTACTAAAGTAGCAACCGCTCTTGAAACCTCACTCACACGCACTGACTTCAATCGATTTGAAGTTTTTTAAGACTGGGATAAAAGTCTTTTAAGATTGAGATAAAATTTTTATCGCGCTCTTAACAAATGTCAAAATCGATTGAAGTCAGCTGCTGATTGGCTGAAAATACGTGTGCGGTGTGCTATTAGCCAATAAACAGTATCGAAACTTTTGTCGTCTCATGCGATAAATTTTACATATTGCGTATGCTAGGCGTGTAGGCCAATATGTTTATCCATACTAATATTACAAATGTGAAAGTAACTCTGTCTGTCTGTCTGTCCGTCTGTTACTCTTTCACGCCTAAACGGCTGAACGGATTTTGATGAAATTTGGTATAGGCATACGTTGAATCTCAAGAACGGACATAGGCTACTTTTTATTAGAAATTGTTTATTTTTGAAGTTAAAGATATGAAATTTGGCACAAATATAGCTCAAAACTTGGATTAAAATATAGACTACTTTTTGTTTCGAATATTAGGGGAGAAAGGGGTAAAACCGACCATGAAAGGATGTAGTCCACGCGAACGAAGTCGCGGGCACAGCTAGTATACAATAACTATGAGTCTGTCCAGTTCACTCATCTTTACCATTACTAAATATCATTCCGGCGGAGATTCCAGGGTCGGTGGCGGAAGGTCCACTCAGGATCCAGGAGGGCCCCTCATGAACGTTCAGGAAGTGCCCCACGCCGTGTCCCGTGCCGTGGGCGTAGTTTAGCCCCACGTCCCACAGGAACTTACGAGCGAAAGACTCTAATGTGTGACCCTGGGGAGAAGAAAAGGGTGGGGTTATGACCTTAGAATGTACATCTTCATCGATTTTTATGAGTTTAATAGAGCTTTACGCCGCACTAGCGGACTTCAAATATATTAAAGGAAGTGAAAAATTTCATCTCCCCTTGCGATGCGGGAATCGATCTTACGACCTTCACGTTTCGCGCGTGCTGCTCTTCCAACTGAGCTGGCTCTGTAAAAGTAGACCTAGGAATGCCCTCCCACGACCCTGATGACACCATCACGGTCGCCATGGTCGAAGCCAAACAGCTCGCGACAGCTAACACTCCACAACGACCGCTTTACCGACTTCGTCGGCGAGGACGCCCGACTCGAACCCTCCCAGTAGTAGGGCCCCTTTTGCTATACCGGGACGTGCTGGACGCTTCTACACGCTTCGTCCCATTCGGAACGTTTCGCCCCATAGTGGGGCCGAGCCGAGGCCCGAGCCGAAGCCCGAGCCCCACTATTAAATTTATTACGGGTGTGGCCCCCCCGCTAACCCGAAGGTCCGGTAAAGATGGAAAAGCCATCTGCGGCCATCATCAGTAGTAGGAAAAAAAGGACTATTAATACCAATTCACCAGAAGACAAAAGTGACTTTCATTCATTTAGTACCTAACTAGAGTACCTAAAGTAACAGTGAGTGAACAAGTCAGGTGGGAGTCCCAGAGGGACAATAGAACGGCTAGTAGATATCTACTGGTTAACTCTTAACAAAACTGGTTACTCACCACAGTCCCGGCCGGGAAGACGGTAGTAGCTAGCTGAATCTGTCCTTTCATGACTCTAGTGAACGCCAACCGCTGCGCAGGAGTCGGCGACGCGCTCATATGTCTAGTACGAGTCGTATCCGTAGTGCCGTCCCTGAAATGAATTAATAATATATAACATCCAGGGCTGGATTTAGGGGCCTCCACAAAAAAGGGCCTCCACAATAGACAACGAAAACAATTAAATTCAGAGAGGGTTGGTGGAGCTGGATGAACTGGAGCAGCCCGTCTGGTGAAATACCTCAACCTTACATAAAACCGTAGCCAAATAACAATCACTTCGGTGTTGTTGTGTTCCTTCGTATGGAATCGAACACGGGACCTCCGAGATAGCGCGAAACCGAAGAGAGCCCCTCTCGCCTCTCGACTACGGAAGTTGTCAATAAGTATCAGACAACATTACATACAGTGTTGTCGAAACCAGGACAACCCAAGATTTTTCCAGGGGTCATTACGGCTGGGGGCCACTTCTGGCTTGAGGCCCCTGCCATTTTGTCGACGTGACACCCTGTGGTTACACTTTTACTGGTATACTCACTTATATTGACCTCCCGAATCGACTAATAACATATCATTCTTGGTGATCACTCGCTGTGGCCCCTCTCTTGAAGGGGAGTAGTGGATCACGGCTCCGTGTTCCCCCGCCCCCGCGATGGTGGAGAAAGAAGGACCATGGCAGTCAGCTTCCTCCCTGAAAATCGTATGAAGCAAATAATATTTTTGAAAACATCGAACAATTTGATATAACAGCATCTTCGCTTTGAAATTAGTGTTAACATAAGTGCTATAAAGCACTACTTTAATTTTTTAATTTGACATCTATATCTGTCTTAACACATTTAGAGTTTTATCAAAATATGTTACGACTAGCTGTGCCCGCGACTTCGTTCGCATGGACTACAGGGTTTTTCCAGTTTTTTCCCGCTAACTCCCGTTCCCGTGGGAACTTTGGTACATCCTGTTGCAACTATGCTTTACATTTACTAAGGTACCTGCATGCCAAATTTCAAGCGTCTAACTTAAGCGGTTTAGATTTTTCATATAACACGATTTTCGGAAGAAAAATTTCAAATGCCTACGTTTAGCCGTTTAGGCTGTGCGTTGATATGTCAGCCAGTCAGTCAGTTTCTCCTTTTATATATTTATATACGCGATAGGACCTAACACGGGTAATACGTCAAATTTACAATTATTTTAATAAATAAATCAATCAGTCAAATAATTATTTTTCAATTGACAAACTAACTGTGTGTCTTAATGCAAAATTAGTAATAAGTGTAGCTTTCATTTGTAAAAAAAAAACTACTGAGTTTCTTGCCGGTATCTTCTCTTCTAGGTTCCGAACCGGAGGTACTTCATTTGCTTATATAGAGACTATTCAGAAGTATTACTAATGTAATCTATGTGAATAAAAAATATTGACTTTGACTTTGAAATGAGGCGCCAATTGTTTTGATGCTGTGGATTTGTTGATAGCATACCGCACTCGTATTTTTAGCCATGGGGCATGTTTTTTTTGTGATATACAGGCCTAGCATACGCAACGTGACTAAGTTTTATCGCGCTCTTAACAAACGTCAAAATCAATTGAAGTCATTGCGTCAGCTGTTGATTGGCTGAAAATACGAGAACGGTGTGCTATTAGCCAATCAACAGTATCGAAACTTTTGTCGTCTCATGAGATAAATTTGACGTATTGCGTATGCTAGGCCTGATTGTCGGTGTTGGTGCTGATATTCGAAGTAAGTTGATAGTATGATGGGAATTCTTCCATGTTCTTTTCGTTTACTGGTTATAATACAGTCAACGCTACAGTTTCGACTTCGACCACTCTGACTGTGTCTGACATGCTACTGATCGTGTAAAGTCAAATGTATTAGTCAAACATGTTAAAAACAACTGACCGCCTCAACTTTTCGAGTTTGTCTGACAGATCCATCTCGGTGACGTTGACCCCAGCCGCGATCTGGCCTTCAAGCCAGTGGAAGGCCCTGACGATTGCCACACCATCCTTCACGTGGGCCGACCTGAAGCCCTGACAGTTAAAACATAAACAATATAACTACAAATATCAGACAAGATCAGTTATGATACTCCTTTTTAATGGAGGAAATGCTTTGTTGCACCGTACCAGCAACCGAGTTGATAGCATGTGTGGGATTCTATACAACGGCCAGGAATATCCACAAAACGCCATGAAGAACCTTGGCGTCTACTCTTGAAAACGAAACGAACAAACGAAAGGTTTCGTTTTTGAAGATTGATCAAAAGTTAGGGAATTAAAACGTGATTTTTGATTTGTATAAATAATATTTTGTTTTTTGATAACGCTTTATTCGCATTCGAAGTGTGTTAGTTGCTATAATGAGCAATAAAAAATACTAAACGTCATCGGATCCGACATATTTCGTTTTCAAGAGTAGATGCCCTTATCGGTTAAGTGGTGGTGTTCTTTTTTGACGGGGGGAATTGCCTTGGCGCACGGTACCGTCGTCCGAGTGAGGTGAGGGCGTGTGTGGGACTCCCTGTCCTTATAAGGCCTGGACTTTGGCGTTGTGCCATCTCTGAGGTCTCGGGTTCGATCCCTGATCGGGTCAATATGGGAAAAGAACTATTTTGTCTCGGGTCTTGGTGTTGTGATAACGTCGTTGTTTCTGATTTTTATAACACAAGTGCTTAAGCTATTTACCATAGAATCAGAGCAATTGTATGTGATGTTGTCCAATATTTAAATTTGTTTTTATTATTATTTTATATGGGTAGGTCTACCCACTAAAATCCCCCGGTTTGACCTTATCGCCTAAGTGCTGTTGTTGTGGGAAATCGGTTCCACCTGACCAAACATATCACACCCCTACATGAATCACACCCTTATATAGAAACTCCAATTTGCTTATTTGGGGCTTATATTTGTTAGCTTATTCATTTAGACAGCAGAGCCGCAAAGAAGATCCGTTGTTGGGACCAGAGACGTGGGGTAAGCCTGGAATCCGTTACCTCGGTCGCGAGCAGGGCGGTCTTTCACTCATTAGAGGCCCGGAGCACATTAGCAATGATATGATCTATTTATGTAATTACTGTTATACGTTTTGTGCTAAATATTATTTTCTTTCTTTCTTTCTTCTTTCATCTCTGATCTTAATAAACTTTAGACTTTACGTTTCACGCTATGTTTTTTTAACATCATTTGATTTAAGATAGTAGCAACTGTTGTTCGCGTGGACTACAGCCTTTAATGGTCGGTTTTACCCCTTTCTCCCCTAATATTCGAAACAAAAAGTAGTCTATATTTTAATCCAAGTTTCGAGCTATATTTGTGCCAAATTTCATATCTCTAACTTCAAAAATAAACATTTTTCCATATAAACTTCCAAAGGTGGTATTACCCCCCTCCCCCCCTTATTTTCTAATAAAAAGTAGCCTATGTCCGTTCTTGAGATTCAACGTATACCGATACCAAATTTCATCAAAATCGGTTGAGAGGTTTAAGCAGGAAAGCGTAACAGACAGACAGAGTTACTTTCGCATTTATAATATTAGTAGGGATTCACCTATGATGTTCTTTATTGTTATATTGAAATGTAGAGAAATTTATAAATGTATTAAAATAAAAGTTGTCAAGCGAGCACGGTTATCGATTATGGGTTATTTAACCGAGTTGGGACGAGGGGCCTCACTAGGTACTTCAGGGGCCCTGCACCCAGTGTGCCCAGTGGGTAAGATGGGACTGGTCGCGAGGGGTTACAGGCGCGGCGGAGAATGTATAGCCATAGGTATTTTTTGTAATCCACATTTGGCTGGCGTGGTGTTAACCCAACCTAAGGATTAGGATGTCTTGATTTCAATGGATGATGGAAGCGTTTACCAGCAGTAAATATTACCGAAAATAGATTGTAACAGGTTTATTTTCTTACCTGTAATTCGACTTCGTTCTTTATAGCCTTAATCAGCTGCACCGGCGACAGACTTGACACAATGTTCACGCTACCACCCTGAAAACGACGTAAAAGTTATAAATATTTTTTGAGAGCCTGCAATAAAATAGTCCAAAATTGAGACACTAAATAAAAACATTAAACGGGTTTGAAAGCCTAAATACACAGTAGTGTACTTTGGAGTTTTATGGGGTACTTAACATTACTTAACATAATATGTTATACTGTTAGGGATCATCACCGAAGCCGATGTACATGTCTGACGTCACCTGCCCCGCTCGACCTGTTCTTTATAAACGATTGACGGGCGCTGGCTCGTCCATATAGATCCTGATGACACCATCACGGTCGCCATGGCCGAAGCCAAACAGCTCGCGATAGCTTACACTCCACAACGACCGCTATACCGTCCTCGTCGGCGAGGACGCGCGACGCGCCCCCCCCTAGCAGCAGGGCCCCTATCGCGATACCGGCACGTGCCGGGACGCTTCTCCCCCCCAAGGTACGTTAGGTTACCATCTCCCAACAACGGCCCGAGCCGAGGTCCGAGTCCCACTATGGGGCGCCCTCAGGCAGTTGTTTAAATTTTTAGGGGTGTGAGCCCTCCGCTCCCCCGCAAGCCCGGTGAAGATGACAAGGCCATCTTCGGCCATCATCAATAGTCAGATAGGAAAAAAAAAAAAAAAAAATTGACTCGTCCATTTTGCCATTCGATCTCTGTGCGGTTAGACGTGCTGCCGACTCGCTCGAAGTGTTATTCTTTGTTGGATTGTTTTATGATTTTTGTGGAAATTATTAATTAAATTTATGTAAATTTGTATTTTTTTATATAAAACCACCCTGATTCCTAAAAATACATATATTATATGAAATTTCTTATTTTCATTTTAATATCAAATTGCAGGATAATAATATGTTTTGGCGTTTTATTTTTAGCCAAGAGCCAGGACTGAATTCTCTACTAGTTTAATAGCTGAGAATATTGAGGAATTGTCAAGAACGTGGAGATTTTGTTTTCTGTCCTTAAATTTTAAAAATTACTCAAGCCATTCTGATGCGGTGTTATTAAATAGATCAAATGATTTAAGAGGTATGTTTATATGTATACCACATACCCACATATCATAGTACAGATATACCAAAAAATAGTCAATACATTACACCCATGAGAAGTCGGAGCGAAAACTATATACTACTTACAGCTTCCACAGCAGAAAAAACAGCATGGCTCGCATCTTGAGATAACCAAACTGTACTGTCATCGGTGACGCTACTCTGAAAGAAATAAAAATTTATTTAAAACTTTATACAATCTATCTTATCTCATGGCAGGTGACAATTTCTTTTTGGTTTGAGTTCAAGTCTGAATGCTGCCTGCGTGCAGTAGTGCTCACTCTCTGGGCACATACGGAAGACCAGCGTCGGGGAGTCCTCGGCCCCCCGACACATGCTGAGTATGTTCCTTTTCAGTGTTTTGTACCTATTGTTCTTTTTTTGTTTTCTCATGTAGTTACATGAGAAAACAAAACATTACATATACATTTTATACTTACACTGAATAAATATTGTTCTATTTCTATTTCTATAAAAACCTACTACAGTTGCATATTACTCCATCCTGGATTTGAAATTGGTCCCAAAGCCATTTTATTTGATACCTAAATTAAGAAAGTAGTGTCTAAATATGAAACCCACATTTTGCGGTGGCAGCTACCTTCGACTGATTTCCATTAAACATAGCCAAGAACGCAGCCAACTTATTCAATTTTAAACAATCAAAATCGGTGCGTCCATTACAATGCCTCAAGCAGACTGATACTTAATACGCATTGTCTTTTTCAGTTGGTTAAAATTAAAAATAAAAATTAAAAAATATCAAAACTCCATACGCTAAAAATACTAAAGAACTGCTCTTAAAAGTTAAAAAAAGTATTGTCCATTTGTTAGAAACTGAACACTTGCTCAGTTTAAAGACATTTGTTTTTCAAAAAGCCGAATAAACCTTTTTTTAATTAATATAGCTATGTAAGAGGTTTCGGGTCCTCTATAAAACAAGTGGACGATTTGTGGAACAATATACGTTTGAACTATTGGCCCCAGTGTCTTCACCAAACCTGTACCCTAAATCTGACCCTGGAGGGGTACTCTCTAAAACGAAACAACCAACTAAAGGTTTCGTTTTTGAAGATTATTCAAAAGTTGAGGAATGAAGACGTGGTTTTTGATTTACATAAATAATATTTTGTTTTTTGAAAACGCTTAATTTGCATTCGAAGTGATTTCTTTATGATTATGAGGATTAAAAATTGCCATCCGTTGTCGGATCCGACATATTTCGTTTATGAGAGTAGACCCCCTGCATATCTCTGCCGCTTTTTATCTCTGTCTTCAAAGTTTTAGCCTTACCGACAAACTTTGTAAGTAGGTGAATATCTCCGTGTAAGGCCTGACCAGGATAGCCGTCTGTTCAGAAGTTAGGTGCTGTTGGACGTCCGATGACAGCGTACCGTTACCCCAGAAGAGAATCACGTTGTTTGGTGAATTCTGCAATGGAAGTTGCACTTTATGTTTAACGAAATAACGTTTATTTCACCAACTGCCTCTAGTTTAGTGTTGTCGATTGTAACTTTGTAAGTCTATGGACAGTTGACGTTATGTCAACAGTATTAAGTAATGGTTTATCGATACATTTGAGGCTATAGATAGCTCAGAACCAGTCAATAATAATAATAAACTCAATAATGGCTGTCAAGACATATTACACAGCTGGGAGCCTTTTTTAGCACATATCTCTTAATTTTATTGTGTATTTTGCGTGCTAAATAAACAATTATTCTATTCTATTCAATACTTTCGTGTGAAATGACTAAATGGAACAGCTTGACTGGTGCCCCTTTACAGAGAATCCCTCCACCTTACAGAAGACGCAGCCAAATAACAATCACTTCTGTGTTGTTGTGTTCCTGCGTGTAAGGTTTCCAGAGCTCCTGGGGGGTGCTACATTAGTAGCAGGGGTCAAGCTTTCAAGGTAAGGACGACAAGTCCACTAACAGCTTTATTAGGCTGTACTTGTCGCCCTTAAGCTAGGACCTCACTACCACTTAACATCAGGTGGGATGAGGTCAATCTTGAAGTGCAATATAAAAAAGTATGCTATCACCCAATTAACGGTATCGAAACTTTTGTCGTCTCACGTAGTGTTGCCGGATATCCTCCCCTCAAATAATCGAATAATCGATATGACAATCGATCGTATCGATATTAGATATAATCGATTAATCTATTATATCTAATAAATATAGGTATCGATATAATCGATTATATCGATACTATCGATTGTCATATCGATTATTAGATTATTTAAGCCTCTTTTGGAATAATCGATTATAATCGATTTACAATCGAATCGACGGCAACACTAGTCTCACGTGAGAAATTTGAAGTTTGATACTAGGAGGGATGGTGATAGATAACTTAAAATGAACTTACCATGTCAGATCTAATGACGAGATATGAAAAGAAAACGGTATTGTAAGGAATGTCAGAGCCACGAATGTTCAGAGTATCTGAAAAGAAACATATCTTAGTGAGTTCTTAATCGATTTTTGATTTTTATAGTACTAAACGCCGTACTAGCAAACTTTAAATATTAGAAACAGAATTTTTTTATCTCCCTTTGCGGTGCGGGAATTGAACCCACGACCTTCACGTATCGCGCGTGCTGCTCTTACCAACTGAGCTAACCGCAAGTTATCGTAGGCGATAAATTTTTTCTGCTGTATCAACCGTTAGCCTCCGGTAAGTGTCCTCTGCCGAATATGTTCAGAACTACATACTTATCGGCCCGTGGTACATTCGTTGCAGAAATGTTTGAAAACCACGGAATCGGAGATACCTTGGCACCTTAATCGATTTTTGATTTTTATAGTACTTTACGCCGTACTAGCGAACTTTAAATATTAGAAACAGAATTTTTTTATCTCCCCTTGCGGTGCGGGAATGGAACCCACGACCTTCACGTATCGCGCGTGCTGCTCTTCCAACCGCAAGGGGAGATAAAAAAAATCTGTTTCTAATATTTATATTTAGTGAGTTCTTCACGAGCAGTGGTAGAATATACCTACATTCCATAAAAACGATTTAAGATAGTAGCAACTGTTGATAAAATATAAATAACTAGCTGTGCCCGCGACTTCGTTCGCGTGGACTACATCCTTTCATGGTCGGTTTTACCCCTTTCTCCCCTAATATTCGAAACAAAAAGTAGTCTATATTTTAATCCAAGTTTCGAGCTATATTTGTGCCAAATTTCATATCTCTAACTTCAAAAATAAACATTTTTCCATATAAACTTCCAAAGGTGGTATTATCCCCCTCCCCCCCTTATTTTCTAATAAAAAGTAGCCTATGTCCGTTCTTGAGATTCACCGTATACCTATACCAAATTTCATCAAAATCGGTTGAGAGGTTTAAGCAGGAAAGCGTAACAGACAAACAGACAGACAGACAGAGTTACTTTCGCATTTATAATATTATATTATATATATTACAATATATATTACATATTGCCCCCCCGGTGCGACACTGTCACTTTAGCAAAAAATGCAAGAATGAGTTAAATAATATCTGAAAATGATTCTAATGAACCCTTTTACTTGGTGCAAATTAGGAGTTGTTTAACTTATTAGGAGTTGTTTAACTTATTAGGATTTAGTTGTTTAACTTATTAGGGGTGAGAGCCTTCCGCTCCCCCGCAAGCTCGGTGAAGATGAAAAGGCCATCTGAGGCCATCATCACATGTCCTTTAGAAAAAAAAAAAAAAAAAAAAAAAAACGTTACTTGTGTAGTACGCATAGTTTTAGAATGAGGACGTGAATGTCATTACGACACAACTACAGTTGTAATTATTCATATGAGCCACAACCTACCTCCCTTTTGAAGGGGTTGGAAGGCTTAAATAAAGTTAAAGGGAGTATATTTTTATATACTTTATCCTCCTCCTGACTTCATTTCATTCATTCATTCATTTATTTTACAAATAGATACTTTTGTTTTATTTTTATTTTTTTCAATAATTGATTTTTAATTTTTATTTTACAATTGACAAACTAACTGTGTGTCTTAGTGCAAAATTAGTAATAAGTTTAGCTTCCATTTGTAAAAAAAAACTACTGAGTTTCTTGCCGGTATCTTCTCTTTAGTTATAGGTTCCGAACCGGAGGTAGCTTCATTTGCTTTATATAGAGACTCATAAGTATTACTAATCTAATCTATGTGAATAAAAAAGATTGACTTTGACTTTGACGATATATCCTCCTGAATATCCATGATACTTTTTAGGCAAATGGCCAAAAACGAAATCTTAAAGTTTGGGAATAAGTGGTTGTGACATACGGACGGACAGACAGACATGATAGATAGATAGATAGATAGATATACTTTATTGCACAAAATCTTTACAGAAATAGGTTTTACAGAAAAATTATAGTACAATTTAGGCGGTCTTATCGCTAGAAAGCGATCTCTATAAGGGTCATGACATGACGTCTATAAGGGTTCCGTTTTTCGCCAATTGGCTACGGAGCTCTTTCTTTTTTTTGTTTGAGGTGGGGAAAATACTTTTTGTTCAATACCGCTGCCGAGGGTACAGCGAAGTGTGTGGGACTCCCCCGCTTGAAGCGAGGACTACCATAACTTAAAACCCCACCCACCTTCTCATCGCCTAGTGACAGCGCTATGGGAAACTTGAGACCCATAACGGCCATAGTTTACTTCGTTCCGCAGACAAGTGATAGGAGTCACATTATAATTTTTTTACACGAGAAAGAAAAATAACTGCACAATATATTTTTAGCGTACAATTGGCTACTTGACAGTGTTAACAATAAAATATGAAAAGTGTTAGATATGTTAGCTTATTAGTTAAGTAATCATTTTATATTTTTACTTTTTAATTAAAAGCATAGTTAGTATTTTATTTTTGCAAAATAAATTTTAATTTTTTTATCTGTGGAACAAAAGAACCGAAACGGAAACCACCATTGCAATTCGGAAATGACAGCTGACGGCGAAAATTACTTATTTTAATGTGGCGAATTATTGTGTCTCTAATCGTATAAAGAATTTATTGAAACATTTTCCGTTTATCTTAATTAAGTCGTTCCTATGCGTATCGGTTCGTTGTCTACGACGTTGACGTCATAATTGCAACAATGACGCGACTAGGCGTTTTCGCGCGCTTTTTAAATGTGTTACACAAAATCTTATTTTTCTCTGGTTATTTAGATTATTTCCAGATAAATCGAATTGCTTGGGATATAAAATGAACGGGCGCACATTTTACAATACTTTTTCAAAAACTGTCAAGTAGCCAATTGGTATCAGGAGGTAAAATATGAGCTTTATTAAACATTATCGATATATTAATGTGAAAATAACTTACAAGCAATGTCATCGAGGGCTGATAGAACTAAAACTGTGGCTCCTCGCGTGGACATGCGGCTTAGCAACTCTTGAATCTTGTTGCTTGATGATCGTCCTAATAATTGAAATAACATTAAATTAACATACAACAGCATGGGTATACATTTTAAGACTTTCGAGTTCTAAACATTTAAAATAATTTAACGGGTCAAAACGCGACACCATTTTTATTTAGCAGTCAATACGAACTACTTACTGCCCGACGTTTCGGTTAGGTTGCACCTACCGTGGTCACGAGCTGACTGTTTCAAAATAAAAATGGTATCGCGTTTTGACGCGTTAATGATAGAAACTGGTTCATCGGGAAGTGTGCAAGTCAAATTAATAATCAGTCAAAACGTAAAGAAACATATACCTTAGTAATAAGATAAGAGAGTACATATTAAAAAGTTCTTTAATGGTACAAAAGTGCTACATTTTTTATTTCAAAATTTTTAGAGAGTAGGTTAAACTTTTTCAAGTTTGTATAGTACCTAATATTCAATTGCAACGGCTTTTTCTTAATTTTTGTCGACGCAAATAAATGTCAAGACAAGTAAAAAATTTGCAAATTAATAAAGCAAAAAATTTAAATTTTAAAAACCTCCACCAATTTGAATTAACGCATCGTTATTTAAGTAATATAAGTACCTACTGGTACCAATATCTTTTATTTGATACGATTAAGGGAGTAGTGTCAAAATTATGTCGTTGTGATGTGATTTCCATCAAACATAGCTGAGAATATTTTATTTATAATATATTATTTTACACATATTTATGACAAATAAATGATTGATTGATTGATTGATTGAATACTCCCGACGAATTCACCATTCAACGGATATAAACAAAATCAAAATCAATTAGGGTTTTCGCGTTCGAAAAATCCACCAGATGGCGATACGTAGGCGTGGGGTCCAACTGTTGATTTATTGGTGATTTAAATGTCACGGTGACATGTCTGTCAATGTCATGTAAACCATGACCAATCACAAAACAGTAGGACCTCACGCCTACGTATCGCCATCTGGTGGATTTTTCGAACGCGAAAACCCTCATTCATACGTTCAGAACCACTTACACACACAGATAGAAACGTCGAACCAATAACATCCCGTCATTTTTGCGTTGGGATTTAAAATAATGCAATCCGACTATTTTTGTTTCGGCGGCCATCTTGGACCGATTTCCATCACCATAGATAGAAGCATTCCGGACAAATAAACCATTCATACAAAATCTTTTCATCCATACGAGCTAAGATAGACAGACAGACACGTCACACTTATAACACCCAGTTTTTTGCGCCGGGGTTTAAAAAAGGGGGCAAGTTTCACCAGTCCAAGTCACCCCAAGGGGTATCAGAGCGTTGTTGGGACGTGCCGGCGCCTCGTCCCCAACACTGACCCTGGCTTCATCCACCAAGTTGGCTGCGGTAGCCTTCAGCGTAACATTCACAGCTCCCAACGCCGACTGAAAATGAACAATTATAAAATATTAGGAATTGTCCGCTCGCCTCGTAGAGGTTTCTGGTGACCAGAATGCTGGCAAATACCTCGGCCAACGTATAACTCTGGTCATTCAAAGAGGCAATGTTGCTAGCATTCTGGGCACCCATAGCACTGGAGCGGACTATCTTATGTAAATATTTTGTATAGGTATTATCTTTTTTAAATATTTTCATGTATAGTTTTGTTCTTGTATATACCTAGTTATATTGTATTTCTTGTGTGTATCTACAGTCATATTTTATAACTACATAAAAATATTTCTGTAAACTTTGTACTATAAAGAATATCTATCCATTTATTATGCCATTATAAAATAATAAATATTTGGCAGTGACCTGGCACAAAGTTTTTATTTGTAGGTTTATTATATAATATTTTTAGGTATATAATTCCTTTGATGTTTATTTTATCCTTATCCTTTAAATAAATGATCATTTTGCTACTGAGCTACAGAAATATATTTATAACAATGACTATTAATGCTAATTAATAAAGCTAAGCATTTGTTGGTATTTAATCTGATTTCATATGATTATCTTATATGTAAACAGTAGGTAAATACTTTATGGATATGTATATATTTATTGATATATATTTATGTATGTATTTTATATTTATTTATTAGTGTTATTATTTTTTAAGTTTTTGTTTGTACTTATCATATTATGGTATTTATACTTCCTGTTAATATTATCTCAATAAATATTTTGCACGGCCGCACCCGTTTTTTAATACCTACTATTTCCTCTAACTAAAGGTTGTCTGGAAGAGATTGCTCTCTAGCAATAAGACCGCCTAAATTGTACTTAATTATGTCTGGAAAACCAATTTCTGTAAATTTTTCTGTGCATTAAAGTGTATCTATCTATCTATCAATCTATCTATCTATATATCTATTCGGAGTGGCGGACGCCATTTTGGGCAGCGGATCTGTTAGTGATGCGACTTAAAACATACTACAACATATTACGACTGTAAAATAATTTTATTCTAACTGGTATGCTTGGTGCAAATGAGTTTCGTGTTGGTAACTTATATTAATAAATTCATACACATACATACATACATTCCGAACACGTTGGTAGAAGACTTTATTTGTACTGACGATTCATAAGTGCTTTAGTAAAGCTTACATGAATAAAGATATTTTCTATTCTATTCTATTCTAAATAAAAAGGAATGTATTTGATTGTTTATTTGCATTGACCGTTACCTGAAGGGAATTCCAGGAGGTGCGAGTATATGTGGTAGGGTCTACCCCCACCACGGAGTCACCAGGCATGTTCTGGACCAGCCAGTTTTGGATTGAGGGGTCGACGCCTAAAAAAAGCAAAATAAAAAAAAAGAAATCTTTATCTACGGAGAAGACACCGTTAAAAACTCAGCAGATTAGTTACAGTAGCAGTATCTAACGTATATGTGTAGACTATTTTGGACCAAGTTAGTTTAATGTTTAATTTATTTTCGATAACAGAGTTTAACTTAATTAGTAAGGGGATGGAGTCTTCATTTAAGCTGAAAAACCTGTGTTTGGTGACACCGATCTTCATTGTTCTATAAACCTGGTACTATAACTAAACCTTGTTTTGGAATAAGAGGGTTTAGGTTTAAATTTAATTTTACATAGTTATTTAACAATTTACATAAGTAGGTAAGCAAGTACATTATAACAGCTGCACTTTTTGGCGGCGGCCATCTTGGATTTGAAATTGTCATTAAAAATTTAATCTGCTAGTCAAGCACTTTTATATGATACCCTTATTGTGGGAGATGAGTGATGGTAGTAATAAATAAATATTGGACAACATCACATACATTGCTCTGATTCTGCGGTAAGTAGCATAAGCACTTGTATTACAGAAATCAGAAACAACGACGGTACCACAACACCCAGACCCGAGACAATATAGAAAAGTTCGTTTCCCATATTGACCCGACCGGGGATCGAACCCGGAACCTCAGAGATAGCGCGTCGCCAAAGTCTGGCCCGCTCGCCTCTCGGCTACGGAGGTAGTGTGTTAAAATGCAATCCATAATTATGTGACGGCAGCCATCTTGGATCGATTTACAGCAGACGTAGCCAAGAAAACTCATGACATTATTATGCATACCTTGTCTCATCAGCTTAAACCACTGGGTGTCAACTTGCATATCAAACTGAGTCCAGTATCGAGCGTCAGTCCACACAAGCGCCTCCTGGCGGGTGACCACGACAGTCCCGGAGGATCCTTGGAGACCAGACAGCCAGACCCGTCTAGCGTCTGATGGTGCTATGTACTGAGACTGTAATAAAAAGGAGTTTAAGTTTTTTTTATTTTTATATTAGCGCAATATATTGGCTCCTCCCAGCCTGATGGTAAGCAAGAGAGGAACCCACATCGCGATGACAACGGATTTGATATCAAAATATATAAAAGTTATCATCATCATCATCATCAGCCTGTTGCAGTCCACTGCTAGACATAGGCCTCTCCAAATGTTCGCCACTTCGCTAAGAAGTTAAATCTTATACAAAATTCAACATTTACAGTCGCAGTTAGATATATCGGAGCAGTCAAAGTGACCAAATACTTCTGGACAGTTTGAAATGTCAATAAGTGGCTCATACTACATGTTGTTAATATCTGAGCAGATTCTAGTCAATAATTTCTGTCCTTACACCAACCCAATAATCCCTACTAATATTATGTTGTGGTACCGTCGTTGTTTCTGATTTCTGTAACACAAGTGCTTAAGCTACTTACCACAGAATCAGAGCAATGTATGTGATGTTGTCCAATATTTATTTATTTATTTATTTATTTATTATAAATGCGAAAGTAACTCTGTCTGTCTGTCTGTCTGTCTGTCTGTCCGTCTGTTACTCTTTCACGCCTAAACGGCTGAACGGATTTTGATGAAATTTGGTATAAGTATACGTTGAATCTCAAGAACGGACATAGGCTACTTTTTATTAGAAAATAAGGGGGGATGGGGGTAATACCACATTTGAAAGTTTATATGGAAAAATGTTTATTTTTGAAGTTAGAGATATGAAATTTGGCACAAATATAGCTCGAAACTTGGATTAAAATATAGACTACTTTTTGTTTCGAATATTAGGGGAGAAAGGGGTAAACCCGACCATGAAAGGATGTAGTCCACGCGAACGAAGTCGCGGGCACAGCTAGTATGTAATAATCAAAAGTAATAATAGTAGGTACAGTCGCCGTCAGCTATTTTTGCCTTTTGGAGCAGATAAACTGTCAAAATACTTCTGAACAGTTAAGAATGTCAGTAAGTTCCATACACTACAAGTTACCATTAATATCTGAACATTCATAACTTCAGTAATATCTGAGCAGATGCTAATCAATAATGTCTATACACACAACTAACCACCTGATTAACGGAATCGCTTTTTTTTATTGAAGCCATCAGATAATGTCTCGTCGAGTTTAATATCTACACAATTTCCTAATAAATAAGTTTAGAGTGACTGACCTACTGCGGACCCCTGATACACGCTACGGATCCCTTAGGGATCCATGGACCTCATGTTAAGAAACCCTAGTCTATAGTAAGCGGAACAATGGTAAAAAGTTGCCGTGGGTATCATATCTTAAATATATAAAAGGAGAAACTTACTGACTGACTGACTGACATATCAACGCACAGCCTAAACGGCTTAATGTAGGCACTTGAATTTTGGAAGGGACGTAGCTTAGGTACCTTAGAGGTGCACTAAGAAAGGAATTCCCGAAATTCCCACGGAAACGGGAATGAGCGGGAAAATCCTTTTGTATGAAAAATCTGAACCGCTTGAAATTTGGCATGCAGATACATAAGTAAAGTTAAAGATTAGTTGCAACAGGATATTCTCACGGGAACGGGAGTTAGAGGTAAAAAATGTTGTATGAAAAAATGTAAACTGCATAAGTTAGATGCTTGAAATTTGACATGCATATCAAAGATCTCTCTTTTATAACATGCCACGCGGACGAAGTCGCGGGCAAAAGCTAGTGAACATATACTCACGTTGTGGGCATCAGCTGTAGGTACGATGTACGCGTCTACACCCTCAGCAATCATGGCTGCGCGGACGGCCGTCACCCTCACTCCTGCACTGACGGAGATGGAAGTCGAAGAATCCCTCATAGCTAGAACCAAGTACTACCTTTTTTAAAATCATTATCACCTTTTTACTAGTTGAATAAGGCCAGTATGACGAGAGGACAATTGGGGTAACAGACCTGAGGGTATAATGCCCGGTTCTAATATTTTACGATTCGTAATATTATGTCAGAAATGACAATCCGTTTTTCACGAACCGACTTCGAGTCGTTAATTCTAATTTCAAATTTACTTGTGTGAACACTTGGAAACAACTTTGTGTGTGTGGGACTCCCCCGCTGTTTTTTAAGAGAGGTAGGGCATAGCGATTTATCGCTCGAACTGGAGCAGCCCGACTGGTGAAATACCTCCATCTTACAGAAGACCGCAGCCAAATAACAATCACTTCGGTGTTGTTGTGTTCCTGCGTGTGAGTAAGGTTTTCAGAGCTCCTGGGGGGTGCTACATTAGTAGCAGGGGTCAAGCCTTCAAGGTAAGAGCGACAAGTCCAGTAACAGATTTATTATGCTGTACTTGTGTTATGAGGTCAATCTTGAAGTGCATTATAAAAAAAAAAGAGCGGAGAGCGGGGACTACCCACTAAAACCATCTCGCATTGCCTAAAACCAGCGCCATTAAAAAATCTATTAATACTTATATTTCATAACTTACCATATTCTGGCGCATCAGGTTCAGCCAAGTTGTTGAAGACTCCTGGTATGTGACCAACTGCGGAACTGGCCACCAGACTGAATAAAAGAAGTATATACATATATAGAAAATCAAAAGGAATACAACATACCTACTTATTCACAAAACGTCAGTATCAGATTCGGTTATTATATTTTGTCTTTTTGATAATAAAGACAGGACACAGATAGACTCTGTCGTGTGATGGGCTCGCACCAACTAAAACCCCCTCGGTGGCCAACGCTAAGCAGTTGTAAGAGAATCAGCAGGCTCCCCTACCGCTTCTACCGCCAAGCGGCCCACCTCGCCGCGCACAAAGCAGCCAGGCCACCAGACACGCCCGCTCCCCCCTCGGGACCGAGGTAACGGACGTCAGGCTTGCCCCACGCTTCGTCTCCGTACCCACAGCGGCAGCGGATCTGCTGTGCAGCTCCGCTGCCTACCGCTACTGCGGACACCCAAAGCTCTCACACCAGCTCTCCCTCCGAGAGCCAGATGGAGTCCCGAGACCAACCAGCCGCGGAGGATAGGGAGGCCAGCAAACGCAATACGGCATCCTCCTCTTCATCCGCGGTCCAACTACGACGCGATTCGTGTCGCAGAGGACAGGGAGGCCGGCAGCGAAACACCGAGGTTTTTGTCCTCCACGATCCACCACTGCTCTTGCGGGCTTGCCGCAGAAAGCCACCTGCTCTCCGCGGCCCAGCTTGGGATCCGTCTCCGCTTCACCCTGTGCGGCATCGGAGGGTGGGTGGCAAGGCCAGTCTCAACGCACCTGATCTTATGACCATTTACTGAGCGCCCCATTGCTACAAGATGCGAAACCTAGCAGGGGGTACTTTTTTCGTAATACGACCCAAGATTTTATAAGACCCATTGGACCATCAAGGCTAAGAAAGAAACTAATTTAATTATACTTACAGAATACAGAACGTTAAACGAAACATGGCGCCGCGGCCGTCGACCGACACTCGTATATAATAAAGCGGTCAATTTACTAATAAATAATGGCTTAATTCACTTATCAGTTAGCTATACTTCGACAGCGGTTTCTGTCGCGCTTAATCAGGAGACTTATTACCAAAAACGAAAGGTTTTGTTTTAGAAGATTGTTTAAAAATTTGGGAATTTCTTAGTGTGAGGACCAGCAAAAATGTGACTTGTTTTACAAATATGGAAAATAAATAATTACATTGCATAACGTTTTTCTTTTCAAATATCGTCCGTAGACGACAGCAAAATTTCAAATCTCCAAAGTAGTGCAAAAAAGACATAAATTTAGTAGATATTAATTGATTTTCTTTTATATTTATGGTCTTAATGAGACCTCGTATGCTTGACCACTAGCTTTAAAGGACCACAGCCTGCGTGAGTGAGGTTTCCAGAACTCCTGAGGGGTGCTACATTAGTAGCGGGGGTCAAGCCTTCAAGGTAACGGCGACAAGTCCAGTAACAGCTTTATTATGTTGTACTTGTCGCCCTTAAGCTAGGACCTCATTACTACTTAACATCAGTTGGGATGAGGTTGACCTCATTGTTTCAGGATTGATCCTGAAGTGCAATATAAAAAAAGCTTCGAGCTTAAGAGTACATTAGGGTAATCAATGGTAATGTAATTGCAGCCTATATTTTAGGCAACTTTTAACCAATCCATTGAATGTTAAGTTATTTAACTTTTTCCTAGTTTTTTCGTTTCGTTGTCTCCTGGCACAGGCAATTTTATGCCTAAAAGGAGACTCCGTTAACTAGATTTAAGTACGTCTTTGTAAAAGAAATAGATAATTTTTGATTTAAAAATTAAGTTCGTCAAAATCTAAATCAAAAACGGCACTTACAATATAGCAGCTTATTAAGAACTAGCTGTGCCCGCGACTTCGTTCGCGTGGACTACATCCTTTCATGGTCGGTTTTACCCCTTTCTCCCCTATTATTTGAAACAAAAAGTATTCTATATTTTAATCTAAGTTTCGAGCTATATTTGTGCCAAATTTCATATCTAACTTCAAAAATATATTTTTTTCCATATAAACTTTCAAAGGTGGTATTACCCCCACCCCCCCTTATTTTCTAATAAAAAGTAGCCTATGTCCGTTCTTGAGATTCAGCGTATATCTATACTAAATTTCATCAAAATCCGTTCAGCCGTTTAAGCGTGAAAGAGTAACAGACAGACAGATAGACAGACAGAGTTACTTTCGCATTTATAATATTAGTATGGATAGTATGGATGTGTATGGCTCTGGGCGCTTATCCGCACCTTCGGTAGAACGCGGGCACAATTGCAGTTTTTGCAATTTCACAGGAGAGCCATTTTAAGATATTTTTTGCATTTAATGTGGTCTAGCTCTTTTTTCATTACTCTAAAGTTGTCTTCCTTTGCAAGACCTAAAGTATATACTACCTTTATTATTTTTAGGGTTCCGTACCTCAAAAGGAAAAAACGGAACCCTTATAGGATCACTCGCGTGTCTGTCTGTCCGTCCGTCTGTCACAGCCGATTACTCTGAAACCACTGGACCAATTGAGATGAAATTTGGTACACATATGTAAGTTAAAGACCCAAAGGTGCATGTGTAACGTAAATAAATAAATTATGAATTTGGGGGTCACTTTTGGAGGGTAAATCACAACATTAAAAAAAAAGATTCGCTAACCATATCGTGTGGCATATCAAATGAAAGATCTTGCTGTAAGGATTGCAAATATGTATCATTTATAATCATGAAATAAATAGTTTTTAAGTTATTTAAGAAAATAGGCGAAAATTGACCATTCCGCCCCCCCTTATCTCCGAAACTACTAGGCTAAAAATTTTGAAATTAATGCGGAATATAGCTCTTTACCTATAGATTACAGGAAAACCTATGAGAAGTACATGGATTAAAAAAAGGGTTGTTTTGTTAAATTTACGTTTTTTTTATTGTTACCTGCCTGTGCCATGTGATGCTTAATTTCAAAAGGTCTGACACATCAGTCTATGAGCAGATTACACATTATTTCATCAACTACGGATTGCCCCACGAAGGGGGGTTTGTGGGGCGAAGAATTAGGGTCAGGAATTTGGTATTTTTTTTAAAGAGAGAGATGGAAGATAGAGAGAGAGACAATTAAGATATTTCTTTGTTTCTCACAATCAAGTGAAGGCAGTTATTGTGACCTATGAGCCCAACGTACGGAACCCTCTCCACGCGAGTCCTACTCGCACTTGACCGGTTTTTTAGACATGTGCTACCTATATGAATTAAGAATTTCCAATTTTTCTTGACAAACAGTTGTCGTTGACAGACAAACATTATTAAGAAATTCCAGTTTTTTTTAATAATTTTGTTTTTAAGCCAGTTTCGCCCTTGTACCAAAGGTGCGAATAGTTGACAGACAAACATTAGATTTTCTATTAATAACGCAGCAAAATTATCGCTTATCTTGTAATAAAATCAGTTATCATGCACTCAATAGAGATAAATAGGTTTACGAATTGTCTTATCAGTAATATTACGAATTTTATCACGATTTGGAACTCACTTATCCTTAATTTAGGGTAATAGTTAAAGAAAATGGAAGGTCATATGAAATGTGGAGAAGAACATCTAGTTTCAGCACTACTACACTAGTGCTTTTGTCTATATTTACACTAGTCTACACTAATATTATAAAGAGGAAAGATTTGTATTTTTGTATGTTTGTAATGAATAAACTCATAACTCATAAATCATTAGCTAAGGTAGGCGGCCAAAGCGCGAAAGGTCCCGGGTTCGATTCCCGGTCGGGTCAATTTGGAAAACGAACTTTTCTGAATTGATTTGGGTCTGGGTGTACTGGGATGACGCCCCCAGTTAGTATCCGTCGTCTGGTGCTCATAGTACAAGGGAAAACCTTAGTTTGAGACCAGGTGGTTGGTGTGATTGTCCGGCGCATTTATTTATTTATTTTTATTTATTTATTTCCCTTCACAGTTAGGTACATGAATAAGGTAACTTAGATTATTGTGTCAAATCACAGGTACATGAGCTGTAGCCTAATTAGTGAGGGGCTGGTGCCTGAAATAGGTTTCCAGTAAAACCTCTGCTACAGGTCACCAGGCCACACCCTCAGACCACACCATATGTCTACCAGTAATAAGACGGAGAGGAACAATATAGTAAGCAAGGAAATAATAAAAAAGAAAAAAAAAAATAATAAGCAAAGTAATGAAAAAGAAATAATAAAAAGGATTTACAGAGTTGTATATATGTGTGAGATGGGGATAGAATAGAAAATATCTTTATTCATGTAAGCTCTACAAAAGCACTTATGAATAGTCAGTACAAATAAAGTATTCTACCGCCGTGTTCGGAATGTTGATCATGTCGAGAAGAACCGGCAAGAAACTCGACACTTACTCTTTTCAAATATAACAATGTGTCCTTGGGAGAGATGTAAGGTGATTAATTGTGTAGCAAGTAAGAGAGGATGTCTATTTTAATGGACGTAAGAGTTTTTCGGTTTAGTCATAATCGAGAGTCTTCAAGTATGAGGAGACCATGTGTTTACAACCTACTTTTGTGAGAGAGTAGATTTGATGGAAGCCGCTAACTTTGTTGTAAATATATGGGCCCAAGAAACCTTTAGACTATTAATTCATCCAAAATATACCTATTAGGTAAGTACTTAAACTGGTTGGGTCAATATGGGAAACGATTTTTTCTATAATATATCGGGTCTGGGTGTTGTGGTACCGTCGTTGTTACCGATTTCTGTAACACAAATGCTTTAGCTACTTACCACATAATCAGAACAATGTATACGATGTTGTCCAATATTTATTTATTTATTTATAACTAGCGGTCCCGGCGAACTTCGTTTCGCCTTAGAGGATTTTCCCGCTTTTCTGTTGAAATTTTCCCTGAATTTTCTTTGCTACAAACCTCATGGAGTCCGAGACCTTTTCAACGAATGCAAAACCGTGGTAATCGGTTCGTGCGTTCTGAAGTTTCGTCAGGAAGGAAAACCCGACTTATTTTTATATAGTAGATTATTATTTTACCAAAACTATTGGCCTGATTAATAATATCGAAATTGTGGCGATTCTATCTACGACCGATGATATGTTATACTATCGATATTATTGGCCTGTTTAATAATATTGATAAACACAAATTTAGTTTCAGAACCGATTTTAAACTCATTCACTCAAAACAGCTGTCAACAAAATTCTCAAAGGGCATCAAGAAAATAAAAAGTCACTACTAAAAATGTTACCTTCATATATTTGTTACAAAATTTACATAGTTATGCACATTTAAATACAAATTCTAAGCAAGTTTTTTGTTAATTATATTTTTGCACTTGTATTAGCCGCTAGGAACACCTGCAAAAGAAATATCAGTGATCAGATCAATTACAATCAAATTATGTCGGACTTGATCCGATGTTCACTCTTACCTACTCCCTATCCGATATATGTCAGATCTGATATACACCCTTACCTACCTACTCCCTATCCCTATGTTTACACTTACTTACTCCCCAGCCGATATACTCGATCCGATTTTTACCCTTACCTACCTACTCCCTATCCCTATGTTTACACTTACTTACTCCCCAGCCGATATACTCGATCCGATATTTACCCTTACCTACCTACTCCCTATCCCTATGTTTACACTTACTTACTCCCCAGCCGATATACTCGATCCGATATTTACCCTTACCTACCTACTCCCTATCCCTATGTTTACACTTACTTACTCCCCAGCCGATATACTCGATCCGATATTTACCCTTACCTACCTACTCCCTATCCCTATGTTTACACTTACTTACTCCCCAGCCGATATACTCGATCCGATATTTACCCTTACCTACCTACTCCCTATCCCTATGTTTACACTTACTTACTCCCCAGCCGATATACTCGATCCGATTTTTACCCTTACCTACCTACTCCCTATCCCTATGTTTACACTTACTTACTCCCCAGCCGATATACTCGATCCGATATTTACCCTTACCTACCTACTCCCTATCCCTATGTTTACACTTACTTACTCCCCAGCCGATATACTCGATCCGATATTTACCCTTACCTACCTACTCCCTATCCCTATGTTTACACTTACTTACTCCCCAGCCGATATACTCGATCCAATTTTTACACTTACCTACCTACTCCCTAGCTAAAATATATCTGATCCGATGTTCATCCTTACCTACTCCCTAGCCGAAATATATCCGATCCGATGATCCTTACCTACTCCCTATCCATATGTTTACTCTTACTTACTCCCTAGCCAATATATGTCAGATCCGATCCGATGTTCACACCCTTACATATTCCCTAGCCGAAATATGCCAGATCCGATGTTTATAATTACCTACTCTGATATTCCTCCATACTCGAAAAAGTCGAAATGTGCCGGATCCGATGTTTATAATTACCTACTCCCTATCCCTATGTCTACACTTACTTACTTCCCAGCCGATATACTCGATCCGATGTTCACTCTAACTTACTCCCTAGCCGATATATGTCAGATCCGATCCGATATTCACATCCTTACATATTCCCTAACCGCATTCTCCCCATCACCCCTTATTAAAAAAAAATAGTAGCCTATGTCCGTTCTAGAGGTTCAACGTATACCTCTTATGTATATCGCTCGAACTGGAGCAGCCCGACTGGTGAAATACCTCCACCTTAAAGAAGACCGCAGCCAAATAACAATCACTTCTGTGTTGTTGTGTTCCTGAGTGTGAGTAAGGTTTCCAGAGCTCCAGGGGGGTGCTACATTAGTAGCAGGGGTCAAGCCTTCAAGGTAAGGGCGACAAGTCCAGTAACAGATCTATTATGCTGTACTTGTCGCCCTTAAGCTAGGACCTCATTACCACTTCACATCAGGTGGGATGAGGTCAATCTTGAAGTGCATTATAAAAAAAAAAGATCCGATGTACACCCTTACCTACTCCCTAGTGAGGGGGGCGCACTCTCTCTGGAGCCAGCGCTGGTCTTCGACGAGTCCTCGCCCCGCCAGTATCGGCCCCAGGGTGTCCAGAACCCGCTTGTGGTAAGCATTCACATATTCCAACTGCGAAGATATAAATAGAGTTATGTCCGGTTTCAAAATTGTACCATTCGTAATAGATATAAAAAATTACTATCCGTTTTTCGCCAACCGACTACGAGTCTCGGTTCAAATGTTTGAAAAACCTAGTTATGGATAGTACTCTAAATATATTACAAGCTTCGGGTTCGTGACAATGAAAACAGCCGATAAAAATTACCAAAAGTCACACTTTAATTGAACGCCACTAATTACAACTTTAAAACGCACTAATTAAAACAACAATCGCTCCCAAGTCGCACTTCAAGATCGCTTTCGAAGTAATCACTTGTATCGCTAATTCAATACTGTCCCCGGTCGCGGCCAATTCCGGACTTTTATATTGCCGCAGGTTGTTCCCGAACCTTCCGACGCAGAAACATCCAGAATATTCGCGCGCAGTCTGCCCTTGACCGACCGTACGGCCATTGTGCTAGTAAGTTCTGGCATCGACGTCTCGACTCTCTGCAGTTCCGCCATTCCAAACTAGATGGCGCTGTTTACTAGAACACCATCGATCGTGGCGCGTAACGTTGAATGACCAATCACATAACAGTTGGACCTCACGCCTATGTATCGCCATCTAGTAGATTCATCCGCAAGCACACTAATTACCTCAAAATCGTCCAGCAGTGAAACATCAATACACTTCCTTTGGTTGGGCACAAGAGTTAGAGTGTTGAAGCCAAGAACGCCGCGCCCGTCATAATCGCCCACCAGGCGCTTAGCCTATAAGCAAAAACAAAATAAAAATATAACAACATCACAGAAATAAATAAATGTGCCAGACAACCACACCAATCACCTGGTCTCAAACTAAGGTTTCCCCTTGTACTATGAGCACCAGATGACGGATACTAACTGGGGGCGTCATCACAGCACACCCAGACCCAATTCAGTTTAGAAAAGTTCGTTTTTCCAAATTGACCTGACCAATGGAACCCGGGACTTTTCGCGCTTCGGCCGCCTGCCTTAGCCACTGCGCCACCGAGGTCGTCACTTTATTGAATCATATATTTAGTAGAACCACAGCAAAATACGTACATATTATCTTTTTTCTTGGAGTGACTATGGTTATATAGGTCTTTATCTTAATGAATAAAGATGTTAATGTATAAAAATTGACCTCATCCCACCTGAAGGTAATGAGGTCCTAGCTTAAGGGCGACAAGTACAGCATAATAAATCTGTTACTGGACTTATCGTCCTTACCTTGAAGGCTTGACCCCTGCTAATGTAGCACCCCCCAGGAGCTCTGGAAACCTTACTCACACGCAGGAACACAACAACACAGAAGTGATTGTTATTTGGCTGCGGTCTTCTGTAAGGTGGAGGTATTTCACCAGTCGATCAGCTCCAGTTCGAGCGATATACATTATAGGTATACGTTGTCCCTCTAGAACGGACATAGGCTACTATTTGTTTTGAAAATAAGGGGGGATGGGGAAAGTACCGCCCTTGAAAGTTAATATGGGAATGTTTATTTTTTATGTTAGAGATATGAAATCTGGCACAAATATAGCTCGAAACTTGGATTACAAAATAAACTACTTTTTGTTATGAATATTAGGGAAGATAGGGGTAAAACCGACCATGAAAGGATGTAGTCCACGCGAACGAAGTCGCGGTCGCAGCTAGTGTCGTATAAATAAGCTGTAATGTCAAACTGTTGGGGGTTTTAATCAATATTTTTACTTTGAAATATAGTCATAATTTTAGTTTTTAACAAAAAATTTAATTTTCCTTTTTTAATTATTTTTTTAGCTCTATTACCTTAGGATTATTTTTTTAGCTCTATTACCTTAGGATTATTTTTTTAGCTCTATTACCTTAGGATGTACGGAGTCCTTGGTGATATTAATAGTTTCCACTAAATCCTCGTGACGAATGCCGAACTCTCCTACTTTGTAGTAGCCGGGCTCTGTAAAATAATGTTTTACATTCAAAAGTTTGTAAAGAAACTAGATTTAAACAAAAAAAAAAATTATAATACAGCACAACATTTCTCGGATTTCTCGCCATCTACTATTTCCTCTACCTTAAGGTTGTCTGGAAGAGATCGCTTTCTAGCGATAAGACCGCCTAAATTGTACTATAATCAATCTGTAAAACCTATTTCTGTAAAGTTTTGTGCAATAAAGTATATCTATCTATCTATCACAACAAACTTCAATGGATGTTAGAAACATATTTTTTTTATCTCCCCTTGCGGTGCGGGAATCGAACCCACGACCTTCACGTATCGCGCGTGCTGCTCTTACCAACTGAGCTCACCGCAAGTTATCGTAGGCGATGAAATTTTTCTGCTGTATTAACCCGTTAGCCTCCGGTAAGTGCCCTCTGCCGAATATGTTTAGAACTACATACTTATCGTAATATATATACGCATGTAGTAAAAACATTCGACATAAAAAAGGGTGAAAAAACCCTTTTATTTGATATCTATAATGCGGGAGTTGTGAAAAAAAATTTAGGAAACCCGTCATTTTCTGGCAGCGGCCATCTTGGATTTGACATTTGTTATTATTATGAATCTATTCTGCGAGTTAAGCCCTTTTATATGATATCCATATTGTGGGAGTTGTGTTGAAACATGCAAGCCATAATTTATTGACGGCGGCCATCTTGGATCGATTTTTATCAAACATAGCTAAGAACACACCGGACTTATTCATCTTTCAAACAAAAAAATCAAAAGCGGTTCATTTGATCGGAAGCTGCGATGCCGTAAACAGATACACATACACAGACACGTCAAACTTATAATACCCCGTCGTTTATACGCCGGGGTAACCCCCGAAGGTTAATTCAATATTACTAAGTAGACACTCCAAGATTTATTTAAATGTCTAAACATACCGTTATCTATGTAACGAAATCATTAAAGTGCGGAAGGCTACAAAGAAAGATGCTTGAAGTAAGAAAAAATGGAGTAACTACTCCCGTTTTCCTAACATTTTTCTGTTTCTTGAAACTATTTATAACACTAGCTGTGCCCGCGACTTCGTTTGCGTGGACTACATGCTTTCATGGTCGGTTTTACCCCTATCTCCCATAATATTCGAAACAAAAAAGAGTCTATATTTTAATTCAAGCTTCGAGCTATATTTGTGCCAAATTTCATATCTATAACTTAAAAAATAAACATTCTCCCATATAAACTTCAAAGATGGTATTACCCCCCTCCCCCCTAACCCCCCTTATTTTCTTACAAAAAGTAGCCTATGTCCGTTCTTGAGGTTCAACGTATACCTTTACCAAATTTCATCAAAAGCGGTTGACAGGTTTAAGCAGGAAAGCGTAACAGACAGATTTTCTAAATGCGAAAGTCTGTCTGTTACGCTTTCCTGCTATTATATTAGTAGGGATTACCGTTGCTCAGTATTTGGCGGGGCTTCAGGCCGGGGTCGTGCGGGTAGGGCCTCCAGGAGACTCCGGAGGGCCCCTCGTGAACGTTCAGGAAGTGCCCCACGCCGTGCCCCGTGCCGTGCGCGTAATCCAACCCCACGTCCCATAGGAACTTGCGAGCGAAGCTATCCAGGACATTGCCCTGTTGAGAGATCAAACAAGCAATCAATCAGATCGAACAAAGTAGCGGCCACAGACTCCGAATTTCTGTAGTACTTTTTTTTTGTTATTTTACACTTCAAGATTGACCTCATCCCACCTGATGTTAAGTGGTAATGAGGTCCTAGCTTACGGGCGAAAAGTACAGCATAATAAATCTGTTACTGGACTTGTCGCCCTTACCTTGACGGCTTGACCCCTGCTACTAATGTAGCACCCCCCAGGAGCTCTGGAAACCTTACTCACACGCAAGAACACAACAACACAGAAGTGATTGTTATTTGGCTGCGGTCTTCTGTAAGGTGGAGGTATTTCACCAGTCGGGCTGCTCCAGTTCGAGCGATAAATCGCTATGCCCTGTCTCTTTAATTTACATACATTTTAAAGATTTGCAGATTGCGTTCGGGTCCGTCACCATGTTGAAAATAATAAACTGATAGTGAGAGTTTGATAACTAAATTCAAAATTGTCAAGTCCCTATTGGGAAACCCCTTACTTACCTTGACTCCTTGAGGGAAGAGAGCGCTGCCGATCATCATCTGTCCCTTCAGGACCCTTGTGAAGGCGTCCTTTTGCTCGGCAGTAGGGGAGCCCATGTGCCGCGTACGAGTTATATCAGTGGTGCCATCTCTGAGAAACGTCAAGACAACTTTAAATATTTTAAAGAAACAGAATAATTTCATCTCCCCTTGCGGTGCGGGACTCGAACCCACGACCTTCACGTATCGCGCGTGCTGCTCTTCCAACTGAGCTAACCGCAAGTTATTGTAGGCGATGAAATTTTTCTGCTGTATCAACCGTTAGCCTCCGGCAAGTGCCCTCTACCGAATATGTTTGGAACTACATACTTATCGGTAGCGCGCGCGATACGTGAAGGTCAAATACAAATACAATACAAATAATACAAATAATTTATTCATGATTAACAGGTAACATTTGATCTAGTGAGTATTATCGGTATCACTGTAATCTGCCATAACGGCATATGAATTTACATTTATTTAACAATTATAAAGAAAGTAATCATAATAATCATAAATTATAATTGGAACTTGTAACATGTCAGTATCAAATTATTAAAACTAATTAGTATCACAAGTAAGAATTAATAATAATTATATTAGAATTAGAATAAACAAGTCAGTAATAACATTATTTATATTTTAATTTAAACTTATCTAATTGTCAATATCTTAAGTATTCTTACAAATGTCAGTGGAATGCATATTATTATAATGTCTTATATACAGTGTCAAATGAAAACAACATTTAAACTTACAGTTAATAACAGGGGTATCCTTTATGGCTTATTTAAGATTCTAAGAACTCATTAAGGGAGTAAAAGGCATTACAAATTAAATATTCGAACAATTTTGCCTTGAATGAAATAAAGTGTTCACATTCTTTTATAGAGTTTGGCAGTTTGTTATATACTTTTGGCGCCATAATGAACATGCTTTTTGCGTACAATGCCGTTTTACACCGAATGTGATTTGCATTGCACAACAACGTACGATTTCGTCTCCTAGGAACAATTTTAAACAATTTTGAGTGTTGTCTGATAAAAATAGCCAATTCAAATATATACAGACACGGCATTGTGAGTATTTTCAGGTCTCTGAAGTAAGGTTTGCAACTATCCGTTTTCTTTAGTTTGCAGTTTGCACGTATACATCTCTTTTGACACTTAAAGACTTGTACCCAGTTAGTTGCATTACCCCAAAATATGATTCCGTATCGTAATCTAGAGGCCACGGAACCATGATACGATGTCAGTAATGTTGAGAGGCTAACTTTTTGCGACAGGAGGTAAAGACCATATGACGCTTGTGAGAGTTTTTTAGACACAAAATCTATGTGGTTTTGCCACTTCAAGTTGTCATCTATGTGCAAGCCAAGAAACTTTGTGGTAGTGGTCGAGTCGACCAGTTTTCCATCGTATTTAATGTGGTTAGTTAAGTTTTTACCGCATCTTTGTTTAAAGTCCATTATTTTAGTTTTATCTATATTTAGCACAAGATTATTTCTTTCTAGCCACATTATTAATGATTTTAGACTATCATTTATAACATTTTGATCCTTAAAGACAACTGTACAATCATCAGCAAATAAAATCATCTGATCGTTTATACTTCTTGGAATGTCATTTATGAAAATCAAAAATAGAAGTGGTCCCAAGACACTTCCTTGAGGCACACCACGAATGACAATAGCAGGATTAGATCTGAAATGGGTTTCTTCTTTTGTCTTAGGACATATTCTACTTATACTTGTGATCTGAGTCCTGTTGCTTATATAGGACTGTATTAAATCTAAACAGTTACCTCTAACACCATATACCTCAAGCTTTTTTAGTAATAGCATGTGATTAACCGAATCGAAAGCCTTTGACATATCCATGTATAGGGCAAACACAGGATTCCTAGAGTCAACTTGGGGATATATCAGACTAAGAAATTCATAGATAGCAAGGTTAATTGACATATTTTTTCGAAATCCCTTTTGTTCGCTTGCAAGAATGTTATTATTTTCAAAGTAGCTATATAGGTTGACATATATGGCTTTTTCAAATATTTTAGAGAATACCGGTATTAAAGCAATTGGTCTGTAATTTTCCATACTTAGTTTGTTATTTTTTTTTGTGAAGAGGTTTTATGATAGTCGTCTTAAGTTTAGACGGGAAGACACCTTGCTCGAAACAAAGATTTATTATATAAGAGAGAATGGGAGCAATTTTTTCGGAGACATTTTTCAGCACCAAGACACATATATCATCATAACCGGTACTTTTAGTGTTCTTTAAGTTTCTGATGATGTTATTTACTTCAAACGGGTCAGTAGGACTTAAAAAAAAGGATTTTGGTGAGTTATGAGTGCATGTTTCTGCAGTTAAAGTAGGATTATAAGGAGGGACTACATCTGTATAGTACTTATTAAAACATTCTGCTATTTGTAAGGGATCATTTACTAACTTGTCTTTAATTGATAACTGAGTTATATATTCTCTGGGGTTTCTTTGCTTACTATTATTTATAACATCCCAGGTAGCTTTGCTTTTATTTTTTGCTTTGAAAATGTAATGGTTATTTTGTGCTTTCTGGGTCAATTTCACTATCTTATTAAATCTGCTAGAGTACATTTTATAATGTTTTTTATCCTCATAATTTTTGGACTGTCGGTACTTCCAGAGGAGAAATCGTTTCCTTTTGCTGCATTTCTTTATTCCAGTAGAAAGCCATTTTGGTTTATTTTTTACTGTAATTAATATTTTTATGACAGGAAAACACAAATCATAAAATAACTTGAACAGATCGTAAAACTGATCGAATGCTTTTTCTGCGTCTTTAGTTACAAATACTTCATAGAATGACAGTGCACCGATAGAATCACAAAATTTCACAATATTTTCTTTTGAATAATCGCGTTTGTACGAGAACCAATGATTAAACAAACAAGTCCTTTTTACAGGAGTATTTAAAATTTGTGCCTTATGATCGGATAAGCTAAGCTCTACAAGTTCACATTTTGCGCCCTGTATATTGTGGAGTATATTGTCTATACAGGTCCCACTTGCTGGTCTTGTTGGTTCTCTTATCGAAGGTTTTAAATTGTAGCATAAGGAAAGTTGTTCAAATTCTGAGGAATAGACACTTTTCTTCAGTAGGTCTATGTTAAAATCGCCACAAACTACGATTTTTTTCCGACCATTACGTGAAATATAGTTTAGAATATAATCAAAATTATCAAAAAACATGTCAAAAGAATTGCTTACATTTTTATTTTTTGGGACTCTATACACACATACTATTATTAAATTGTGATCTATCAGTTCAACAGCACAACACTCAAAGATATTGGGAATACTATATTTTACTACTTGTGGTAAGACTTTGAATTTAAATTTATTATTTACTAGGATGCATGCCCCACCTTTGCGTGTATTTCGAGAAAAATGAGAAGCCAAGACAAAGCCAGGTATATTAAGTAGGTTAACGTCCTCGCTCGTCATGTTGTGCTCTGTGAAACACATTACATTAATTATTTTTCCTGTTTCCGCGAGATCATCTAGTCCTACCGTTATCAAATCCGATTTAGCAATTAATCCAGCTACATTTTGGTGTAATATGTTGATACGGTTATAAACTAAAAAGCTGACCGCAGCCACTATCTACCGCTTTTCTCATTTCTGTATTGAAATCGGTTTGAGTACCGTTGTTGGCGGTAGAGAAACATGATTTAACAAGACAAGTCCCGTTAGCATTTTCATTATAGGAAACCTGTGAGGAAGTCGAACAGTTTTTTTTATTTATTAGGTTAGGATTATAATACGCAGCCATATAATGCAGGCGCAATAATTCCCTTAATATAAAACGGCATATATAAAGAGGAAAGTAGCTTCGTTTTGGCTTATACTTTGCGAATTCCATATCAACAAATGTAGTATTAGTGAACCGACCGGTCAGTTCACGTAATACGTTATTCAGCTGTATTTCTTTAAGATAGATGTTCGATGAATTCTCGCAAATTATAACATTAGTATATTTAGTACATTCAAACCAAGTTAAAAGTCGTTCTCTTATGCTAGACAAACTGTCATCATTTACAAATCCGATCAAAACGATATAGTCGTTTTTAGTTAGAGTAGGGATTTCAGAGGTGTAGGAATTAAGGAGATTATGAAGTTGACCACCAGATTTCCAGAAGCAGGAGACATCGTATTTACTGCCTAGAAGTCGTTGGAGCGTGTTCTGAATTCCTTTTCCCTGCTGATCAGCCACGACTAGTACCTTACTCCTTAGATTTTCTCTATTGTCCTTGTATTTCTCAAATCTTTGTAATGTATTACTTTTCACTTCCTTATTCTTATTTTCGCATGTGGATACATTCTCTTCATTATGTTCGTGATGTATTGTATTGTCCGTGAGAATTTTTTCTTCTGTGAAGGTCATTGAATTGTCAGAACTGTCACTATCTACAAACTGCTCATACTGTTCTGTGTTGATTTTTTGTAGGAGTCCCATTTCTTCTATGATTCTTTGATTTTCTATTTTTAACCTAGTGATACGTTTTATAAGATTATTTATTTTCTTGTGTTGTTTCTTTAGTTTTAGTTTATATTTCACATAGAACTGCGATTTTCTGACCTGTGATTTATTAGAGTCGGTCTGAGTTGACTTCTCGGTGGTGAATTTGGTAGTCTTTATTGGTGATGGAGCAGTATCAGATAAGACTCTTTTTACTCTACGGACGATCGGAGAGTTAATTGAGCCAATTGAGTTTTCGGTGATACCAACCTTTTTATAGAGTGCGACAACTCTCGATAGTTTGTCAACCCTCTGGGAAAGTTCTGAATTTTCTAGCAGTAACGTATCTATTTGTTCATCAGCCGAGCTAAGTTTTATCTTAAGAGTGGAAATTTCATTCCGATATTCTTCCATAGATTCTTGGTTATTGTTCGTTATAGCCGGTAGACTTCGTATTGAAGAGTCGAGTGAATAGCCGTCATGCTCCATTATATTATCCTCCAAAGAAATGTGATGTTGCAGTAAACTCTGTTGTTTTTGTCTGTGAGTGACATATTCATTATTATCATCCATGATTTAGATAAACAAAGAAGAAATACAAAACAAAAAAAAACAAAAAGTTTTTTTTTTTTTCCTTTATCGGGCTGGATTTGAACTCGAAATTTTTGCAGACACTGTGCGACGATCTATCTTGACGTTAGAACCACTCGGCTGTTGGATACATAACAGTGTTGCTTGAAATTTGCTACTCTTCTATGCCCTTGGTCACCTCTGATGTTATATGGAGATCGTTATTTTTAATTGTCCCGCGAGGTCATTAAAAGCACGCTTAATGGAGCTTTACCGAGGGTAACCGACAGATGTCACTACTTTGTATGATTATTGTTCAATGTTTTGCTAAGATTGTCAACATTTAAATAAAAAACGGAATCCATTTCTGTTACTTGTAAATGTTTTTGTGACCAGTCAATTTTTTGGATTACCACTATATTGTTATGTTCATGCACCAACTAAGAATGTCACTTACTGTTCATATGCACGAATAGGTCCGTAAAAATACTAAACACAAAACAATTTGTCACTTGCTTGTGTTTTGTAACTGTTTCTTGCAAAATGTATCATAATATAGTTAAATAACACTTTCACTGGCTATCCGCATGTATTTCTCCTTCTTAATATTCGTTTAACACTTTGATTACTTATTTTTCTAATTTTAATGAATTAAAATACGGGAGCTCACTGTTTACATGGCAACTAGCGCCATCTGTGTTCCTGGGTCGTGGGTTCGATTCCCGCACCGCAAGAGGAGAAACAATTTTTTTGTTTCTTTTAAATATTTAAAGTTCGCTAGTGCGGCCTAAACCACTATAAAAATAAAAAAAATCGATTAAAATATATTTTATTCTGAATACAGGAGAAGTCGCGACCAGCGGCTAGTTAATAACAATATTTGAATTCAAATCGATACTCACTTGTATTGGCCCCCTGAATCGAGTAGGAACATGTGGTCCCTACTTATAACTGCTTGGGGTCCGTCCCTAGAAGGCGAATAGTGAATAATCGCACCGTTGGCCCCCGCTCCCGAAATAGTCTCGAATGATGGTCCCATGAAGTCTTGCTCATCCCTGGAGTAAAAAAAAAAATAGTAGACATGTGATCAAGCACTTTAGCCCTTGATAAATCCTTAGATATCATTTTAAACTTAAGAGAGGTAACGAAAAATCAATTAGCGATAACTCGCTATGCTTTACCTCTCTTAAAGTTTGTAACAAAGTAATGATATCTGAATTTCTGTTTGTTACAATTTCAGACAAACACTACTGAGCGGATTTTGATAAAATTCGGTAGGAAGATAAATAACATACCAGATTAACTTGCAGGATACTTTTTATCCCGAAAAAATGCGGGCGAAGTCGCAAGCAACAGCTAATATAAAAACGTAGACTTCAATAAGACTGGGCGGAGAAGACTTACTTGCGGAACTCCAAGAGTTTGTCTGAGGCCTGTATCTCTGTGACCTCAGCGCCGGAGTCCAGCTGATCATGGAGCCACTTGAAGAACCGGACAACTGCTAATCCGTCGCGGATGTGGCATTGACGGAAACCCTGATTAATTGAATACATAAATTATGGAGTTTGATACGATCAAAAGCTTGTCAATATTCACTTAGGATTTTACACCGTCCTTTTGTCATGGGATAAGGACTAAAATCGAACGTTTAGTTCAATATTTTCGATGTGAAATCCCTACTTAATATTATAAATGCGAAAGTAACTCTGTCTGTCTGTTACGCTTTTCCGCTTAAACCTCTCAACCGATTTTGATAAAATTTGGTATAGGTATACGTTGAACTTCAAGAACGGACAAAGGCTACTTTTTGTTAGAAAATAAGGGGGGGGGAGGGGGGAATGGGGGAATACAACCTTTGAAAGTTTATATGGGAATTTTTTTATTTTTTACGTTAGAGATATGAAATTTGGCACAAATATAGCTCAAAACTTGGATTAAAATGTAGACTACTTTTTGTTTCGAATATTAGGGGAGATAGGGGTAAAACCGACCATGAAAAGATGTAGTCCACATGTATCATAATTATGCAGTATCTACTACTGAAGTCCTTTTGTTCTTTCTAATATCACCCTTTATTAAGGGGACTGTAAGTAAATATGTATTCCGATCTATTAGCATGGCGCGGCGGCCATCTTGGACCGATTTCCATCAAACACAGTTAGAGTTTGTTTCATTAATACAGGAGTTGCATCCTTTTGGATTTGGAGTTGATCAAATATGCTGTAGATCCAAAATTTCATGCAAAAACAACAATTGTTACAGTCCCCAGCGTCATGGCGTATATACGTGTCTGCATATCAACACACGCAATGTAAAAAGGCATTTTCTTTTCATCCTATTTCTATCCTTCTACTGCGGCCCCACCACGACGCGATTCGCGCTCCTGACCAAGAGTCTCATGTATTAGCCGCAGGAGATTTGGGAGAGTCTGTGTATAGTCCGCAAATGATTCCCCCCCCCCCCCCCCCACAACTGCTCACGTTGGGCACCGAGGGGGCTTTAGTCGGTGCGAGCCCGACACACCACTCTCTGTTCCCCGCAGAGAGTGACGGTGCGGTAGGAATTCCCCACTCGACAAAAGCATTCTATGATGCTCGTACGCCGACTTACGACATTACCTACAAGTCGACACAAATACAGCGTCAGCAGAATTGGCGTAGTAAACAAAGTCTATTCGTAATGCACGATTAGCCAATCAATACATCGATCCTACATCGCGATGTCAGAGTTATCGTCACCACTAGCTATATATACAACAAACCAAGATTGGTAGTAGGATCTTGGTCCCCGAGCAGATAATACCTAGCAGCTAGGTATTATCAAGCTAGGTCCTTTAAGCGAAGAACATACGTTCCTTTCACTCGATTAAACAAAACTATAAACCAACCTCTAACTCCACATCGTTCTTAATCAGCTTCATCAAGGCTACAGGCGACACTTCCGAAGTTAAATTCAACGGATTCTCCATGACGTCTCGCTGTGAAACAAACAATCTCTTTAAAAATTTAATTGATAATATTGACAACATCACATACATTGCTCTGATTTTGTGGTAAAAAGGTTCAGCACTTGTGTTACAGAAATCAGAAACAACGACGGTACCACAACACCCAGACCCGAGACAATATAGAAAAGTTCGTTTCCCATATTGACCCGACCGGGGATCGAACCCGGAACCGCAGAGATGGCGCTCGCCAAAGTCAGTCCCGCTCGCCTTTCTCGGCTACGGAGGTCGTCGAAAATTAATTGCAAAATAAGTTGGTATGCGCATAACTCAAGCACGCCTGGATCAATTCAGACAATTCTCTCTTCATACGCAACGCGACTAAATTTTATCGCGTTCTTAACAAACGTCAAAATCGATTAAAGTCAGTGCGTCAGCTGCTGATTGGCTGAAAATACGAGTGCGGTGTGCTATTAGCCAATCAACAGTATCGAAACTTTTGTCGTCTCATGCGATAAATTTGACATATTGCGTATGCTAAGCCTAAAATATCTCAAATTCAATGTATTTCAAGAACCATGATAGCTAGAGAGTTGAAAATTTGACAGTGTAGCAAAACATTATTTTAAACAAACGTATATGACGCGCGCGCCGCGCGCAGGCTCGAATACTTTCCCTCTCACACAAGCTTCTGTCTCGCTCAAGTTTTGCGCACGGCACCAGCCGCCGGCCCCTATATAAGCTGATGCGCACCGCCTCAAATTCAGATAGCCATACAGCTAGCGACCGTACTGGAGCGATAATGTCCCATAGTCATTCAGTACAGTCAGTCTGGTAAAGGAGCCGGATAGCTTCCTGCAAACCACTCCTGAGCCAAGTTAGGTTCTCTCATTAGCTCACTTATAGGTTAAGAGTCGGACAGCTTCCTGCAGACCACTCTGATACCTGTTAGGTTTTGTACATAAGAAACACATGTATGTAAGAAGTTGTAATAAACATCAGTCAGACATTATTGGCGTTTCTATCACACCCCTTCATAAGTGGCGCCCAACGAAAATAATTAAAGGAAGAAGCACCAGTTCATAGAAAACTTTGCTGATATCGCAAGACCACTAACAAATCTCACGAAGAAAAAAGTAACTTGGCAGTGGAACAATGAACAACAAGAAGCATACGATACTCTAAAAACTGCATTGACTACATCACCAGTATTGAAGCAAGCTGATTACAAAGCACCATTTACTATAAAGACTGATGCAAGCAATTACGCTATCGGAGCAGCTTTGATTCAGGGGGAGGGTCCGCATGAACACCCAATCGAATACGCCAGTAGGCTTTTAACATCACCAGAACGTAATTATACCGTTACAGAAAAAGAAGCCTTAGCTATAGTATGGGCAATATCAAAGTTTCGAGGATATATAGAAGGAAGCAAGTTCTTGACAATTACAGACCACCTGCTATTAAAGTGGTTACTAAACTTAAAATCACCAACAGGTCGACTTGCACGATGGGCCCTACAACTACAGCCTTACAACTTTGAAATTAAGTATTCCCCAGGGAAAAGTAATGTCGTAGCCGATAGTCTTTCACGACCGCCCTGCGACAATCATACTGATACGTGTGATATCTGTCAAGTAGAAATCGATTTACCTAGAAGAAATGAAACTAATATTCGCGATGAACAAATGAAAGATGAAGATATCAGTTCTATAATAAAAACTTTAGAAGACGAACCCAATTCCGAGGATTATAAACAATGGTCCAAAAGAGGTTATCTCCTCCACAAGGGTGTGCTATACCGATTCACCCCAGATCAAGAAGATGAGAACGCAAAATTAATAGTACCAAAACACGAAATAAACAATGTGTTAAAATCATTCCATGACTCCCCAACCGCTGGTCACTTGGGTGTAGATAGAACTGTAAAACGCATTGAATACAATTTCTTTTGGAAAGGTTTACGTAAAGATGTTTTAAGATACATTAAAACCTGTGTTGAATGCCAAAAATACAAACCAACAAATCAAAAACCAGCCGGTTTATTTCAATCAACAGCCACAAATCAGAGATTTGAAGTCCTATCCATAGATTTGTTTGGTCCACTACCCAAAGGACCAAATGGAGAAAAATGGATCTTTATTGTAGAAGACACAGCTTCACGATGGGTGGAGTTGTTCGCATTAAGCAAAGCTACAGCTCAACAATGTGCCCTAACTCTTCTGAATGAGGTATTTCTAAGATATGGTCTACCACGTCGAATAATAAGTGACAATGGCACGCAGTTTATATCTGCTGTTATGCAAAAATTTACATTCTGTCTAAACATTCAACAATTTCTGACACCTGTATATCACCCAGAGCCAAACATTGTAGAACGGAAGAACAGAGACATGAAAAGTCGAATTGCTATCATGGTTAAAAATAAACACGACAAATGGCCAGAAACTTTACCCGCTATAAGGTTCTCCATGAACTCTGCACATAACCAAAGTACAGGATTCTCCTCAGCTTACCTTACATTTGGCAGAGAAATGCGCACAATATATGAAATATCCCACAACCTTGGAGAAATTGTACAGAGTGAACAATTTGTACCTGAGATAACTCCACATTTAAAGAAATTGGCTCATGACTTAGCAACTGCAAGAGCTAACATTGAAGTAATGCAAGACAATAATAGAATCAGAGCTAACATGAAGCGACGACCCGATCCTGGTTATAAAATTGGAGATTTAGTCTTGGTAGAAACACATCCTATTAGCAATCAAGAAAAGCAGTTCTTAGCTAAATTCGCTCCCCGTCACGATGGACCTTATGTAATCATGAAGAAACATGGATGTTCAATATATGAAGTTGCTAATACCCAAGAAACTGAAAAATCGATTGGAAGGTTCCACACATCAGCAATAACCAAATTTGAGAAACGAGGCGACGAGACACCGGAACCAGTTGCTCCTCTTCGAAGGCGAGGTCGACCAAGAATCCACCGCTCCTCTTAATTCCTGTTACTCTCACGGGACGTTAACGAGTACCAGAGGGGGAGATTGTAGCAAAACATTATTTTAAACAAACGTATATGACGCGCGCGCCGCGCGCAGGCTCGAATACTTTCCCTCTCACACAAGCTTCTGTCTCGCTCAAGTTTTGCGCACGGCACCAGCCGCCGGCCCCTATATAAGCTGATGCGCACCGCCTCAAATTCAGATAGCCATACAGCTAGCGACCGTACTGGAGCGATAATGTCCCATAGTCATTCAGTACAGTCAGTCTGGTAAAGGAGCCGGATAGCTTCCTGCAAACCACTCCTGAGCCAAGTTAGGTTCTCTCATTAGCTCACTTATAGGTTAAGAGTCGGACAGCTTCCTGCAGACCACTCTGATACCTGTTAGGTTTTGTACATAAGAAACACATGTATGTAAGAAGTTGTAATAAACATCAGTCAGACATTATTGGCGTTTCTATCACACCCCTTCAACAGTTTATATATTTCTGTTGTCGCTATAACAACAAATTGACGACCTTCGTAGCCGAGAAGCGAGCGTGCCGGACTTTAGCGTCGCGTCATCTCTGAGGTTCCGGGTTCGATCTCCGGTCGGGTCAATATGGGAAATGAACTTTTCTGTATTGTCTCGGGCCTGGGTGTTGTGATAAGTCATTGTTTCTGATTTCTGTATCACAAGTGCTTTAGCTACTTATCACAGAATCAGAGCAATGTATGTGATGTTATCCAATTTTTTTTTTTTATTTAAATGCTAAAAAAAAATATTTAAGGAAGACAATAAACGTGATTTTTTTGCTAGATAATATTAAAAACTGTTGTTAGACGCTTGAAATATTCACAGAATATTCAGTTGTATATTTATTTAACAAAATAAATAATTGTATCTCATGTTGAAAAGATAATGGCACGAAACCATACGTGCGCGAGTACTACTCGCACTTGACCGTTTTTCTACTCACCCCAGCAGCGGCGCGGTGTACGGCTTCGCTCGCCTCACTAGACAACCAGATGGAACGCTTCGCATCACCAGCTTCTTCTAGCTGTAAGCAAATAAACATTTTATACAAAATAACAATTTTAACAAAAAAACATTCTTAACAGAAAAAAAAATTTAATAAAAAATCAATTTTAACAAAAAAGAAAAAAAATTTACAAAAAAAAAACTGGAGTGATGTCATGGGTCACTCGAATGGCACAAAGTACTTTTCTATTAATTAGTGAAAGAATTGTTATTAAAAATAATAATAAATCAACGATGAGTTTTCCTATGTACAGCCATCTAGTGGATTTTTCTGACACTATAGCATCTGTACAAAAATATCTTTTGCTTTCTATGAGTGAGTGAGTGAGAGAGGGAGAGAGAGAGGGAGAGGGGGGGGGGGAGCAAGAGAGGGAGAGAGCGGGAGAGAGAGGGAGATGGAGGGGAGCAAGAGAGGGAGAGAGAGGGAGAGGGGGAGCAAGAGAGGGAGAGAGAGAGGGAGAGGGGGGAGCAAGAGAGGGAGAGAGAGAGGGAGAGGGGGGAGCAAGAGAGGGAGAGAGAGGGAGAGGGGTGGGGGCAAGAGAGGGAGAGAGGGAGAGGGGGGAGCAAGAGAGGTAGAGAGAGGGAGAGGGAGGGGAGCGAGTAAATAGAATATAAATCATCCTTATTCATGTAAACTTTACAAAAGCACTTATTACTATTCAGTCAGTACAAATTAAGTATTCTACCGCCGTGTTCGGAATGTTGATCATGTCGAGAAGAACCGGCAAGAACACTCGACACTTACTCTTTTCAATGTAACAATGTTCCCTTACGCTAGGTACTTAAATAAAATATACAAAGCTTATATAAAACATTTCCGAGAATTAAAGTTATTCTAGACCCATACATTTTTGTCATTTAAATAATCATCAATTTTGTAGTAGCCCTTTTTTATTAAACAATTTTTAACATGAGACTTAAATCTATGCATGGGCAACTGGATAACATTTTCAGGTAACTTGTTAAATAATTTAACGCTTAAACCCACAAAGAAATTACTTATCTTGTGGGAGAGAGAGAGAGAGAGAAAGGGGGGGGGGGGGGGGGAGAGAGAAAAAGAGAGAGGCAGAGAAGCAAAGACCGCTTAAAAAATTCCATGCAATATAGTATATAAAATCATGTCAATTCACACGCGACTCTAGCATAAATATACATTGTTTAGGTAACCTAGCACAGTCAAAATAGTTAATTTCCTAAACTCACCGCCAACTCCTGCAGGTACTTAATGACGTCACCATACGGCCTCCCCTCCACTTCGAGCCCCTCCCCCCTCAACTGGGCGACGACGTCAGGGTCCAACACCCCGTCCCCCCAGAATAGGTGCGCAGTTGTGGGGGTAATCACGAGATACGAGAAGAATACAGGGTTGTATTCTATATCCGAGCCTCGAAGATTGAGGGTATCTGGAAAATAAATAAATATTGGACAACATCATATAAATTGCTCTGATTTTGTGGTAAGTAGCTAAAGCACTTGTGTTACAGAAATCAGTAGAAAAGTTCGTTTCCAATATTGACCCGACCGGGGATCGAACCCAGGACCTCAGAGATGGCGCGACGCCTAAGTCCGGCACGCTAAACTCTAGGCTACGGGTAAAAGTATTCTATCTATATGTTAACTTAGTATATCATCGTACTTCTTTCTATCTTTCATCCAAATCTCTTTAGTAGTTTTTGCGTGAAAGAGCAACAAACGCATACGTCCATATTTTATTTTATATTGCACTTCAAGATTGACCTCATACCACCTGATGTTAAGTGGTAATAAGGTCCTAGCTTAAGGGTGACAAGTACAGCATAATAAAGCTGTTACTGGACTTGTCGCCCTTACCTTGAAGGCATGACCCCTGCTACTAATGTAGCACCCCCCAGCTCTGGAAACCTTACTCACACGCAGGAACACAACAACTCAGAAGTGATTGTTATTTGGCTGCGGTATTCTGTAAGGTGGAGGTATTTCACCAGTCGGGCTGCTCCAGTTCGAGCGATAAATCGCTATGCCCTACCTCTCTTACAAACTTTCGAGTTTATAACATTATTACTTATTAGTAAAGTTTAGACGGTCCGGGATCCGGGATTCGCAAAATCCCGGTAACCCCGGGATCACTATACAGTCCGGGATCGAGTTTTGTACTTACACGCGACCTCGTCAAGGGCCGTGATGACCAGGGCTGCTGCTTTCTTCTCTGCCATCTTCTCTCTCAGTTCTTTAATTTTCTCACCTGCTGTTTTACCTGCAAGAATAAAACGTATACGACGACATATAGAATTTAAGAGTTACCCGTGCCATTTTAAAAAAATAACATGTAGACTACTAGCTGTTCCCGCGACTTCGTTCGCGTGGACTACATCCTTTCATGGTCGGTTTTACCCCTTTCTCCCCTAATATTCGAAACAAAAAGTAGTCTATATTTTAATCCAAATTTAAAGCTATATTTGTGCCAAATTTCATATCTCTAACTTCAAAAATAAACATTTTTCCATATAAACTCTCAAAGGTGGTATTACCCCCCTCCTCCCCTTATTTTCTAATAAAAAGTAGCCTATGTCTGTTCTTGAGATTCAACGTATACCTATACCAAATTTCATCAAAATCGGTTGAGAGGTTTAAGCGGGAAAGCGTAACAGACAGACAGACAGACAGACAGAGTTACTTTCGCATTTATAATATTAGTAGGGATAGCTGCCGCCCGCGACTTTGTACGCATGGACTAAGTATTTTCCCAGCAATAAATATAGCCTATGTACGTACTCAGGGTACTGTATGTATGTATGTACAGTCGCCGTCAGATATATCGGAGCAGACAAAGTGACCAAATACTTCTGAACAGTTTAAAATGTCAATAAATTCCATACACCACAAGTTACCATTAATATCTGAACATTCACTACTTCAATAGTATAGATGATGGCCTATGATCGATTATGTAGTTATCACTACATAGTATAAAACCAAGTCGCTTTTTCTGTATGTTCCTATGTGTGCTTAGATCTTTTAAACTACGCAACGGATTTTGATGCGGTTTTGTTTATTAAATAGTGTAAGTCAAGAGGAAGATTTTTATATGCAACATAGAAAGGAAAAGCCAACATTTCTAAGTATTGAAATAGCATCCGTGCGAAGCCGGGGCGGGTCGCTAGTATACAATATTTTCGACTTAAACGATATTATCAATATCAAGTTTTAAAGCAATGAGGTAAATTCATGAAAAATTGAGATGAAAAATTTTTATAGAAAAAATCGATAATATTCTATTTAATTGACTTATCGACTAAATATACTATCGATTGTATTAACATACAATTAAATACATAAAATTATGGGTAGAAATAAAATATTATTTCATATTGTGTACTGTCCTAATGACGATGAATAACAAGATATACCAATGCAAAAAAATATATAATTATATCTAAAATACTTGCAGCTTAATCGATTGCAAGAAAATATAAAATCGATACATCGGCTTGATAACAGTATCGATTAAATGAAAAAAATAATAATCCATATTAATTAATTTTAATCGATTACTTTAACCTGAAAATTAAAATCGACATAATAAACAGTACAACTATCGATTTTTAGATTATTTAAGGTGGACACAATCGATTATATGGCAACACCTTCGGGGAGCTAAGGGAGGGGTGAACTCACCAGAATACTTCAAAGGCAGGGGTATAATGGGGTGGTGGGGGCGCGGAGGCGGAGGTTCATTCAGCTGCAACCTTGCTTGGTCCACCAAGTTTAGGGGGACCGCCACCAAGTTCATATTAGCCTTGGTGAGAGCCGTCTGAAATATAAAATTAGCATTTTAGTATTATATAAAGTATATAAAACTAGTGACTCGTAACTTTGAATGCGTGCAGTTATTTACACAGAAAAATATGAAAAAAATCAATATGTAAATTAAAAAAAAAAAACGTTTATTGCGGCAACTTAGTATAACTTAATCACAAGTTGTTGGAGCTGCCTTTTAAGTAAGAGTGTTACTTGTGTTAGACAGCTCCGCTCCTCCATAACTTACTCAAGTGGTCGAATCTAATTTTTTTAGTGAAATTAGAGAACTTTCATACTGATTTCACCCCCTCTTCTACCCCCTAAACGAATGATTTTCAAGAAAATATTCTAAACGTCTGTTATAACTTTCAATGAAAAACATGCGAAATTGCATCGAAATAACTTTTGAAACCACAGAACTTTCTTAGAAACTTTTAACTCCCGTTTCACTCCCTCACAGAATGATATCCTACAAAAAAATTACATGTTTTTCATGACTTTCGATGAAGGACTTTTACAGTGAATTTCAATCCAGTAACTTAAAAAACGGCAAAGATTAATTCTAACTTTTAACCCCCGTTTTACCCCCTTAGGGGGTGATTTAACAAAAATCCTTTTTAGTGCCCCCCTACGCTATAAAGGAAGCCTTATGTACAATTTCAAGTTTTTAACCCTTATAGTTTTAACTGTGACGGCCAGACAGACATGACGAATCTACTAGGGTTCCATTTGTTGCCATTTGGCTACGGAATCTTAAAAAATAGTGGTAGATATTACCTGCAAAGGAGTCCATTCTTCTCTCGTCATGGTGTGAGGGTCTGCGCCGACAGTGGCGCCCTCCTGTAGGTTCGTGGCCAGCCACTTCTCCATAGAAGGGGTATCGGGGAGCGCTATTGGAAAATAAAATCATTTTCAAGTAGCTTTATAACCTAAAAAGTAAAAAATGTATTTTTGTTCTTTCTACTGTCATTTGTTTTTCACCCGTTTTTTCTGTTTTAAATCGACCGTTTTGGTTTTTGTACTCTTGTCATTTGTTAATCAATTTATCGTTTTTGTTTAGTTGTCCGTTTAAATATAATATTAAAATAATTTAGTTCAAAAACCAGAGTAATTTATTCATAATTACATTGATCGATTTTATTATTTTTATAGTACTATACGCCGAACTAGCGAACTTTAAATATTAGAAACAGAAAATTTTTATCTCCCCTTGCGGTGCGGGATTTAACCCACGACCTTCACGTTGGGAAGTTCAGTTGGTAAGAGCAGCACGCGCGATACGTGAAGGTCGTGGGTTCAATTCCCGCACCGCAAGGGGAGATAAAAATTTTCTGTTTCCTAATATAATTACATTACTCCACACGCCCATCTTAGCACAGTTTCTTTTAACCTCGTCACAAAACGCGTCTGTCTGTCTCCCGAACGGATGAAACGAATAATACTTTATTTTCCATCCGTTTTTTTTTTGTTTTAGTCGACTGTTCAATGTTTTAGTCGACTGTCATTTTTGTTTTTTATCTGTTTTTTTCTCAAACAAAAAAAACACGTTTTTTGTTTTTTTTAACGTTCATATATTTTTCGTCAGGTTATTTATTTAACCAGCCACCCACACTGCTTCATGAGCGTCCACAGCGTCAGGTCCGCCCCCCTCTCGAATTGCGTGTAGTACCGTCCGTCCGTCCAGACGAGAAAAACAGACGTCCAACCATTTTATTGCACCATTTGTTTTACACACGATTTTTTTTTTGTTTTCGACCGTTTTTAGGGTTCCGTAGTCAACTAGGAACCCTTATAGTTTCGCCATGTCTGTCTGTCTGTCTGTGTATCTGTAAATTGTGTCCCCCCCCTCTAACTTTTGAACCATAAATTCAAAAAGTATGAAAAAAATCTAGAATATAGAACTGCATAAAGGCTTTTGAACCTGATGGGTTTAATAGTTTTTGAAATTTAAAAAAAAATAATTTTTTAGTATATACCTACCTATGTCAAGTCAATGTTACACACAGATAGCCCATTTTTGTAACTTTAAGGGGGGATACTTAAGTATTGTGATGCACTGAAAACTACGGAACCCTACACTGAGCGTGGCCCGACACGCTTTTGGCCGTTTTTTTTACTCACACTGCTTCATCAGCGTCCACTGCGTCAGGTCCGCCTCCCTCTCGAACTGCGTGTAGTACCGTCCGTCCGTCCAGACGAGAGCGTGCGATGACGTCAGCACAGCCGTGCCCGCCGACCCGGTGAACCCACTCAGCCACTCCCTCCTAGCGTCCACAGGCGCTATGTACTCCGACTAGTAATACAACAAAAAATTTTTAAGGACTTTCTCGTTCCATTTCAAACATTCAATTAAAAAACTAAAAAACACGTTGTGAGTATGCACTAAAAATTACAAATTAACTATTACTATGATTTATTATGAAAGAAAGCTATTTTTTGACAATACGCTCTACGCTTTCTTTCATAATAAACCATAGTAACAATTATTTTGTAAATTTTTAAAGCGTGCTGAATGAGTTTTTTTAGTTTATTATTTTATACTTTTTAGTCTTCTTATTCTAAAAATAATTCAAATCTAAAATATTAGTAGGTATTTAAAGAAATTTATTATTATTCGGCATGTGACGATGCACAGCATCGTGAGAGTGCGTCGACTTCCGGTCAGAATTGATTTCCGCTAAAATTGGATTTTTTCATAATAAAAGTGTCTCAATTTACTTACTTCCGTTTGGCGCCATTTTAGTCACCTTAAAAGGGGCTGCATGTGCAGGTAGTCCTCATAGCGTCGTCAACTTTCGTGTTAGCAACATCGTGAGCAAAAATTCTGCTCAGATTTTACCCGAAAGTAGTAGTAGTAGTACCTAGTGTTACTGTAAAAATTAATTCGGTCTAAAGTGAATCAAGTGATAACGAAGGAGTCTACATGATGGTGGCCAGGAAATAACTCCACCATAGCGGATGTCCACACTGCCGCAAATCATCACGCGCTAAAATCAAGTAGATATAAGCGCTGCATGGCCAGCACAGAGGATTCCTCGGAGCCAAAGGCTAAAAGAAGCAAGCAAGGTATGTTGGATTATAAACAATTTAACACTTTTCTCGGGCAGATGAGCATTTTGACAAATCTCTTTATGAATAACGCACCTCCATCCAAGAATAAACTGCTTGTCCAAGACGGTTTTGGGATTTTTGCCCTTACTCTATTAAGGATATTAATCCACACCAGACGACCTCCGTAACCGAGAGGCGAGCGTGCCGCCATCGCCAGGAGACTTGGGCGTCGCGCCATCTCTGAGGTTCCGGGTTCGATCCCCGGTCGGGTCAATATGGGAAACGAACTTTTCTGTATTGTCTCGGGTCTGGGTGTTGTGGTACCGTCGTTGTTTCAGATTTCTGTAACACAAGTGCTTTGGCTACTTACCACAGAATCGGAGCAATGTATGTGATGATGTCCAACATTTATTTAGTTTTTATTTTATTTATCACCAAAGTAAATAACTTTACCTATATGGTATGGAAGAATACTGTTTAAAAAGACCCAAAAATTCCTAGCTCGGTCCCCCAACGAGTTAAGAATTACAAAAATTCAATGATTGTAACTGGAAGGAGGTTTCGTTACTCTGACATATTGAAAGCATCCTTTACATAGAACTTTCAGTGAATGACTAATTGCGTCAATTTTTGAGAGGGAAAGACCATGCGGCCCCAGTTGAACGGACTCTTGCTGCCATTTCAAACGCATTGCTCGCTCAACAAGATTGTTTATAGCAACAGTTACAAGAGATTGTCAACTGGGCTGCGGCTCCCAGTACGGACGTACGCCTTCCAGCTGTATCGTGAGGTTTTCAACGATAAGTCAAAGTTCCTTATAACCAGTGAAGATATAATATTGCAAATTGTTTGTAGAAAAAGTGCCGAATGTATTGAAACTCGTTGAGATCGTATCATGGTAGAAATACCCAACAAATTTTTTTTTCTTTTTTTCTCGAAGGGTTACGTAGAATTCCACAACTCTGAATTCTCATTTGGACGTACCGCACTACAGTCCTATATGCAAAGTAGAGGTAGCATCGATAACTGGATTTGGCCTTGGTTCAATAACAATAATGAAGTCAAATTGCGCTTACCTTCAAAGCAAGTTTCCAAACCTGGACTATCTCGTGATACACCAAGCAGACCCTTTCGCCCACCGCAAGGTCAAAGAGCTGTAACACCAGAATCTAATCGTTTGCCGGCTAACAACCCAAAGATTAGGAAATTTATTAGGAGAGATCCACAACAATCTGATAAAGTAAAGTTTAAATAACTTTCAACCCAACTTCCGTGGAGGCTGTCTTCGAGCGTATCGGAGACAGTGGCAGGTGCATCAGGCTCCGCAGGCTAACCTGAAGATATTATCAGGGATGCGCCGGTCATTTACCTCAAAGCCTGTGCTTGTCCCACCAACACAGGGCAACCTTCGGCGTTTCACAACACTTAAATCACCAGAAATGACCGAATAAATCTTAACTTTACTGAAACAGGAGGAACCGGCAAAAAGCCAATTGGGAACGAACTTCTTCTTCTCAAACATGTTTCCCTGTTAGAAACAAGATGGGTCCATAGGCCCATTTTCAATTTAAAGCGGCTGAATAAGTATATTGCACCAAAGAACTTCAAACTAGTTTCGCATTTCGAAATCCCCGAATTTCTTTAGAACCAAGATTGAATGGTAAAGATAGACCTTTCATCAGCTTGCTTTCATGTGCCAAAACCAGCTACCACCACAGGTTTCTGAGACTAGTTAACTGAGGAGAAGTATATCAAATGACAAGTCTTTCATTAGGCCTATCCTATGCATGATAACCAACCAGGTTCTTTGAAAGAGCACACCTTCTTTGAAAGAAAAGTATGAGAATGTTGGTTTACCTCTACTATTTTCTGATGGTCAACCAGTTGCGAAAAACTGTTGAAAGAAAAAGTTCTAATCGTCATTCATCTCTTACAGAATCTAGGGTGGATTATACCTAAATTTTAAAAAGTCTGTAATAGCCCCAACATAAGAACTAGCAAAGGTTCTTCCCCAAGCGAAGGTAAATACGTTAACATTACAGGAGAGTATTCTGAATTTTGGCAGCTTCTTAACTCTAAGAGGAAGACTCCATTCTCGACACCTTCAGAGGAATACCTCTCTTGGACAATAGTCCAAGACTAATGAATCCACAATCCATAAAGCAATGTGCCTCAATAACACAAGCCATAAGAACGAATATAAACTGTTGGCTGACATCTGCAAAGCAGAATCTAAACCTCACGAAGCATCGTCACAGCACTTCTTAAAAACGAATACTGCAGATTACGAATGAGTAGCACAAATAGACGATATCAAGGTATCGGGACATTGAAGTATAACCCAAGCGAGTTCGCATTGAATCAGAAATAAATGTACGCAATAATATCTGCATTGAAACAGCTCCTCGAAGGTCGACATTTTATTGTTCAATCAGACAATCAGACAGTGGTGTCCAATATTCGGAACGAAGGGAGCACTCATTTGGGTAATCTACTGGAATAGACACACCAGCGATTTTGCCTGATAAACCGATGGAAAATAACCATTAAACCAGAATACTTAATCGCAACAAATCGAACAAAATATGCTATTCAACCAGATAGCAGATGGCCTGTCGCGGGACAGGAAGTCTGCGGAATGGGACCTCAAAGCCGCAGCACTACCAGCGGTCTTTCGGAGGTTCGGACTACCGGAAATTGACCTATTTCAATCAAAAATCACCAAAATTAAGATATTTCAGCAGGGAATGGAAATACAACCTAGTATGGGTTTCCCAGCCACCGTCCATGATACCCAGAGTGCTTCATCATCTAAACACAGCATCAGGCACATTCCTCTTAATTGCCCCGCTGTGGAAAAAGGTGTTTTGGCTGCCCGACTTGCGCCGGCGAGCCTTTACCAAACCCATGCGGGTGAAGAATTAAGAGCTTGTCTTGATAGATCAAATAATGAAATGCCACCTCCTTAGATAAACAACATAAAGCTCTTGGTAGGAAAAATTGGGGGTGGGCAGATATTAGACACTTGGACTGTGCCGAAAAATCACTACTTCGTGATTTGAGAGAATCTACATTAGGAACTTACAAATTTGTCTGGCTGCGCTGGATTCAGCGCAACATAAAAGTATTTAGCTGATTTACATTTAACCAAATATTTTGCTTATTCAACGATTTTAGTTAACAAATCAGTTATTTTGACATTAGGTTTCACCTAAAAAAATCTAAATTCCAATATTTTCTATTTTGGGTCCGTCAGAACTGGTCGCCTACTTAAGTGCACACCCACCTAAGCTACTTCATTTTTTTTTTTGAAGCATCTTGCAGATTATCTTGCATTTTACTTTTAGAATCAGGTCGCCGAGTACATGACCTTGCATTGTTAAAAATAGGATTTGAAAATTTACGTAAATCTTCGGCCTATATTTGGGTTTAAAAATGATGCGGCATCTTACAGACAATCGGGGTGGAAATTAATTTTAAACACAGATTACAACATATGTTGTATACGAAAAGTCATAGAACTAGGAGAGCAGAGAAGAACAGCAGAGTGCAACAATGCCCTATACATTTCTATTAATGGAGAACCCAAAGCAGACCCGTACTCTTATGGGTAACCGGATAAAAGCTGTGTTAAAAGAAGCCGGTATTAAGGCTTCTTCAGGCAGTGTTCGCTCTGCTGTGGCATCTCTAAATCGGTGGGATAATTTAGCCATCGACGAAATTCTATTGAGTGATGTCCTCCAAGTAGCATGGTGATAGTAATTTTCAACCAATTTAATTTACATTACAACTAATTACCCAATCACATATTACATTTCTGTAATCTATCATCACTTAATCATTTAGAAATAAAGAACGAATGATGAATTCGTACTTATATCTTTTATTGTCTTAAACCTCATAATATACCAAATTATAAATGACTTACAAACTTATTTTAAGGTTAAACAAGTGATTTTACAGAAGCCATCTTCATCACATAGCGTCATCATGCAGTCACCCGGAGATAATAAACACGTCTCTCACGATGCTGTGCATCGTCACATGCCGAATAATAGTACAAGTTTTACATATAAATAAAACTTGTATTATTGAGCAGAGACGATGCACAGCATCCTATTAAGGCCTCCTGGTGAGAGACTTCTATGAGGACTACCTGCAGATGCAGCCCCTTTTAAGGTGACTAAAATGGCGCCAAACGGAAGTAAGTAAATTGAGACACTTTTATTATGAAAAAATCCAATTTTAGCGGAAATCAATTCTGACCGGAAGTCGACGCACTCTCACGATGCTGTGCATCGTCTCTGCTCAATAATACAAGTTTTATTTATATGTAAAACTTGCACTATTTTTCGTATTCCTGACATGAATGACCCCTTTTATTTGATACCCATATCATGAGGGTGCATTTTAAATAGCCTGTCCGCCATCTTGGACGTCCGCCATATTGGATTTAAGTCTTGTAACAATTTTTTCCGAATCCTAACAGCAAACCCTTTTATTTGATACCCATACCATGGGGATGGATTTCAAACAGCCAGTCCGCCGTCTTGGGGAGGCTGCCATATTGGATTTGTAATGACATATCTTAGCTAGTCATGTATTGTCGTTATAATTCAGAGCGTGTACAAAATTTAATCTTAATCGAAGACCGGGAAGTGGGTCAAATTAAGATTCCACGATTCCGTTACAAAATTACATAGATACTGTTAGATACAACCCAAAATTATAAAAGCGTGTTAAAAATAAGCTAACCGGTCTAAACGCGACGATTTTTAGTAGTTGATACGAACTTCTTACCCGACGTTTCGGTTTGGTTGCACCAACCCGAACTGAGTCTACTGCCTGGTAACCACGGTTTGTGCAGTGACCGAGAAGTTGTGTAGTAATTAGTTCGTATTAACTACTATAATCAATCCATTGAGTTATTACCGATTTAACAATTTCTTAACAGCTTGACTCTAAAAATGTTACTACCTTGACTCGTTAACGGGAAACCCTCAGGTTGTTGCTTAAATATAAGGGGTGAGAGCCATCTGCGCTCCCCTGAAAGCTCGGTGAAGATTATAAGGCTTCGCTGCCATAATCGACAGTCAGGTAGGAAAAAAAGACTCGTTAACTTATTTACACGATATAAAAAAAATTAACAGACTTCAAAATAGAAGAAAGGTTTCCGTTTTTATAATTTTTAACCTTTTTTTTATATTGCACTTCAAGATTAACCTCATCCTACCTGATGTTAAGTGGTAAGTCCTTGCTTAAGGGCGACCAGTACAGCATAATAAATTTGTTACTGGACTTGTCGCCCTTACCTTGAAGGCTTGACCCCTGCTACTAATGTAGCACCCCCCAGGAGCTCTAAAAACCTTGCTCACACGCAGGAACATCACAACACAGAAGTGATTGTTATTTGGCTGCGGTCTTCTGTATGGTGGAGGTATTTCACCAGTCGGACTGCTCCAGTTCGAGCGATAAATCGCTATGCCCTACCTCTCTTAAAATACTGCTTTCTGCCGCACTAGCAAACCTTAAATATTTTAAAGAAACTAAAAAAAAAATCTTCTTCATCAACTTCTTTGATGTACTAAATAAAAGGGCTTGAGTAATAGAATAAAATAGGAAACATCTTTATTCATGTAAGCTTTACAAAAGCACTTATGAATAGTCAGTATTCTACCGCCGTACGAGTGTTGATGATGTCGAAAAGAACTAGCATGAAACCGGCAAGAAACTCGTCACTTACTCTTTTCAATATAACAATAATTCTTTAAACTAGGTACTTAAGAAAATATACAGTGTAACATTCATTTGAAAATTGAAATTAAATAGGTATTTTAGATCCATAAATTTGTGTCATTGAAGTAATCATCTAATTTGTAGTAGCAAATTTTTAATAAACAAGTCACCTATGTACTCATTTATGACAAGTTTCTAATCTAATCCGTCGAACACTATTACTCTACAAGTCAAGCATAAAATGTTTTTTTATGGCACCTACATTGTGAGCATCTGCTGTAGGCACAATATACGCTGCCAGCGCAGCCGGCTGGCCCGCCATCAGCGCTCGAAGCGCTGCTAGCCGCTGCAGCGACATCTTGTGGCGATCTGTAAACAAAATGGAAGACTTCAGCCTGGCTCACTCCGCAAAAGTCAACGACCAGGCCTAGTTATTTAAAGAAATTTATTCTTTTTCGTATTCCTGACATGAATGACCCCTTTCATTTGATACCCATATCATGAGGGTGCATTTTAAATAGCCTGTCCGCCATCTTGGACGTCCGCCATATTGGATGGAGGCCTAGCATGCGCCACGCGAGTAAGTTTTATCGCGCTCTTAAGAAATGTCAAAAACAATACGTCAACTGCTGATTGGTTAAGTGGTAATGAAGTCCTAGCTTAAAGGCGACAAGTACAGCATAATAAATCTGTTACTGGACTTGTCGCCCTTACCTTGAAGGTTCGACCTCTGCTACTAATGTAGCACCCCCCAGGAGCTCTGGAAACCTTACTCACACGCCGGAACACAACAACACCGAGGTGATTGTTATTTGGCTGCGGTCTTCTGTAAGGTGGAGGTATTTCACCAGTCGGCCTGCTCCAGTTCGAGCGATAAATCACTATGCCCTACCTCTCTTAGGCTGAAAATACGAGTGCTGTGTGCTATTAGCCAATCAATAGTATCGAAACTGTTGTAGTCTCATGCAAGAAAATTGACGTATTGCGCATGCTAGGCCTAGACTTGTTGTTTTTCGTTTGCGCCACTCAGCTTAAGGTTCCACCAGAATACCAGCGCTGCTGCAGCATTGGATCCAATGTTGTAGCAGCTCATGCTGAGGCTGGGACCTTGTTAGCTGCGCAATCAATATGTTCTTCCTTTTTTTTTTGTTGTTTGTTCTTTTTACTGTTTCATCTTTTGTTCGTGTTACTTTATTGTGTATGTACCGTGTATTGATTGTGTGTGCTAATAAATAATTTCTAATATTTCTAATAGACGCTGGGTACAGTCACGAGCAATGAAATGTGAACATTTGAGCTTTTATCACGTTATCATAAGGTTCACTTTAGAATGAGTTTGTATGCATAATAGTGCACGTGAGTGTACACTAGTGTGATAGAAATTATACGTCGACTGTCACGCGGATTATTTGTATCAGTCGCATTATATCTTTTAAACACCGAAATAATTAATAATTCAGTTGTGACAATATATGTACATATGTATTAATACCAATATTAAAAATGGGAAAGTGAATGCGTGTTTGTTTGATTTTTTTTTTATATTGCACTTCAAGATTGACCTCATCCCACCTGATGTTAAGTGGTAATGAGGTCCTAGCTTAAGGGTGACAAGTACAGCATAATAAATCTGTTACTGGACTTGTCGCCCTTACCTTGAAGGCTTGACCCCTGCTACTAATGTAGCACCCCCCAGGAGCTCTGTAAACCTTACTCACACGCAGGAACACAACAACACAGAAGTGATTGTTATTTGGCTGCGGTCTTCTGTAAGGTGGAGGTATTTCACCACTTAGGCTGCTCCAGTTCGAGCGATAAATCGCTATGCTCTACTTTTCTTTTAACACTGCACTTTCCTAAAAAGGGGGGTAGATGTTTGTTTGAAGCATTCCACAATATGGAAACTAAAAATTGGTATGATTACTATTTGTGACTAACAAAAAAAAACGACGCAATTATTTTTGGAAACCTTCCCCGACCCCTTGAAAGGCGGGCGTGAATTTTTTCACAGATTTCAAGGTAGGAAGGTTTTTAATCGGTACACGAGACTCTTTGTTACCAACGAAAAATATCTACTTAAATTAAATCTCAAATATACGAGCGTAGCCGCGTGCAACAGCTAGTAATTTAGGTATAACATTGCACTCAACCCTAACCTAACATGTGATACTTAAAACCAATTTAATTCAAATAGATTCGAATAAAAGTGTCCTGTTCCTGATCCTGTTGACATTAGAATTCACATTCGTCTGATATAAAGGTCATTTTGACAGTTGACGGGTTGTTTTGAACCTTATTGCTGCACACTGAATATCTAAAAAAACATTGTCATGTTATTGGAAGAGAGCCTTCTGTTACAATTGAATCGGTCATTTCAAAAACCTCATAAGTCACCTTTTTTTCCTAACATGCTTTTTTGGAGAAAATGGTTCCCTATAAAGAGATGCGTATTCTGTGTATTTACCATGCAAGTCAATGCATTATTTTCTCTTCAAATGGTATAGTGTAAATGAAATATTGACATTAGACGATTTAACGTAAATTGGGAATAGCATTTTTGAAGAGCACATGCCATTTAATAACAACATTTAAAGCTGATCAACCGCAAATGTTTAATAAAATCCAGATAAAAATGATAGATAATATGATTAATTTCATTAAATATATTTAAACATGACAAATTAATACATCTCAAATGCTAATAAGTCATAATTTCAGTGCAATTTTCAATAATAAGCAATAAAATATGATTTTAACTATAATTTTAATTGAATATTACTACCACTAAGCCCATTTCCTGCTAAAACAACGTGAGTCAAGAATAGTTTTTCAAGTTTTTTTCATTGTTTTCAGTGATAAATTACAAATATTATTCGCTGTTTCATTTTTATACGACCCAAATAATAAATTAGGCATAAAAAAGTGATTTAAAATTGACTTGTTTGAGTGCGAAACAGTTTTAATTGAGTCCTGAAAATTCTAATTTGGTGACTTATGAGTTTTTGAAATGACCGATTCAATTTTACAATTATATTATGTTTGAACTATTGTCAGTATAAGAATTATTAGTTGTATAAAAATGGTATCGCCCTTGCAAGTCCAATTCTTCTTAATTTCATGGAAGGACTCTTCTACTTAAATAATAATGATGAAAGAAGATGTATGGATCTACGACAGGGGGGGCGGGGGTTTTTGTTTTTCTTATTTCAATAGTATAAACATCAAATCCCGGTTTTCGGGTATGTCCATATTATTTAAACGCTTGTACCAGCACTACTTATTCTAATCTCTGGTAATGAAAATCGTTCCAAGAGTGTCGATTTAAAAAAATATAGGTATATCGATTTCAATATTAAACTTCGTTCAAATACTAATACATTTTATAAATACATTATATATAATCATTGCAACGCCCTCTACATGGCTTCACATGTACTTAATTTTAAGAGAATCTGTTAACTTACTCCATGTGAATTTCAATAAAGATATTGAATTTAATTAAATTGTCATTTTTAATCTTTCACTGACTTTTTTATTAGGTAAAGAAGACTAATTCGAAAAGACCAAATTGATTAAGAGCAAATTTTCTTTTCGACTGTCAATAGTTGTTCAATGCCCAATTGAACGATATTGAGTTTTTATTCGAAACGACCGTTTAAAAAACTAAACACAAAAAAATCTTAACATCCAATTTAAAAAAAAACAAACAATAAAAATAAATTACCTTTTCCCGAGGACGTATTCGCAACGTGCCTGCCGAGCGCTGAATGTATAGATACTCTAAAACGGACAATACAATTATAAACATTGACTTATTCATCTCATGATTTTTCTGCAAACGCATATCTTATCTTTTACCCAAGAATCCCTACTTATCTCCGTCGCTACGCAATCATACACGACAGCTTTTGCCACTTACATGAATAAAAGTAATGGCGCCTTTTGCAATCCAAATAAAATGTGTTTCATTTTTCCAAACAATTATTTAATATCTCAATCCAACCACCATTTTATTTCTCTACAAAATGAAACGGAGAATTTTCCGTGCACACTCAAATTTTGAATTTACAAAAATGCCGTTCTTTTTTTGAATTTAAATCTCACTCCACTTTCAATTATTTTCAAGTTCGAAAAAAAAATCAAACGAGATTCTATTTGTTTATGAGAAAATTAAGTTCACCAAAGAAAAAGAAATACAAACAAGGTTCTATTTGTTTAAGAAAAAAATAACACAAGCGGTACTTGACACCATGTTTGAGAACTAACTCGAATGATTTGATTTATATTCAAGGAGCTAAATCAAAGTGTTACAATTGGCGCGGTGAACCATTTCAATTTTGGTCGTTACTCTTAACATAACAAAGTTCAAATTCAGCCAACTTTTTCTAACGTTTGACGACATTGCTAAAATGAAACTTGCGCTATTAAGAATGAATGGAAAGTTAAGTGACGCATTGGCTTGGTGAAACTATATATAAATACTCGTATCAAAAATTTCCTCTCTTTTATGTAACACTAGCTGTGTTCGCAATTTCGTTCGCGTGGACTACATACTTCCATAGTCGGTTTTACCCCTTTCTCCCCTAATATTCGAAACAAAAAGTAGTTTCGAGCTATATTTGTGCCAAATTTAATATCTCTAACTTCAAAAATAAACATTTTTCCATATAAACTTCAAAAGGTGGTATTACCCCCCCCCCCCCCCTCCCTCCTTATTTTCTAATAAACAATAGCCTATGTCCGTTCTTGAGATTCAACATATCCTACCTGTACCAAATTTCATCAAAATCGGTTGAGAGGTTTAAGCAGGAAAGCGTAACAGACACACAGACAGACAGAGTTACATTCGCATTTATAATATTAGTAGGGATATATATGTCACCGTAAGATTGTAAAATTCGTTAGATTACAATCTATCTCGCGAGATTGTAAACTGTCGACAGATTGTGAACCGTAACTTGGGATTGCAATTTTACGGATTATTTTTCGCTTTATTGTAATCTATCGAAGTGACACCGTTAAATTACAATCTGTCCGGCGTCAAACTGTCAACTGTCCGAAAGCTCTTCCTGATTGGTCGGTTTATTGTATGAGCGACCAATCACGACCAGCCTTTCTATGTCCCCGTAAAGTTAGGAATGAAATTCAATTCAAATTATTTATTTTATTTAAAGAAATAGAGAAGTCGTTTAAATAAAACAAATGCACTTCAAAAAAATCTTCAAGTATTTATTTACTATTTTCTAGGTAATCAATAATCCTGACATACGTTAAGAAATAATGGTACCGAAATATGAATTCTTCAAACACTCTAAATTTTAATTGAAAATTACATTAAAATTAAACAATTATTTTGTCTTTTAACACAAATTAAAATTGGAAAATTTTAAGAAACTCTTATAAAAAAAATATTTAGTCCTTTAAACATACCATAAATTAATAGTATAAAGACAACAAACGAAATAACAAACAAATATGGCGAATGCCGGGGCGGCGGGGGGCACATAACTCTCAACCAATCAACGCGCGAGATGCATTTCGTTCTACATCAGTTCACAATTTGACCGATTCCCATCGATAGATTACAATATAGCGAAAAATAACGCGTTAAATTGCAATCATAATGTTACGGTTCACAATCTGTCGACAGTTTACAATCTCGCGAGATAGATTGTAATCTAACGAGTTTTACAATCTTACGGTGACTTAAATATAAGGGAGAGTCGGCTATATCGGACCACTTTTTACTTTAACTTAAATATTCCAACTATGAAAAGACTTTGAATAATGAATGGACATGCAAAGTAAAGTTGTATATTTTAGCATTACCTACATATCTAAGCATGTTATTCTTTCAAGCAAACACGATCGAACGACTAATGCCCGGGTCCAATATTTTACGATTCGTAACGAGTCAAAAATGACTATCCGCTTTCTAAAAACCGTTAATTCTAATTTCAAATTTACTTTCCATATCAGGTGTCATGTCATCCGTCGTTCGTTTTTGAGATTACGCCTCGTATTATTTATTACTATCCGTAAGTAGAACGGATCGTTTTTCAGATATTGAAACCGGGCGTAGATCAACATATAGGTTACTTTTCATACCCAAATAACGCAAGAGAACTCGCGGGCACCAGTTAGCTAAATAAAGGTCAAAGTCATAGTCAATTCATTTATTCATGTAGGTTACAAGCAACGCATATGCATCGTCAGAATGAACACAAACCACAAGGTACAAACGCATTATCAAAAGTTCAAAGGGAGGTGACATTCGAACCTCTCGACCTTCGGGATCACATTAAAGAAGGGTCGCTGCTTACCCTTCATACTCCGATTTACCCCTATTGTAACTTATTTTAATACCAAAGGCCATTATTGTTTACCGCCCTTGTTATATTAATATCCTGGGTAGAGGGTGTGTTATAATAACATTAGATTATTTATGACACGGCTGACCAGACCTGGGCGTCTACTCTTGAAAACGAAATACGTCGGATCCGATGACGTTTAGTATTTTTTATTGCTCATTATCGCAACTAACACACTTCGAATGCGAATAAAGCGTTATCAAAAAACAAAATATTATTTATACAAATCAAAAATCACGTTTAAATTCCCTAACTTTTGATCAATCTTCAAAAACGAAACCTTTCGTTTGTTCGTTTCGTTTTCAAGAGTAGACGCCAGATGAGATCCATACCCAATTAAAATTACTAAATGGATTGCAGGCCAAAAAAAGCTACGAAGATAATAATAAATATCGTTCAATACACCTACATAAAAAAACCGCTTGGCCGTGATTAAGGCGCTTACGCCTAAATCAAGGCCAAGCGCGTTTTTAGAGTTCCGTACCCAAAGGGTAAAAACGGGACTCTATTACTAAGAATTCGCTGTCTGTCTGTCCGTCCGTCTGTCATCAGGCTATATATCAAATATCAAGAACCGTGATAGCTAGAGTTGAAATTCACAGATTATGTATTTCTCTTGCCACTTTAACAATAAGTACTGAAACAGTTTGAAGCTGTTGATAATGTAGTCTTAGTAAAGGTTTATTTTATATAGCTTTCACAACTATGGGAGCATTCAAGTATTACGTTACGCAAATGCCCCCCCCCTCCCCCATTGCTGCAGAGGGGGCTGATTTGTAAAACGTTACGATGCGTCACAATAAAAAAATTAAGTTCAAGTATTACGTTACGCAATAAAAAAATTAAGAAATAACTCCCAAATTGGCAACCCTTTTTGGTTTCCCTACGGTTTCCGGGGAATCCCTCGATTGTATTAGTGTGGTAGTCTTTTTTAAAGAAAATGGGAAGGGGACAGAAAAACGTTAGGGGGGGGGGGGGGGGTGTCAAAAATTGCTTTACGTAATACTTTACGCTCCCTATGAACACCCTGATAAGCAACGCCAACAACGAAGTTTATATTATCAACAGAACAACATGTCAAGGTAACTACTTTTTAATCGATATTAGTACTTACTAGCTGTGCCCGCGACTTCGTTCGCGTGGACTACATCCTTTCATGGTTGGATTTACCCCTATCTCTCCTAATATTCGAAACAAAAAGTATATATTTTAATAGAGCTAGATTTGTGCCAACTTTCATATCTCTAACTTAAAAAATAAACATTTCCCATATAAACTTTCAAAGGTGGCATTACCCCTCCCCCCCTTACTTTCTAACAAAAAGTAGCCTATGTCCGTTCTTGAGGTTAAACGTATATCTATGCCAAATTTCATCAAAATCGGTTGAGAGGTTTAAGCGGGAAAGCGTAACAGACAGATAGATAGTTACTTTCGCATTTATAATATTAGTAGGGATGAGCGCGACATAAAGGTGATGTAAAATCCAAGGTGTCTGAAGCTGCTGTCTGTAAATATGGGTACGAAATAATAATGCAACAAACATTTCCGATCACATTTTTATTTTCATAATTTTCAATGGGTTAATTTGAACTTTTCTTGTTAGGTTTCACAATCCATGAATTACAAATAAGAACAAAGTTATATTTGAACATACACAGGTCTTTTTTATTTAAAATGTAATTAAGTAAATGTTTGTAAATCTTTCAGGTATCTAAATTTGGGGTGTGTTTCCTCTGAGGGGCCGACCATTAATAATGTCATGTTTTTTTGGTATTTTATTACTTGTCTTAGTCTTGAACCTCCCACTTGGTGAAACAAGTTACCAAGTGCAACTTGTTTTTTTTATCATTTGTATAAAATACAGGTTTAAGTACCGATTATCAAATTTTATTTACAGAAATACTCGTGATATTTTACTACCTCCTCCCCCATGTAATTTAACGTGATTTTTTGTATGGGCTCCCCCCCCCCCCTCCGAGCCTCGCATGATTAATGAACGACCCCGAAATTGGAGCTCTACTCCGCCGACCACGCTGGTGGTGTGTGCACTGAAGCGGAGCGGAATGGAGCTATGCCCCCCATAAGTCCTACACTCAACCAAATCTCGCTCCAGTCAATTCCGCTGATAGTTTCTGCTGAAGCGCTGAGAACATTTTCAAAAATCTTTCCTCCTAACTAACTTTTTCAGAGGAAACCCACCCTTATTGTGGTTTTCAAACAGTCTAATTTAACTCATATCATTATTTCGAAGTCATCATTTAAGTCATGTCATAAATATGGATACTTTTAACATTCCCAACCAGAGTTCGAAATTATCAAGATTTTTTTATAATTATCATTGTAATAAATAAATGTTGGACAACATAACATACATTGCTCTGATTCTACGGTAAGTAGCTTAAGCAATTGTGTAATAGAAAACAGAAACAACGACGTTACCACAACACCCAGACCCGGGACACATTGACCACACCAGGGAAAATCGGTTGAGCGGTTCCACACATTTTAAATATGCGAAGCACAATTTATATAAGTGAAAACAATTTTGGTTAAATTTACAAACTATGGCTTAAATGTGACTCCAGGATTGCAGTGTTTGACTAAGCACAGAAGAGACATTGTGTCAGACAATTATAAAAGGTTTATTAAATTATCTATAATATATAATTATAATTTCGAACTCTGTTGCAAACATCATTGTTGTTCTGTCTATGGCTTTTATTCCCCTATTTGGCTATGGATGATGATTGCGAAACTTTATCATCATCAACCAACTTGTGGAGAGCGCAGAAGGTGATGAGACCCTGTATTCAACAATAGCAGTATTTACAAATGTCACTTTAGTGTACACAGTATAATAATCGCGTAATGAATTCACTATTAAGATATTGCACTTGAAAGTTATTAAAAAAAAAATAATAAATAAATATTAGCAGATGGACACAAGGAACTAAGAAAGTCCTGTGATTCTAAACCAAGGTAAGAAGGCGATCATACCACAATATTAATCAATAGCGTATATTCACGAATGTTATGTAGTCGCCGTCAGATATGTGCCCAAATACTTCTGAGCAGTTAAAATGTCAAAAAGTTCCATACACCACAAGTTACCATTAATATCTGAACATTCATTACTTCAATAATATCTGAGCAGTTGCCAAATACATCTGAACACTCATAACGTCAATGTGTGTCATGCACGTCATGTGTCATTTAGCTACGTGTATAGATGAGTGTTCAGATATTATTGGTAAGTTGTGTGTATAGAAATTACTGACTAGCATCTTCTCAGATATTATTGAAGTAATGAATGTTCAGATATTAATGGTAACTTGTGGTGTATGGAACATTTTGACATTTTAACTGTTCAGAAGTATTTGGTCACTTTGTCTGCTCCGATATATCTGACGACGACTGTACTGTGACACCTTAATATTGACGGAGAGAATACAGCATTAAGATATAGCATTTGAAAATTATTATAAGTAGATGGACACCAGAAATTAAAAAAATACACCTATTAAAGATTATTAGTAGAAAAAATAGTAAGTAAGAAAGTGGCGGACTTACACTTTTGCCGCCAGTAGGCTATTCAATTTTCGCCGCTCCTTCTGACCTCTGTATTTCTATTTGTAAATTGTGTCTTCGTTTATCACATAGGGATGAGACCGAGATCCTTCTGCGCTTCCTTGGTAGTTGATAAGGCTTGGCAGCCATCATTTTTATTAGCATTAACAGACATACAAAAATAAAAAAGTCATATCTTTAGTGTTAATGTTTTTTCACCACTGTCAAGGAATAGTACATAATTTACATTATTGTTTCACAATTTAATTTATGTTTTCTCATATTTTCAACTCAACTGTTACAATTTCTGACAATTAACAGCAGTCAGATATATCACACCTCTAGATGAAAACGCCAGGAACACAAAATATTTTTAGGATGACTATTTTTTTTTTCAAAAATATATAGCACTGATATTAATAATCTAAAGAGGCATTACCGAGGGTAACTTGTTAATTTAGCCTTTTTGGGAGTAAATTTAAGTGTAATGAGTACTTACTTTGAGACCATACTGAGACCATAGAGTTTACATCTAGAGATGTGATGTGATTTGTCAGAATCAACATCTATCAAGGTCCAGGGGCATTTAACAAACTTCGTTATCATTACAAGTTTCAAATGTTCGGGTTAGACAGGACCACATGACTTTGGTACAGTACATCAAAACCTGTCTAACCTGTACATCAAATGTACAGGTTAGACAGGACCACATGACGAGCAGTGACATGAAATTTAGACTATATCAAAGTTCGATAAATGCCACTTGTCAAAAACCCCAGTTACGGTTAAAACTTAATTAGTACAACTGCTTATCTAAACAATACGCACCTGAATAAATAGATTAATAAATACATAATTAGAGTTTTGGTTTCATGTATTCCAAGCCTTGCATGAACTATAGATTAATTGTACCCATAATTCATACAAAATGGTGTCCGAATGGTATTTATTATATTTGTATTTCCACATACATTGCTCTTATAATATATTAAGTTGGTGACGCATTTGCTATAGAAATAACGACACCACAGCAATATAGAAAAGTTCGGTTACAAAATTGACCCAACCGGATATTGAACCTGAGAGCTCAGATGTCAAGACGTCAAAACCAGCCCGTCCGTCGTCTTGTCAACGGAGGTCGTCAAATTATCTAATTCATTGATCAATATGTTTACTTCCATGCATAAAGCTATTAAAATATAGTCGACATGAGATGTAGTCAGAAAAGATATGCAAAGAGTTGTTATCTACTATATAAAAATAAGTCGCGTTTTCCTTCCTGACGCTATAACTCCAGAACGCACGAACAGACTTCCACGGTTTTGCATTCGTTGGAAAGGTCTCGGGCTCCGTGAGGTTTATAGCAAAGAAAATTTAGGAAAAATCTCAACAGGAAAGCGGGAAAATCCTCTTAAGGCGAAATGAAGTTCGCCGGGACCGCTAGTAATGTATAATAACAGAAAATAAATTATGTCTCATCACTCTGGGATCTAACATATAAAATGTATGAGTAATGACAGTTTTGACAGCTTTCAAATTGTCTGTTTCTTGGTTCAACTGAGTCTAATACAACACTAAAATAGTTTACAAAATCATTCCAAACTAGAACAGGTCTTAAAAATTAAGTTGAGGGCACTGCCCACATTCTTTAAGTTTTAACCAATACAATTTCACTTGCTTAACAGTTAAAATTAATACCTAACTAACTCTAAATTATTACAACTTGTCACAGTCATCAGTCTAGAATTCGATTACGCTTTACAATCGCACGCGATCAACTCACTTTCATTAAAAATACACTTCATTTCACAATTATACGCAAACATGAAACATCATTGACTTCAGTTGGTACATCAAACTTCTCATGCTTCGTAATTCTTGATAGAGTTTGCCCACTTGATCACGGTTCGACGTAGTGTCTCCTAGGTTACTAACCTCAGCATTCCATAGGAGCTATTGAATTCGAATTGTCACCGTATCCGCTAAGGCTACCTTGGAACTCCATACCGCTGATTTGACTGTCTGCATTGAATGATGCACCATACGAATCGTTGCTTGGAGCATGTGACGTTTCTAGGTTACCTAAAAATAAAATCAATTTGTAAACAATCAATACCATAATAATTATAAATTTGCTCTGAATATTTTTCAAGAAAAATTGCAATCGTACTTTAAGAAAATACTGTATAAATAGATACCCAATCACAATTATCCAAAATATTAAAGTTACGTTCCAATTCATATCATGTGATGCTCAGTGGCTGTATAGTCTTTTCTGCATAAACAAAGCCTAGGATGCCTAGGAGCCTCCAACTAGGATGACACATAGCTTGACTTACTAGAATCTATCTAAAGGTATTACTTTTAAATTGGAAGCGAGTCACAATAGATCTGATAGGTTGCAGTGACCACAGTTCACTAGAACAGCACAGCCCCTTGCACTTTAATACCAATAAACCTATGTGATACCTTAAGAAAACAGTGCATAATTCATTTAACAGAGAAAAATTCAATTTCTTTGTCAAGCAAAGATTTCATTCAACTGATTAATGCCACAACTAAATATAGCTTGCTTTCACTTTGCTGTTCAGATATGTTTTTATTAAAATTTTGAATTAAACTGTTTTGTCATAGCTTATTTCACGCTTGAACAACCATGTAGCTGATAAAATAGCATCATTCCATAATAATAAGACAATGAATCATAGGTAAAGAGTTCAATAATGAACAAATAAAAAAATAGCACTTACCATCCCCAGAATCTGCCGTAGCCGCATCAGGCTCGGCCCAATTTATCTTAAACCTAGTCACTCTCGGCTCAGAGGCAAGTATATTCCTCACTACCTTGTCAAACTGGGGCCTCGGGGGCGGGTTTTCTCTCAATTCTGGTTCGTTTTCACTATACTCATTGTTTATGAAGTACCCAACTCTAACAAATTCCTGGCCACGGTATGAACATGTTAATAACACTACAGTCACGCCTAACGCGTCGTTTTCAGGTATACGATTCACATCTGGCGGCGGTGCTTGAAATACAAACATGTGACGACCCTCCGGTATAGGTCCGACGTATATTGTATCAAGTACTTGATCGTGTTCTTCAGTTTCTGCCGATCCGACGTATATCATCCTCCACTCCAAGTCTTCCTTTAGCTCTTCGATGCATTCGAAGGTCAATTCGAATTGGAACGGGTTGAGAAATGGACTAGGATTGTCCAACACCACGACGTTGGTTATGTGCACTTTGGCCATCTTTTATCCGAATATTACAACCTAATTTCAATTTCAAACACTAAATTCACTGCCTTTTAGCACGAGGAACTGCTTGAACCGATAATTAGATGGTAACTTTGTACAATTCCACGTTTTTTCGGTCAGAAAAAAACTGCGGTGTCTGTAAAACGGTGACAGTTTGACAATTATTTTGGCGGTTCATTTGGTCACGTGATCAAAATAAGCTGTGACACTAGCGCGGTACCGGTGAATGTCGGAACTAAATTAAAAAAGTTTACGCTTTTGACAACTTAATGACGAGTTGCAAAAATGACGATTGTTATCGAAAAGTTTGCGTCATTACACTGAGTTTATATTTAAAACGAATGTAACTTTGTTTGAAGATTTAAAAAATATGCATTTACTTACATTAAATAAGGTTATCCAATTAAATTTTACACAAAACAACAACTTCCAAAATGTCAATTGACGTCATAGACTATAAACTGATATTCTAGAGATGTAAGTAACGAGAATGAATGAAACATACCACCGGTATGCTACCGATATAACATAGACAAAGAAGTTAATTAAAGCTAGAATACACTAAACTGAAAAAAATATTTTTGATTGCATGTCAAAAACATACCTTTTCATTTTTTCTAAGAATCTTAGAAATATGAATAAAGTTTTAAAGAAAATCGTATGTGGGGTAATGGGGTATAATATCCAGCCTTATAAATCATGACATCGACGTGAAACTTTTTCCGAATTTAATGCACCACGCGAATAAATCTTGTTAAGCTCATTTTAAATAGCAAAATCAATAAAATTCAGTTATTTCAACTACTGATTAGCTGAAAAGACAAACAGTTCAAAAAAGATATCGTCCATTGTAAAATGTGTAGGTAGTATGTGCAATACCTACTTTTTTTTTAATAACTATGGTACCTATTTACGGATTTTTACAAGAAAATTGAGTGTTCATACATTTAAAAACCTTTAACGCAAGCTTCTATAAAAAAGGTACTACAAAATCGAAAGTAATTTGTTGCAAAATACATTCTATTCTGGCAATGTACATACCTACTTTCCACGGCTTCATTTTTTTATTGTATGTTTTATGTTGGCACTAAATAAATTCTTCATAGTTGGTAGCAATGTAAAACGAAGGTACTCTAACCCTTCAGCAGCGTTCGCATATACGTAATGCACGATTAGCCAATTAGTACATCGATCCTACATCGCGATGTCAGAGTTTTCGTCGCCACTAGGTATTTATTTAGGTATTTAGGTATACAACACACCAAGATTGGTAGTCGGGCCTTGGTCCCTGAGTATAAATGTTGAATATCGTTTAGAAACATCTGTGAATGGTTTTATGGGAAATGAAAATTATGGGAGAGTGCATCTCGACCCTCTCGGTGCATACAAGTAGCTCGACTGCGGAGCGCGCGAGTTTCGCGCCGGTTATATTTATTACCTTGCATCGAGAGGTCCGAGCATGCCGCCTCGCTCTAATTCTGTGGCTCTCTGCCCAGTAACGCCTGACGTCACAGACGCCACCTGACTGGCTAAAATGTAGGCCCTGTGATTTGTTAATTTAATTGTAAATAATTATATCCAATAACGTAGTTTCAGTTTGTTGTAAATATTTTGTAATAGGTCTTAAAGTAAGCCTTTTGATTTGTCCTCTGTAATTAGCCAATAAGAATGTGTATTTATTTATTTTTACAATTTGTATACATATATAGTCGTAAGTTTCAAAATTAAAGACATTCCAACATCCAAATCTGAACACGCAACTTTACTACGCAACATTCTGACCCCTACAAAATCGTTGAAGAAAATTGCGATTAAGTGATGGGTTCCCTAACAATGAAGTACAAAAATTTTGCATTATCCTCGTTTTTACTCGCTTTTATATAAGCTTGGTTGTATCTAAATAAATTGTAGGTAAATGAATCTTTGAGTAAGATTTTCACATGTTTCTTAACTTCTGATCAACTTGAAACTTAGCATTCCTCTCAAGGAATAATGAAAATAAAATAATTCAATTAAAATTTACAATATCCTGATGAATATGGGGCTAAATTTCAGTACACCTTCGCTGTATGTAGTTGAAAAGCAAAACGACACAAATGGTAGCGCCTACTAAATTGTAACTGCAAAAACATGAACAATATATATTGCCTATCATTTATTTGAAGTTAAAAATGTCTTGTGTTTTTCCCGTGTCTATTCAATAGATTTGTTTAATTAAATAAAAAAATGAATAATGTCAATAAAACGATATTATGTCGCCAATATTATTAGGTTTTAGACGATTAATTAATACGTTAATTACGTATCAATTAAGATAAAAATCAATGCCATTTTTCGTTGTAATTTTATGATTGAAGAACGGGCTCACGTATCCTTACTTGTTTGTTTGTTCCGCTTTCACGCCGTAACTACTGAACCGATTGCTTTGAAATTTTGCAGACGTAAAGTTAGAAGTCCGGATTAAATAATAGGGTACTTTTTATCCCGGAAAAATTGATATTCTCGAGGGAAAACAAAAATATAGTTTGCTTGATGGATGGATGTGATATGGAGATGAGGTATGCGATAGATGGCGCTAGATGATGGTAACGATGTGCTTTTTAAAAAAATACGTAAGTAGTGGAGTGATAGCTTACACTACTTAGTTCTTGAGGTACGCGATAGATGGCGCTGGGTGTTTTTTAAAATACGTATGAAGTGGAATGATAGCTTACGCTTTTTTTGGTTCCTACCAATTTACATTGAATTGTGTATGTTGTGCTTAATACCACAATATAAACGAATTCCACGCGGGCAAAGCCGCGGGCGGAAAGCTAGTCCAAAATAAATTTTTAGGCTTTGTTCGTACTATATAGTTTTGATGTAAGATGGAGTAGGGCTTCCAAAGGTGGTATCTATTCACAAGTATAAGTGTCATCCATCACTTCATTTAACAATATCCGAGGGAAATAATACATATGTTATAATCTACTCGTATATAAATATAAATCATGGTAGTATCGGAGAGTGCATCTCGACCCTCTCGGTGCATTCAACTAGCTAGACTGCGGAGCGCGCGAGTTTCGCCAGGTTATATTAATTTATCACCTTGCATCGAGAGGTCCGAGCATGCCGCCTCGCTCTAATTCCGCGACTCTAACGCCTGACGTCACAGACGCTGGCTAAAACGTAGACTCTGTGATTCGTAGATTTTATTGTAAATAATTATATCCAATTACGTAGTTTTAGCTGTCTGTAAATATTTTCTACTTTTTTGACTTGTCCTCTGGAATTAGCCAATAAGAATTAGTTAAGCAACATTAGCCAGCCAGCCAGAGTTTTAGTGAGACTAACGAACAGCGATTATTTTGTTATACAAATAGGATTGTGAGATAAAGATGAAACAAAATTAAAAAATAATTAAAAAGTTTTTATTATTGAACATTAATCGGAAATATTTACGAACTGTAAGTAACAGTGTGCCATAAACATATTACCGGTTAGAAATTTTTAATATGGAATAAGCTATGTATTGAAAAGATGGAAGGGGAAACAAAGAACAAGGTTCACTAAATTACATCGTTCTATTTCTTCAGTGGTAAGCCGCGTCGTCGGAGGTAGATCAAATCGCCCAGACCTGAGAAAGAAAAACAATTAAGTTAAACACTCTTCGATCGGAGATACTTTTGTTTGACAGCTCCACGCAAAATAAAAACAAATGTATATACCTACGTGTTTGTATATCAAAAAAAGCATTACAAAAAAGGCTTAAAGTGCCATATCGTCGTTGCGCATGCAAAACCGCGAAAGATCAGTTCATAAAAACCACGCATCTGCTTTTGTACGGTTGTACAGGTAAAAAAAAAAGTTATCTTAGTAATTGGCTACTTGACAGTTTTTGAAAAAGTATTGTAAAATGTTTGCCCGTTCATTTTATATCCCAAGCAATTTGATTTATCTGGAAATAATCTAAATAACCAGAGAAAAATAAGATTTTGTGTAACACATTTAAAAAGCGCGTCACTGTTGCAATTATGACGTCAACGTCCTAAACAACGAACCGATACGCATAGGAACGACTTAATTAAGATAAACGAAAAATGTTTCAATAAATTCTTTATACGATTAGAGACACAATAATTCAATTAAATCGGTAAAATAATCATTGTTTCGCCACATTAAAATAAATAATTTTCGCCGACAGCTGTCATTTCCGAATTGCAATGGTGGTTTCCGTTTCGGTTCTTTTGTTCCACAGATAAAAAATCTAAAATTTATTTTGCAAAAATAAAATACTAACTATGCTTTAAAAAAAAAAGTAAAAATTTAAAATGATTTCTTAACTATTAAGCTAACATATCTTACACTTTTCATATTTTATTGTTTGACTAAATTCTACAGGCCGAAATAAGAAAGACCTTTTTTGTGACTTTCTTAATAATGAGGTAACGGAAATTGATCCATAACTCGTTTAGAGGGTGCGATGTTTTTATTTAGCCTTTGCGCCTTTTGCAGTTACGTGCTATGAACATACTGATCTTCCGTGGGTCTGTACACGATTTACTAAATGAATATAGATGTACACAAAGTATAGTAGTAGTTTAAAAAAAACTGTTCTTGTGTTGACACGAATCTCCAAACTTTTTTAGTTTTTAATATAAACACGCCGATATAGTCGCAGTTAAACAATAAAAAAGAAATTGTTTTTTACCTTTTAGCCTACCCTGTGCTCTGAAAACAAAAAAAAAACAACATTTCAATTAACAAAATAATGGATTAATACAAAACCTTACAAATTATTAATGAACAACAATTATTTATTTTACCAAGCCTTTTATTTTTGAGCTTGATATAGTTTAGTTTAAAGTTTACTTAATATGGTACGAAAAGCAATTAAATTAAGTCGCACTCTTAAAAAATATTTGGCCTGATTGGCTGAAAATACGAAGTCGGTATGATGTCAACCATCAACCATCGGCGGTTAAGCTTTGTCATCTTTTTTGATGAAAATACTTCAAAAATTTGATGTCCAGCACTATAGTAGGCAGGGTGTCTTGCCAATGGAAGATAAAACTTTACTGACTTAATATCTAACCGCTCTCGTTATTTCCAACAAATGTTTGAAACGGAATGTAATTATATTAAAGCGGTTATACAACTATACTTACTTGGCATAGGCGGGAATATTACTTTTGCCAGATTGTCTAGAACCTCACCTTTGGAAAAAAAACATTAGCTGTAGCATAGTCAAAGTCAGAGTACGTTTATTGCTTTCATTAATGTAGTTTAGTTCTTATAAAAAAATCCAGTACATCCTGTAACACGTTTGGGCATAGCCGATGAACGTGCAATGGTAATACATTCGTTTATTTTTATGTTGGCGCGGCACACATGAAATGTTATATCCGTGCTTACAATTTTTAAAAATCTTTTTCATATATTTTATTTTATTAGTTGTAGAAAATATCATGTTTGATTGCGGAGAAATTCATTTAAGCTATGATAGGATTTTTTTTCTCAATTTATGTTTAAAAGTGTGTAAATTGCTATCAGTTCTTATTTGAGTTCGTTCCTATACGGTTACATTTTATCCGTGTTGTTTTCTTTTACTCCCTCCAATACAATATTGTTTTACGTACTTATAAAGCTGTGTTGTGATGTCTTTATATGGTAAATGTTTCTTTCTTTCTTTTTTTTTTTTGTAATGGTCTCGCGTATTAAGATAACTCTGTGATTCCGCCAATGTCAAGTGTTTAGAGAGACACGTTATTTTAGGTTTACTTCGCGGTGGTGAGAGCTATTTATTTCTTAAATGAGATCTTCATGCTCTCACAACATCTAAAAAGGACAATTACTACACAATATATGTAGACAACACAACTTTAGAGGAATATAGAGAGAAACAGAGAAAGAGTTAATCATTATAATTGTCATTCTTTCTTGTTTATTTTTTTTCAATAGCAAGTCACTGTAAACAGATGTAGCTCAATTTTAGTCTTTATTGACGACCTCTATAACGCAAAGCGAAAGGGGCCGAAGTCGATGCCTGGCCGTGTCAATAAATAGTAAACGTGTTTTTCTAAATTGGGAGCCTAATAGCCTAAGAGCCTAAAAAGCAAAATTCGGGAGTGTTTGAGGGTATCAAACACACAATAGGATTTCATCGTCTTAAGGGTGACACTGTGGAAAACTCGACTTAGCTGAATCACGACTGAATTGCTATATTATATTATAATGTATATAAAAATAGATACTTACTGACGCCTGGCTCAGGGTCCGCTACTGGTACAGCAGCGGCCAGGGCGATCTGAAGAAGAAAAGAAGAAACAATAAGGAGATATCTTATTAGGAATAAAAATAATTAATGAATTCCCTCGTGCTATTCTTGAGTACCTTTGCACAAATTTAAGACGAAAGTCAAAAGTAGTCTTTTGTAAAAAACTGCTGATGTCAGTGTTCATACTGCGTATACAAAAGGCGTGGCATTGAAATATCACGCCCTCTAAACGAGTTATGTACAGATGAACGTTACATTTGTATAAAATAAGTAACAAAAAAGTTACTTCACAGTTTGGCCTACATGATACAGTCTAATGACTAAGATTTCCAGGTTTTTTCACCTTCTAATCGGAATAGTACAAAAGCCGATGCGCGGTATTTACGAACTGCTCTTACGCGGTTTTGAACGCGCAGCGACGATAAAAGACTAACATTTAAGATCAAATGCGTACAAAGTCGCGGGCATCAGCTAGTACGTGAATACGTTTATAAACACCCAGACACAAATGATCAACCGTCATGAGTAGGTACCTGCAAAACACAGTTCCATCGGGTAACATGAAATAGTATAAAGACATATTGAAATTGGGACTTACCAAGGCGCACACCAAGATAACTAAGTAAGTGAAACTCATATTGACGTCTGTTAGGATGTACCTTTACACACTGATAGATCGTTAGAATCTTCCTGAGCTTATATACTCCTAGTAGCTCAAATCATTGTACCTAATTAGTATGGCAAGTAGGTAATTTACATAAATCAAAATAGGTCTAAAATGTCGTTCAAAATTGGTAATTTAAAATTTACGTACACAAAATCTAGGTTTTTTTTTTGCCGTTTGACTTTTGACTTGTTTCCTTGATCTTAGAATTACTAAGTAACCTAAGTGTAAACCTAGGTTACACGTGGTTTTAAACAGACATAAAAAAAAACCGGCCAAAAGCGTGTCGGGCCACGCTCAGTGTAGGGTTCCGTTTCAGTGCATCACAATACTTAAGTATCCCCACTTAAAGAAAGCAGATACATTGAGAATATAAAAAATATGTAAAGTAAGAAAAAATATATTAGCTTATACGCTTAAATTACAACTTTAGATAAAAAATTTTTTTTTCAAAAATTTCAAATAATATTAAACCCATCAGGTTCAAAATAAATTTCCTAGAAAGCCTTTATGCAGTTCTATATTCTAGATTTTTTTCATACTTTTTGAACTTATGGTTCAAAAGTTAGAGGGGGGACACACAATTTTATTTTCTTTTGGAGCGATTATTTCCCAAAATATTAAATTATCAAAAAATGATCTTAGTAAACCCCTGTTCATTTTTAAATACCTAATCACATGTTGGGATTAAAATAAAAAAAAAAAATTTTTTTTTATTTTTGTACTTTGTTGACGTGATTAATATACATATTTGTACCAAATTTCAGCTTTCTAGTGCGAACGGTTCTTGATATTATCCTCGGACGGACAGACAGACAGACAGATATGGCGAAACTATAGGGGTTCCTAGTTGACTACGGAACCCTAAAAAAGGAGGAAGTTTCTTAATTCCACATAATTGACATTTATATCCTACTAATATTGTAAATGGGAAAGTTAAAAAGAGTACAATAATATTCTTTTGCTATAAAATTCACTACGCAAAACACATCATCAGCAACGATATTTTATTATTTATGAGCTACTAGCTTTCCGCCCGCGGCTTCACCCGTGTGGAATTCGTTTATATTGCCATATAAAGCACAACATACACAATTCAATGTAAAATGGTAGGGATAAAAAAAGCGAAAAACTGTGAATAAAGATACAACAGCAAGTAAGTAAATGAGTGGAAAAGTGCACCGAATAAGTGTATGAGCTGCAGGTTAAAGCGCGAGATATCATTCCACTTCTTAAGTGTCGTAAAAAACAACGTTACATTTTTTTTTTAAAACACCCAGCGCCATCTATCGCATCCCTCAAGAATTAAATAGCGTAAACTATCATTCCACTTCTTACGTATTTTAAAAAACACCCAGCGCCATCTATCACATACCTCAAGAATTAAATAGCGTAAGCTATCATTCCACTTCTTACGTATTTTAATCATGGACTTAATATTATATAAATTAGGTCCATGATTTTAATAAACACCCAGCGCCATCTATCGCGTACCTCAAGAACTAAATAGCGTAAGCTATCGTTCCACTTCTTACGTATTTTAAAAAACACATCGTTACCACCATCTAGCGCCATCTATCGCATACCTCAAGACGATAAAACAAAACAACGCCATCTCCAATCCATCCATCAAGCAAACTATATTTAGAACTATTTTTATTTTCCCTCGGAAATATAAATTTATTCGGGGATTAAAAGTACCCCATTATTTAATCCGGACATCTAACTTTACGTCTGAAAAAATTCAAAGCAATCGGATCAGTAGTTACGGCGTGAAAGCGGAACAATCAAACAAACAAACAAACTCACTTTCCGATTGATAATGTTAGTAAGGATGCATTATATCTCATATATCGATTAATCTTATGCTACCGCTGGGTTCAGCATCTTATCGCGATGGGGGACTTAGTAACCCTGTGGTCTAGTGGGTTGAGGTTAGCCTTGCCTCTCAGCCTTAGATACCATACATGGTAAGTTCAAGACGGATCCCGAGCTGGGCCACGGCGAGCAGGTGGCTATCTACAAATAGCTGAAAGAGCTGAGGAGGCAGTGTTTCGTAGCCGGCCTCCTTGTCCCGGCGGTCCTCCGCGACCCGGCAGTGACGCAAATCGCGTCGTGGGGAGGATGCCGAGGAAGAAGAGCCTGCGGTATTGCACCGTCATGGTGGGGTCGCTGGAATAAAAATATTGACTTTGACTTGACTATAAGTTTAAGGTTTCGGTCGAGTCGTAACCCGTGACGAAATCTATACCTATCTATACTAATTTATAAAGAGGAAAGATTTGTTTGTACCATTGTTTGTACCTATTTTTGTATGTTTGTAATGAATAGGCTCAAAAAGTACTAAGCCGATTTAAAAAAAAAATTCACCAATAGAATGCTACATTCTTTCAATTTGACATAGGCTACAAAATTAATCCTTGGTAAAATTTGAAATATTTCAACAGAGAAGTGGAAAAAATTCTCGAAGGTGAAACGAAGTTCGCCGGGACCGCTATTATTAATATAGATAGTAAGGATTTAGATTTAAGTAGAGTTTACACTAATATTAAAAAGAGGAGAGAGTTGCGTTTTCATGTGTTGTAAATGAGTTAACTCAGAAACTACTGTGCCGGTTTCAAAATTTCTTTCACCATTGGAAAACTTCATTAACGCTGAGTAATCACTTCAGTGTTGTTGTGTTCCTGCGTGTGAGTTAAGAAAATTTAAACTTTCTAATAGTAACGGGCACTGCTGACAAAGGACAGGCAGTCTGATATACAGGCAGACAGACGGACAACGGAGCCTTACCCAAGACCTGGTACTAAAAACTACTTACGTCATGTTTGTGAACAGGCGCCACCTTTGGAAACTGGTCTACTACAGCTTACCCCTCAGAAATAAATACCTAACGTGTCATCCTTCATCGAAATAAAACTATACGGATCGGTCTAAAGTGGTCTACACATAGCTGTAAGTTAGATACTGCTATTGTAACTAATATGCTGAGTTTCTTCGTGTCTTCTCGGTAGATATAGGTACCGAACCGGCAGTAGAATCACTTTGCATTGTATTCAATGTTGATTCAAAAGTTTTGTATGTAATCTACTTGTAAAGAATATTTGATACCTACGGGCAAATCTGTACTAATCTATATAATAAAATAGCTGAAAAGTTTTTTTATTTTAACCTCATGAACTGGAGGGGTACTCTCCAAAAACGAAACGAACAAACGAAAGGTTTCGTTTCTGAAGATTATTCAAAAGTTTGGGAATGAAGACGTGGTTTTTGATTTGCTTAAATAATATTTTGTTTTTTGAAAACGCTTAATTTGCATTCGAAGTGATTTCTTTATGATTATGAGGATTAAAAATTGCCATCCGTTGTCAGATCCTACATATTTCGTTTATGAGAGTAGACCCCCTGGTTCGAATTGAAAATTTATTTTTGTGTTGTATAGTCCCTTTATCGAGGAAGGCTTTAGGCTATAAAACAGCACCCTGCGACCAATAGCAGCGAAGAATTAGTGGATATTGTGGAAAAAACGTGGAAAGTCAGTTTTTTACAATAAATTGTTAGTCAAGCTCCTTCAATATCAAATAAAAGTATTATATACCCATATTGAGGGAGTCGTGACCAAAAAAAGAAGAAATCCGTCATTTACTGGCGGCGGCCATCTTGGATTTAAAATTTGTCATTATGAATATATTTTGCTAGTCAAGCACTTTTATTTGATACTTTGATACCCATATTGAGGGAGTCGTAACCAAAAAAATAATAAATCCGTCATTTACTGGCGGCGGCCATCTTGGATTTAAAATTTGTCATTATGAATATATTTTGCTAGTCAAGCACTTTTATTTGATACTTTGATACCCATATTGAGGGAGTCGTAACCAAAAAAATAATAAATCCGTCATTTACTGGCGGGCCGCGGCGGCCATCTTGGATTTAAAATTTGTCATTAGGAATAAATTCTGCTAGTCGAGCCCTTTTGTTTTATAAGTACCCAAATTGAGGGAGTTGTGCTAAAACATTGAATTCATAATTTACGGCCATCTTGGATCGATTTTTATCGAATATAGCTCTCCCAACTTATTCATCTTTCAAACAAAAAAATCGAACTCAAAATCGGTTTATTTGTTCGGGAGCTGCGATGCCATAGACACATACACACACAGACACGTCAAACTTATAACGCCCCGTCGTTTTTGCGTCGGGGATTAAAAATTAAACAGATTTTACGAAAGCTTTTTTATTCATGCCATTCCTTTTTTCAGTTCGTGGTCTACCCAAAATGCTCAAACGTTGTATCCTTGGCGGCATCTGAGTGCTGTTGATATTTATCCAAGGGTCCTGAAATAGTGATTTCAAATTATTAAATAATACATGTGCCTGCGAATTCGGCTGCGTAGAATTGTAGGTAATATTTCTTTGAGAAGCATTTTAAAAGTGTCGTAGCCTAATGTCAGAATGAGGCTACGGAATTCTCAATCAGTGTCATAATAAGGCCACACTGACGCATGTAAGTCCTACAGTTCATTTAATTTAATTTACAGAATTGTGTTTTTGTTTTTTAATAATCGTTTTTTTATTTTATTTTAAAGTTGACAAACTAACTGTGTGTCTTAGTGCAAAATTCCTACTAATATTATAAATGCGAAAGTAACTCTGTCTGTCTGTCTGTCTGTCTGTTACGCTTTCCCGCTTAAACCTCTCTACCGATATAGGTATACGTTGGACCTCAAGAACGGACATAGGCTACTTTTTGTTAGAAAGTAAGCGGGGGGGGGGGGGGGGGGATGCCACCTTTGAAAGTTTATATGGGAAAATGTAGATTTTATAAATGAATGAATAAAAATGTAGGTAATGAGTTCCTAGCTTGCGGGCAAAAAGAATAGCATAGTAAAACTGTTACTAGACTTGTCGCCCTTACCTTGAAGGCTTGACCCCTGCTACTAATGTAGCACCCAGGAGCTCTGGAACCTTACTCACACGCAGGAACACTATAACACCGGTGTGATTGTTATTTGGCTGCGATCTCGTGTAAGGTGGAGATATTTCACCAGTCGGGCTGCTCCAGTTCAAGCGATAAATCGCTTTGCCCTCCCTCTCTTATAAGTCAATGCTAGGCAATGGTATCAATTATTCTGTCTCAAACTAAGGATTTCTCTTCTACAATTAAAAGCAGAACAATTCTTTGTACCGGTCTTATGTCGAGGAGCAGAAGGAAGAATATCGTTCATTCATATCACTCATTTTTAGAGGGAAAACGGGAGCCTATTACTAAGACTTCGCTGTCCGTCTGTTTGTCTGTTCGTCTGTCCGTCTGTCCGTCCGTCCGTCCGTCTATCTGTCACTAGGCTATATACCAAGAACCGTGATAGCTAGATTATCGATTAATCGATTATCCCCCCTCAAATAATCTAACAATCGATATGACAAATTAATCGATTAATCGATATAATCGATTATATCGACAGTATCGCTTTCAACTTGATATCGATATAATCGATTATATTGTATTTGACTACGATTATAATCGATTATATCTAATAAAAATAGGTATCGATATAATCGATTATATCGATAGTATCGACACTATCGATTCTCATATCGATTATTAGATTATTTAGGCCTCTTTTGGAATAATCGATTATAATCGATATACAATCGAATCGACGGCAACACTACTAGAGAGTTTAAATATTCACAGATTATGTTTTTCTGTTACCGCTATAACAAAAAATACTAAAAACCAAATAAAAACGTTATTTAAGTTGGACTTATTTGGAAACTAAAAACGGTTTCAATATTGTGTCTCATGTTGAATAGGTGGTACCTAAGGGACCCTACGTGCGTGAATATGACTCGCACTTGGCCGGGTTTTTTACAAAACGTTTACTGTACTTACTTCTTGCTAGCCTAAATAAAGCGTTGATGATCTTATCTGTGGAGAAGAAAACAAACTTTAAACCTGATTACTATGGTTTTTAACATGCTTTTATTCTCTTCACTTGTAAATATGTAAGAAAATCTTGGAATCTTAATTTGACCCAATTCCCGGTCATCGATTGGGATGAAATTTTGCACACGCTCTGAGTTCAGATGACAATACATGATTAGATAAAGAAACGTCATTTCAAATCCAATATGGCGACCTCCCCAAGATGGCGGACAGGCTGTTTAAAATCCACTCCCATGATATGGGTATCAAATGAAAAGGCTTGCTGTCTAGAATATGAAAAAAATGTCGTCACGTAACTTAAAGCGTGTTTTTAGTTTTTTAAACTATGTACATATTTTTTTCTGATATCTGTAACACAAGTGCTTACGCTACTTACCGCTTAATCAGAGCAATGTATGCGATGTTGTCTGATATTTATTAAGCTTTAAATACAAATTAACATCTGATTCTAGTACAATCATGATGGGGTCAATCTTGAAGTGTAATATAAAAAAAAAACAAAATCTCGACTTACCCACAATGATTGGGGAACTGGCTCCAACGCTGATCTACAAGAATAAATGGCTGTTAACATGTCTTTCACTTCTTCTTTCTTGTGTTTGTTATTGCCAGGAAAAGTTTCATTTGTAAGAAAAAACTAAACTTGCCAACCTCACGAATGACTCTCTACTCTAATAGCCCTTTTGTAATGTCGATCAAAATACATAATAAACTACCTAAAACTATCAAAGAAGAAATAAATAACAAAAAATTTATAAACACATTAAAACAATTCCTAATTAAAAAATCGTATTATAGCATAAGTGAATACCTATCTGATATTATTTAAACTAGAGTAGCATTAACACATAAATATAATTAATAATGTAATAATTAATAATTAAAGCTATAATAACTTCCAACGTATAAATTCGTTTCGTTTTCTTTATGTTAATTATGTTTCTATCAAGGATCGTGTTAGCTTTGTTAAAGAGTGAGCGTCCTCTCTCTAATTGCAGTGCCCTTACAGGGTATTTAGTGATCTAATTTTAAGTTACCACCTTGTAAACACTAAAGATGCAATAAAAATATTGAGTATTGAGTATTAGATTTTTTTTACAAATGGAAGTTAAACTTATTACTAATTTTGCACTAAGACACACTTCAGGCTCTCTGCGGCAAGCCCGCAAGGGCAGAGGTGGATCGCGGAGGAAGAGGAGGACCTCGGTGTTTCATTGCCGGCCTCCCTGTCGTCCACGACTCGCCAGTGGCGCGCTGCCGCGCGGGCCGGGAATCGCGTCGCAGTGGGGCCTCGGAAGAAGAGGAGGATAAGGTATTGCGTTTGCCGGCCTCCATATCCTCCTCGCCGGTGAAACTCGGGACTCCATCTGGCTCTCGAAGGGAAAGCTGTATTGAGAGTCTCGGGTCTCCGCAGTAGCGGTAGGTAGCGGAGCCGCACAGCAGATCCGCTGCTGGTACCGGAGACGCCAGGCGTGGGGTAGCCTGGCGTCCGTTACCTGGGTCCCAAGGGTGTGGGGCGTGTCAGGTAGTCTGGTAAGTTCCAGCCGCGCACATTATTCGCACCAAGGTGACAAGGAATCCCGACCCCCCCACAACTGCTCTCGTCGGCCACCGAGGGGGTTTTAGTCGGTGCGAGCCCGACACACCACTCTCTGTTCCCCGCTGAGAGTGACGGTGCGGTAGGCATATCCCCCTCGACAAAAAAAGCTAGTGTATTCTCAATTTAAATCTAACAAATTTTCAAGTAAAAGAAGAACTTACCACAACTGCAATCACAAATAATCTCAGAAAAAGGTGCATTGTGTTTTTAGTTCCAAAAAAAATAAAAATAAAAATTCAGTGATAAAAAACAACCTTATATACTTAAGTTGCCGTTTTTTGTAAAATCTTGATTAGGTGTTTAAATACCTATATTGAAATTAAGGTGCTCCCTCACCGGGGGCATTCACGTATAATGTACCGATGTAGACTCGAGCGTGTACAATCGACAATGTGCACTTTGTAATGATACAATGTCGAATTAATATTGTCGCACTCAGCCTAATGACGGCTTCGTCTGAAATTATAGAAAAAACTAGATTAAAATGCTCACAAATTTGACTAAATGTTACATTACACGCGAACGCTCCTCGGTCAGGGAGGTACTATTGTAATGTTATGCTCAAAGTTGCATCTGTTATGTTACATTACACGCAAATTTTTAAGAGAAGTAGGGTATAGCGATTTGTAGCTCGAACTGGAGCAGCCCGGCTGGTGAAATAACTCCACCTTACAGAAGGCTGCAGCCTAATAACAATCGTGTTGTGTTCCAGCATGTGACTGAGGTTTCCAGAGCTTCTGGGGGCTACATTAGTAGCAGGGGTCAAGCCTTCAAGGTAAGGGCGACAAGTCCGGTAACAGCTTTATTATGATGTACAGTCGCCGTCAGATATATCGGAGCAGACAAAGTGACCAAATACTTCTGAACAGTTAAAATGTCAAAAAGTTCCATACACCACAAGTTACCATTAATATCTGAACATTAATTACTTCAATAATATCTGAGCAGGACCTTATTACCATTTAATATCAGGTGGGATGAGGTAAATCTTGAATAACAAAATTAAAAAAAAATGCTCTCAGTGAGGGAGCACCTATGAACCCAAAAATGTGCATTTGATTTTCAAAATGAGTCAGATTTAAATATTTTGCACACGGTATAGCATTAGTCACTCCACATTCAAATACCTACACAAAATGATATTGCAAATGGTTCATATTGTTGATTACAACTTAAAATTTGTATTTTACAGTTAGGTTTTAACTGAATACATTAACCTTTTAAATAAGAATTTTTTTTTGACGAAAATCTGCAATAAATCTTAAAATGTAACACCACGATGTTGTTTTTTTTACCGTGTTTATAATTACTGTATATAATATAAAAGCTTAGTTTATGGGTTTTCCAACAAAATAATAATTAAGTAGATATAGGTTTTATAAAAAAATTGAGTTAATTTATAGGTAGACGAATTACTTTTTTGGACAACTGCAACATAACTCATTTTTTTCAAAATGGCGTCCTGCGCGTAATTAAAAAACCAAAATCGTCCCGGAGCGGGAGAACTGCCACACTAAGGGTTTGATTTTTAATTAGGTGTACTTACTAAAGTGAGAACTGTCAGCGCTATATTTTTTTTTAAATGTTGTCAACTGCAGACTAAAGTTGTGACGCGAATGATTTTACCGATTACATCGAATTATCGTGTCCTGAAGCTATAATAGGACAGTAAAAAATACGTTCAATTCGCATTAAAAAGTAAAAAACAAAGTGCGGTGCGGGAATCGAACCCACGACCTTCACGTATCGCGCGTGCTGCTCTTCCAACTGAGCTAACTGCAAGTTATCATAGGCGATGATTTTTCTCTGTTGTGTCAACCTGTTAGCCTCCGGTTAGGGCCCTCTGCCGAATATGTTTTATAACTACATACTTATTTTACATATTATAATATATGATATAAACAGAAAATCAAATTGCGTTAAGACCCTCTTACGTGATCATAATCTTTTTTGAGGTAAGACCATATTTCTAAATAAGTGTAATGTAACAGCATTACACTTATTTAGAAATATGGTCTGCTAAGTTTCTTGCTAAGAACTTTGCTTAAGGCGTTAAGCAACTAATTCTAATAGGCCTAGCAGGCGCAATACGTCAACATCTCACATGAGACGACAAAAGATTCGATACCGATGATTGGGAGATAGTACACTGTACTTGTATTTTCAGCCAATCGGCAGTTGACGCATTGATTTTGACATTTCTTAAGAGCGCGATAAAATTTACTTGCGTGGCGCATACTAGGCCTGTAAGAGAAAGTATGAAGCCCTTTTGTCAATTTATTTAAACGTTAATGAGAACTACGATGACTTATTCATTGTAGAATTGTTTTAAAATTATCTGATACTAAATATAATACGATTTAACTACCTATATGTAAGGAGTATATTCTTTACTATAAGTGGAAGTAGGCATTTCCCCCGAACTAGGTGTTATGTGTTCGGGGACCAAGGTCCAACTACCAATCTTGGTTTGTTGTATATGTCGCAGGCATTTTGAATAAATCCGCCGTTTACATACGGCGTCGTCAGTTTAAAAACGAATGCTGGTTTGTAAAATGCCGAGGACAAAATGTTGACAAAGCTAGGGTGACCATACAATTTGGTTTGCAAAGGACAGTATTATTGAAATGTAATATAACTAAAAAACTGTAAATTTAATAGTGTTAAAAATATGTAATGTTTCAAATATATATGAAATTCCTAGTAAATGACTTTCCTACTGTTTTATTTTTTAATATTGTAATATTATTACAAATGAGCTAGACATGGCGCTCTGCCGCGGCACGCTCGCTACGCTCGCTCGGCTTGCGTTTCACTTTATTCACTAACCTAACCTAACCTAACCAATAGAATCGATAATTACTTCAATTAACTTTAGGTTAAGTAATTGATGTTCAATAATAGTCCTTTTTGTTACTTGAATATTTTAATGAAGTAGGTCTAATTTGTCCAAACAGTGTTTTATTCATGGTCACCACAAAACTACAACAAACTGTTGTCATTTTGCCTGATTTTGCATTCGGCGTATAACATATCAGCGAGCGTTTTTAAACTGACGACGCCGTATGTAAACGGCGGATTTATTCAAAATGCCTGCGACATATATACATATAGCTAGTGGCGACGATAACTCTGACATCGCGATGTAGGATCGATGTATTGATTGGCTAATCGTGCATTACCAATAGAGCGTTGTTTACTATGCCAATTCTGCTGACCCTGTATGTGTCGACTAGTAGGTAATGTCGTAAGTCAGCACATATGCATAGTAAAATTATATACTTATGACGACCTCCGTAGCCGGGAGGCAAGCGGGCCGGATTTGGTCTCGCGCTATCTCTGAGGTCTCGGATTTGATCCCCGTCGAGTCAATATGGGACATAAACTTTTCCGTATTAGAATAGATGAATAGAATAGAAAACATCTTTATTCATGTACACTTTACAAAAGCACCTATGAATCGTCAGTACAAATTAAGTATTCTACCGCCGTGTTCGGAATGTTGATCATGTCGAGAAGAACCGACGAGAACACTCGACACTTACTCTTTTCAATGTAACAATGTTCCCTTACACTAGGTTCTTAAATAAAATATACAAAGCTTAAATAAAACATTTCCGAGAATAAAAGTTATCAATTTTGTAGTAGCCGTTTTTTATTAATCAATTTTTAACATGAGATTTAAATCTATGCATGGGCAACTGGATAACATTTTCAAATAACTTGTTAAATAATTTAACGCTTAAACCCACAATGGAATTACTTATCTTATGTAGTCTTATAGGTCTAGCATGCGCAATACGTCAAATTTATCGCATGAGACGACAAAAGTTTCGATACTGTTGATTGGCTAATAGCACACCGCACTCGTGTTTTCAGCCAATCAGCAGCTGACGCACTGACTTCAATCGATTTTGACGTTTGTTAAGAGCGCGATAAAATTTAGTCGCGTTGCGTATGCTAGGCGTGTTAGATATGGAACAGCAAGCTTGTGTATATTTTTAGTGTTAAAGTTGTGGAAGTCAGATTTTTTAAAAAGTAGATTATAAATATATATCTATTAAAAAAGTAGATTATAAATATATTGTCTCTGTATGATGTGGTACCGTCGTCGTTTCTGAATTCTGTAAAGAATTGCAAGTTACTTACCACAGAAGAGCAGTATATTTGATTTTGTCTAATATTTATTTCTTCATTATTTATTTGTATTCAAGTGTTACATAACTTGCTATATTATTTATATACTACAGTATCAGTGCAATGTATGTGATTTTGTTTTATATTTATTCATTATTATTATATATTTTTTTATATTACACTTCAAGATTGACCTCATCCCACCTGATGTTAAGTGGTAATGAGGTCCTAACTTAAGGGCGACGAGTACAGGATAATAAATCTGTTACTGGACTTGTCGCCTTTACCTTGAAGGCTTGACCCCTGCTACTAATGTAGCACCCCCACAGAGCTCTGGAAACCTTACTCACACGCAGGAACACAACAGCACAGAAGTGATTGTTATTTGGCTGCGGTCTTCTGTAAGGTGGAGGTGTTTCACCAGTCGGGCTGCTCAAGTTTGACTGTGCCCTACCTCTCTTTATATATATTTATTTAGGCATTAGGAAAATATATGTTGTTTTTATCTCTTAAAATTAGTTATAGCATAGTTAAATAAATCTAAAGAATGTATGAGTAATTTTTGCACACAAATATTATGTATGACAAATTTGAAGTTAAATGGATTTTTTTTGTTTCATTTCTTAATATACTTACTTGAATTGTTTTTGACAATAGATAAATTAGTTATTCTAAATAAATAGACATTCTTATAATTAGCTTCTCATAGTCGTCTAATGACGTCAATACAGTAATAACATCTAAATACAATAGTACAAAAATTAATTACCATAATAAAGTAAAATTATTAAATTCTTATTATTTATTTATTTTTATTTAAAAACTTTATTGCACAAATAGGTACAACAGGTGGACTTAATGCTAGGGGCATTCTCTACCAGTCAACCCTTGGGTCATGCAGATAGTTTATTATTTATGCGATAAGTCATGTTCCGTACTAGAGATGTTCGATGAACATCGATGTTGTGTTCGATGAACATCGATGTTTTAACATCGATGTTGCTGTACGAAAAACATCGGAACATCGATGTTGGCGAAATTAATCATCAGTGTTGATTCACGCACGATAGATCCATTAATACATGTGTGTTCAATATCTAAACGCATCCATATTATAATGTCATTAAAAATTGTTCATTCACCAGCCGTTCCCTTCGTTCGTTCTTCGCCGTCTCGCTCACTTTATCATAATTTTATGTTTCTCGGATGAGCGAACGCACTCTATTAATCGGCTCAATGTCATATTACATCAGACGAATTAATATTAAAACACTAGGAAAAAAATCTATCGATTTCACCGTATTTTACTTTGGTGAAAATTTCTCAGTGAAAAAATTATCTATGTTATCGAACATTTGTGAGAGTGAACATATTTATTTGAGTTTGACGACCTCGGTGGCGCAGTGGTTAAGGTAGGCGGCCAAAGCGCGAAAGGTCCCGGGTTCGATTCCTGGTCAGGTCAATTTGGAAAACGAACTTTTCAAAATTGACTTGGGTCTGGGTGTGCTGTGATGATGCCCCCAGTTAGTATCCGTCATCTGGTGCTCATAGTACAAGGGAAAACCTTAGTTTGAGACCAGGTGATTGGTGTGATTGTCTGGCGCATTTATTTATTTTATTTTTTAGTAAGTTTGTAAACATTAAGTAAACTTTCATCTCCCCTTGCGGTGCAGGAAGCGAACCCACGCTCACGTATCGCGCGTGCTGCTCTTCCAACTGAGCTAAGCAAGTTATCGTAGGCGATGAATTTTTACTATTTTCTTGACCTCTTGGCCATGAACTTACACTTGCCTTCTGCCGAATAGAATAAGTTTAGCTGATGCGGCATAAACTCACTACATAGTATTAAACAAAGTCGTTTTTTCTGTCCCTGTATCCCTTTACGCTTAAATCTCTAAAACTACGCAACGGATTTTGATGCGGTTTTTTTAATTTTTATAGTAGCGCAGTATATTGGCTCCTCCCAGCCTGATGGTAAGCAAGAGAGGAACTCACATCGCTATGACAACGGATTTGATATCGAAATATCCGACTGAAAATACCTCCACCTTACAGAAGACTGCAGCCAAATAACAATCACTTCTGTGTTGTTGTGTTCCTGCGTGTGAGTAAGGTTTCCAGAGCTCCTGGGGGGTGCTACATTAGTAGCAGGGGTCAAGCCTTCAAGGTAAGGGCGACAAGTCCAGTAACAGATTTATTATGCTGTACTTGTCGCCCTTAAGCTTGGACCGCATTACCATTTAGCATTAGCCAAATGATTCATTAAGTATCTTTTAATCAATTTAAAACAATGACTAGGTAGTTACAATTCGATTCGAACAGCTGCGGTAATCTAAAATTAAAAAGATAAAATTAATCGTTGGTAAGCAGTGTATATTATCGTATAATTATGTATTTTAAGTCGGCGTAACAAAATCGTTTATTTTTTCTTTTTTAAACTCTTTAAAAACGATTTGAACAACGTGCGCGATGTAATTATCAACACGTGTTCAGGGATTATACGAGAAATCCCGCAAAACGGTATCCGGGATTCACGCCAGTCGGGTTAGTAGTCGATTGGCACGAAATCGACTCCTTTCATTCTAAATGCATGCTACTAATCCTTGAGTCGATTTGCACGCGTTTAAAATACATTCGTGCGAAATGCGCAAGATTCAAGAGAAGCAGGGCAAAGCGATTTATCGCTAGAACTGGAGCAGCCCGACTGGTGAAATACCGCCACCTTACAGAAGACCGCAGCCAAATAACAATCACTCCGGTGTTGTTGTGTTCCTGCATGTGAGTAAGGTTTCCAGAGCTCTTGGGGGGTGCTACATTAGTAGCAGGGGTCAAGCCTTCAAGGTAAGGGCGACAAGTCTAGTGACAGTTTTACTATGCTATACTTTTCACCCTTAAGCTAGGAACTCATTATCACTTAACATCAGGTGGGATGAGGTCAATCTTGGAGTGCATTATACAAAAAAAATGCCTACCAAAAATATTTTTTTATTGAAAGGGTACGATTCGCACGTTCGGGCGAATTTATTTCGTGCCAAACGACTATTAACCCCGTCAGTCCCGCGCCTCCAAATGCGGGATAGGCGGATCCCGTGTTTTTTTTGTATTTTAATTTTTTTACCCCACGCTGCAAAGGCGGGATGTTTTTAAATTTAACGTTTGTCTGTGTGTGTTTGTCTACGACATCCCGAACGGATAAACTGATTCTGATTCAGTTTTTTCTAGTTTGAAAGTGTTCTGAGCAGTGTTTGATGGATATCAGTCCAAGAGAGGGGCCTATTATATACATGACGACCTCGGTGGCGCAGTGGCTAAGATAGGCGGCCAAAGCGCGAAAGGTCCCAGGTTCGATTCCCGATCGGGTCAATTTGGAAAACGAACTTTTCTAAATTGACTTGAGTCTGGGTGTGCTGGGATGACGCCCCCAGTTAGTATCCGTCGTTTGGTACTCATAGTACAAGGGAAAACCTTAGTTTGAACAGGTGATTGGTGTGATTGTCTGGCGCATTTATTTATTTTATTTATAAAGATAGATATATTTTTTTTAATTTAGTCATGTATATATAAGCATAATTGTATTAATAGATACCGTAATGTAATGTTATTTATATTGCTTAATTTATTGTTGTTTATTATTATTTCTTTTTTTCCATTTTCAAGTAAATAAATTTACGCACATCTTCACAATTACCGCACCCATATACAAACTATCGGCATGATCCAAGGATCGCCTGGTAGAGAATGCCCCTAGCAGATGCTAGTCAATAATTTCTATACACACAACTTAAGGCCCAATACGAAGAGAATTAGCGAAACATCATGTATTTCTGTTCACTACAACGATGACTTCAAGTAATTCTAAGCATTAAATCACTTTTTGTACGTTTATTCAGATATTTTACAAGGTCGCCGCCTTCTTGAAATTTTAAAATAAATGAATATATAAAAATTATACCGATTTAAAAAAATGTTAAAAAATGATTTCTTCAAATTATTTTTCTTCCAAAACTCTGTAAATATATATTTAGAAAAAAATGTTTTTACTAAAAAATGTTAGGATTGTGATTCCAAAGGTCGCCGCCTTCTTCATTTTTGATAAAATCTATTAGTTATTAAAATAATTCATTTTAAACACAAACGCCTGATTAAATTGCATAATTCTTAGATTTCTTATCTTAGATAAGTTTGCCGTTCAGGTGCTTCGATGTGTAGTGTTGACAGGTGACGGCAGTTAGTTGTCTGTTTTGAAAATAGTAAATAAATTGGTTTACACGCGTAGTCTTTACTATAACGGTGAAATAATGTTAGGAAAAGAAATAAATATTACCTAACGGCTTTTTATTTTAGAAAAGAGTTTATTACAAGAACGCAGCTCGAATTGTGAAAATTCCATTTTGAGATTATATTTTTTGTTAAATACTTTTTTGTTGGGAGGCTGCTTAGGCGGCATTTTTAGGGTTCCGTAGTCGACTAGGAACCCTTATAGTTTCGCCATGTCTGTCTGTCTGTCTGTCTATCTGTCCGAGGATAATCGCAGAAACCGTTTGCACTAGAAAGATGAAATTTGGTACAAATATGTATATTAATCACGTCAAAAAAGTGCAAAAAAAAATAAAAAAATGTTTTTTTAGGGGACCCCCTCTACACGTAAATTGGGGAGTGATTTTTTTTTAATTTCAATCCCAACATATATCGTTGGATAGGTATTTAAAAATAAACAGGGGTTTACTGAGATCATTCTTTGATATTTTTAATATTTTGGGAAATAATCGCTGCAAAAGAAAATAAAATTGTGTCCCCCCCCCCCTGTAACTTTTGAACCATAAGTTCAAAAAGTATGAAAAAAATCTGGAATATAGAACTGCATAAAGGCTTTCTAGGAAAATTATTTTGAACCTGATTAAATAGTTTTTGAAATTTTTGAAAAAATATTTTTTTAACTAAAGTTGTAATTTAAGGATACTTAAGTATTGTGATGCACTGAAAACTACGGAACACTACAATGAGCGTGGACCGACAAGCTTTTGGCCGGTTTTACTTATTTACATTAGCCAAACTGATCATTTATACATTTCTAGGCAAGTGAGAAACTCATAAATGCAAATCGTCGATGCGCGTGCAATACCGCGTATGTAGCATTTGCCATAAAGATTAAAGTTGTCTGTTATTTCACATTATTTCAATCTAAATTAGAACTTACGGGAAAATTTCATTACGCGGTATTGCACGCGCGTCGACGAAATATCACAACCGAATCGGAAAATAATGAACAGAGTAAGTGCAAACACAGAGACGGCAAATAATGTCATACATTGTCTAGTAAGAATTAATACAATCAGGACCTTACCCCCACTATGGAGAAAACAGAATAAAGTTTTTAATTTTTTATTTTTGCAATTTTTACAACGACATTTTGTAAGACTCACAAGAACAATCATTTCAAAGTATGTACGTGAAGTTATTTTTCGTACGATGCACCAATTAAGAAAATGTGGCTAAAAGCCCATCATAATCTTCAGTAGGCATCTGAGATGGAATCGGCCGATCATGATCGCCATGTATACATGTCGGTATCAAGTTTGATGTCTTGAGAGCAGAAGAACTCTGAATTTAGCTTACTGAATGCCGCGACTGCAGCACTAATTCTGCTTATTATTTCAGCATCGAGGTTGCACTTGGGTGTTATTGTACTCCCAGGTAGCGGAATTTGTCAACCCGCTTCAACTAGTCCTCACCAAGTCTTCAGTTCAGTGTCTCGCGACCATTAACGTCCATCGACAGCCATTCCTCTTTTTGGTACTTGTTTTGGCAAGACGGTGGTTAGACCAAATTTTTGGCAAGACGGTGAAACTCCGACATGATTTGCTGCAGGGTTTTGGGGATTCTGCCACGAAACAAAGGTCATCTACGTACAAGATCTCATTAATCATAGCGTGTGTAACACGTTCGTGCAAGCCCTGAGTGCGGAACCGGATGCGAAAACCTTTCGAAGAAGTCCGTGAGACATCCCTGACATCCAATGCAAAATACAGCGCGGATAGTGTAGGCTAGTACATACCCTTGTTTCATACCACAGGTGACGGGGAAAAAAGTCAGACTATTCGTCGTTGACAGGACTGCTCCGTGCATCATAGCTTCCCTAGACCATCTAGAGAGCTTTCCAGGGCACGCCATCGAAAGCCTTCTCGAGGTCAACTCTTTTCTTGAAGATGACGCACTGAAAAATTAGCTTTGCACGTGCCCCGATCAGGCCAAAATCCAAATTGGGTTTCAGACAGGTGCTCTTCGGTGTGGTTTAGGAGTACTCTGGCAAAGATTTTCCCAGGGGCTGATAATAGTGAAATACCCCGGTAAGAGGTGCAATCGATCAATGCCAGAAACTGTAAAAATGCTGGGACTTGGTCTTTTTCCCACAAAGTACAAAAAGGCTCCATATAGCCGAATTAAACCCGTCACCACCGAATTTAAGTAGTTGCTCTCCCGGTATCAAGTTAATACCAACCACGCGCTTTTTTAGTTGTTTACTGACGGCAAGAACAATCTCAGCAAGTGTCAGCGGCTCATCCAGCTTAGCTAGAGTGGGGAGTTCAGATATCAACAGAACATATTCAAAGTCAAGAGACTAGCGCACGTTGAGTAGAGCGTTGAAGTGTCCCATCCATTACTCGAGCACTTTCTCCTTTGTTTTGAGAAGTCCTTCACCATTCGATGGTTTCAAAGGAGCTTTTGAAAAGGGGATCGTGCTAATCAACTTTTGAACCTCACTGTTAAACTCCCCAAGCTGGTTTGTGTCAGGAAACCACTGCATGTAGTGAGCTTTGTCTTGCTTTTTCTTGGGAAAGGATCGGTGGTGACCGATCCTTTCCTGAGATAGTCGACGAAGCTTCAAGTTACTCTTGTCGTATTTCCACAACACTTTCAGGGTGAATTGATCTGCTTTGTCGATTGCGCTAACTATGACTTTATCGTTTTCACCAAACCAATTTTCATGTTTTTGGTTGTTAGCCCTTGAGTGACTTTAGCCGTGTCTAAGATATGAGAAGATATAGCCAACCAGCTCTTTTCGATATCACTGCTCTCAGGGCTTACAGACGCTTAACTGATTGTTAGCGCTTCAGTATATGTCTTCATTGTCTCATGATTCATAAGCCTATTACCGTTTAAACATGCAGACTTGGATGGACCGGATCTGCGAGGACGCCGGAAGCAAAGACGTAGTTTTATAACGTCAAGTCTGTGGTCAGTCTAGCAGTGACCACCACGCATCCCGCGGGTGATTAGGACTTGGGAAACGTCTCTTTGCCGTACTTTCGCATAGTCTATTAGATACTAATATTTGGGCCTTGGGTGCTCCATATAGTTTTATGCTTCGCGGGGAGGCTGAACAAAGTGTTTGTAATCGCAAGAATTTGTGCACATAAATTGAGCAGTAGCTGACCATTCTAGTTCATGTTACCCACTCCATTTCTGCCTAAGATTTTAGGCCAGCCTTCATAGTCTTGAGCCATTTTGGCGCCCAACAAGAGTACCAGCTCGATTGGACGTACACTCTCGATACTAACGCTAATTCTTCGGAGAATTGCTAAGTTTCCGGGAACAATTGCGGTTTTCCGTTCTGGATAGGTGTTGGAGTTGTGATCAAGTAGGGTTAGCACGTTCTACGCGCCTGAAGTCTTATTAGGTGATTTTAAAAACCGTATTTTATTGTATCGTCGACTACGAGTGAAACGATGCGGAGGCAGCCGCGGTTACTACCATCCGTGTGGGTTAGGGTGAACATTTCTTTAGGGCATCTTTTCTAGCCCCCTCCCCGGCTGAGCAGGCAAAGCAGTACCCTCCTAAACAGGCCACCTTTGTCACTAAGGTGCTGCCGAATCCTCTTTATCTTCCCGGTGTAGAGTGAAAGCGTCCACGATGTACCAACTACACCCCCAGAGCCGTCCAAGTGCAAGCCTCGGACAAAGCCCAGTCTGTATGAAACTGGACCTCTGCCCTATCAGCTTGCCCTATGCTTATCAGCGTGGACTGCCTTTACCGCCGAGTTAGACTTTGTACACAAAGCAGGCGGTTCCTCCGCAAACCCTGCCAACCGAAGCATGCAGGATTCCTAATCGGGTTTAGCTCACGAGCCGACGTAGTAAGCCGGGGTGTGATCGTTGTTTGTACCCCAGCTACTTGGAGCCACCGATGAGGATGCGTGTACCGTCTGCAGTTCTGCACTTCATGTACTTCATGTACCTTTTGAAAGGTCGGTTAGCATACACGGTGCAAACGCTCAATTATACCCCATATATTGATGGCCCCAACGAATAAACGTGCAAGAGCTCTTGCCCAAAAATTTTTTTTTCGTTTTTATGGCCTATAATACGCTTACACATTTTTTTTTTGTAAATTTTGGACTTAAAATAAGACTTTTATAGCACAAAATTCGTTTATTGTAGGGAAATTAAATGTCTTCATATAACATGAATAACAAAACATGCGTCTATTGAATCTTATTGTTTCTTTGAGTACACCAAAATAAACGTATTAAATCAATCTGCCGCTTGTGTCTAACCTTTCCTTTGGGTAATAACTCCTACACAAAAAAAAGACACGATTATTTGTGTAAAAATGGAAGCTACTTTTATTAGTTATGCTTCATTAAAGACCGCAAAAAGTTTTAATACAGCTATCCTAATGTAGAATTATTATCTTTTACTAATTTGTAGAATCGTGTATCGTTTTACTACACTTGTTTATGCTTCATTTATGACACGAATAAACGTGCAGTGATAAATTTCTGTTAACAAGTCACATATTATTCATTAGAATAATAAAATTATATGTTTTTTCTTGAATACTGAGATAATCGATAGTTTTATTTTCTTAAAAAATATATGATCTGAAATATTTTTAACCTTTAATATAATTATACATTAAATATATCTATTCATTACGACATTAAAGTAATGTGATTTCAAACGTTTTTATGGTTTCCTGAAAAGTAGTAGTTTTTCGTTTGAACGTTTATTCGTTGGGGCCATCGATATGTTTGTATGTATGTAACGAATAAAATACAAAATTGATAATCTATTGGTACTTACTAATATTACAAAGTAGTAAGATTTAATAAATTATACGTACGCAATGCTGTCTCTAAATCAAAATTACTCTGCACAGCATGACATGTATGTATTAGTACTACATGGCATTCGCTCGTACTAGCACCGCACACTCGTGCTGCGCTAGCACGAGCTAATGCCAAATGCGTTCAATAGATGGCGCCCGGTACGCCGCGAAACGGGTAATGTCAATTGCTTCGTATTGGGCCTTAACAATAATATCTGAACACTCATCTATACAGGTTGCCAAATGAGACACATGACGTGCGTGACACATATTGACGTTATGAGTGTTCAGATGTTATTGGCATCTGCTCAGATATTATTGAAGTAATGAATGTTCAGATATTAATGGTAACTTGTGGTGTATGGAACTTTTTGACCTTTTTAACTGTTCAGAAGTATTTGGTCACTTAGTCTGCTCCGATATATCTGACGGCGGCTGTCAATTGATGGGAGACGGCGGTCGCTGCGGTGCGGAGCGGGGAGATGCTTCGCTTGATGCAAATGAATGAATTACTGATGACGATGGCACGCTTTTCCTGTTCTTTGGACGAAGACACGGCGGCGGGAAGGAAGGAAAATTTGATTTTGCGTAACCATGATGATTTAGTTTTTTTTTATTAACCTTTTCTTTTTTTTTCTCTGCATACTGACAGGGCATTGGATATTGCTCCTTAAGACAACGCTGTTTATATTTATTGTTTTTTGTTTGTGTATTTTGTTTTGCTTTCGTATTTTTTATTTTATTATATTATTCCGTATATATTTATACCTTATTATCTATTCTAACTCGTCACTCATCAAGGTACTGCCGGAAGACCAGCGCTGCAGTTGTATCATAGGTATATTATATAATACCATACCACTGTGGTTTATGCTGAGGCAGGCATCTATTGACCACTCTGTTCATTTTCACTTAGTCTGTAACTATAACCTTTGTTATTTTTTTTTCTGTTTCTTCTGTATGTATCCGTGTTTGAATGGTCAATAAATGTCTTTTCTTTCTTTCTAAACAGGAGGTGTGAACGTGTTGAAGACTAATTAGCCTCGTGTGAAACATGATGTCGCTTATCATTAAGATTACCAAGATAAATACTCACAGTTCGATATTGGCTTTTATGCGCACGACATAAAGGCCAATTCTAGGTCCAAACTGTGAAATCTAACGCGCTTCTAACTTTCAACTCTATTGAACACGTCATGTGTTGGCAGTCGCTTCAGTTGATATCTATTTGGCAATCTTATCAACATTTTTAATTACTAGCTGTGCCTGCTACATTTTCCGTGTAATTTTAAGATAAAATGTAATATTTAATATATCCAAGGATCAAATCTGTTTCAGCAGATTTATCGCTCAAACTGGAGCAGCCCGACTAGTGAAATACCTCCACCTTGCAGAAGACCGCAGCCAAATAACAATCACTTAGGTGTTGTTGTGTTCCTGCGTGTGAGTAAGGTTTCCGGAGCTCCTGGGGGGTGCTACGTTAGTAGCAGGGGTCAAGCCTTCAAGGTAAGGGCGACAAGTCCAGTAACAGATTTATTATGCTGTACTTGTCACCCTTAAGCTAGGACCTCATTACCACTTAACATCAGGTGGAATGAGGTCAATCTTAAAGTGCAATATAAAAAAAAAATAGTAGGGATTTAAATGTCTCAAATATAGTGTGGCTTCCCAACTAAAAATATAATAATATTGTATCATATTTAATACAAACAAACAAACAAACCTTTCCTCTGTATACTATTAGCATGTATAGATAAAATCGTTTGATAAATCAGTATCAGTTTGTTACTATTTAAATTAATTATTTGGCAATTTTCATCAAATCTTAATCATGGCTTCGTTTGGGTTCCTTGTGTTTTCCTTGGGATTTGTGGTTGTCTGTGGTAAATATTTTCATTTCTCCTAATATTTAAAACTAGCTACGCCCGCGACTTCGTACGCCGTAAATAGTGACTTAGACGTATAAGATTTATTTTTTTATATGGCACTTCAAGATTGAACTCATCCCGCCTGATGTTAAGTGGTAATGAGGTCCTTTTTGTTGTCGAGGGCGAAATGCCTACCGCACCGTCACTCTCTGCGGGGAACAGGAACAGTGGTGTCTCGGCCTCGCACTGACTAAAACCCCCTCGGTGGCCAACGCTGCGCAGTTGTGGGGGAGTCGGGATTCCTTGCGGATTCTACACAGGCTCCCCCACAGCGCCTACCGCCAAGCGGCCCACCTCGCCGCGGGACCGAGGTAACGGACGCCAGGTTTACCCCACGCCTGGCGTCTTCGGTGCCAGCAGCGAATCTGCTGTGCGTCGTACCCGGGACTCTCACCAGCTCTCCCTTCGAGACCCAGGTGGAGTTCCGAGATTCAACGACCGCGGACGATATGGAGGCCGGCAAACGCAATACCGCATCCTCCTCTTCTTCCCTGGCCCCACCGCGACGCGAATCGCGCCCCGCGCGCCAGCGCACCACTGCCGGATCGCGGAGGACAGAGAAGATGGCAACGAGACACCGAGGCCCTCCTCTTCCTCCGCAATCCACCTCTGTCCTTGCAGGCTTGCCGCAGAGAGCCACCTGCTCTCCGCGGCTCAGCTCGGGATCCGTCTTTGCTTCACCCTGTGCTGTATCGGATGCTGGGTGACAAGCCAACTTCAACTTCCCGGACCACAGGGTTACTGAGCCCCCCTATCGCGACAAGGTGCGGGGTTCCGCACCTTGTCGCTAGCTTAAGGGTGACATGTACAACATAATAAATCTGTTACTGGACTTGTCGCCCTTACCTTGAAGGTTTGACCCCTGCTACTAATGTAGCATCCCCCAGGACCTCTGGAAACCTTACTCACACGCAGGAACACAACAACACAGAAGCGATTTGTTATTTGGCTGGAGTCTTCTGTAAGGTGGAGGTATTTCACCAGTCGTACGTTTAGCCGTTTAGGCTGTGAGTTTATATGTCAGTCAGTCAGTCAGTTTCTCCTTTTATATATTTAGCTTTAAAATTTCTTATCAAATTATCTATCTTAATATATAAAATTAACTAAAGTCTCGTATTGGATTTGTTTCGTAATTTAGCGATGGTTCAGCCCATCTTCTTCTTCTTTCACTATCTTTTTTATTTCAGCCCTTCCCACACCAGACCATGTGGTGTACAAGTTGTCTGGTAGCGATGGTAACAGGTTCCAGTACATTCCTGATGGTCAAGGCAATATCCACCTTGAGGATATGTGGGTAAAGACCAGCGACTTGGAGCAGATGGCCAGGTTCGACCCTGAAAGGCAGATTGTCTACCATCTCTTCACCAGGTAAGCAGATTCTCGGCGATGCAAAAACTACGCAAAAGATAAAAATATAAATAAATATAAATATTGGACAACATCACATACATTGCTCTGATTTTGTAGTAAGTAGCTTAAGCACTCGTGTTACAGAAGTAAGATACACCGACGGTACCATAACACTCAGACCCGAGACAATATGGAAAAGTTCGTTTTCCATATTGATCCGACCGGGGATCGAACCCGGAACCTCAGAGATGGCGCTCGCCAAAGTGAGGCCCACTCTCGGCAACGGAGGAAGAATTGAAACTTACTTCACTTATAAAAGCCATGTGATCTTGAAATGTCAATCAGACCTCGGTAGCTGAGAGATAAGCGGGTGGTATTTGCGCCTCATGAACTTTTCTGTATTGTTCGGGTCTGGGGATTGTGGTACTGTCGGTGTTTCTGACTTCTGTAACACAAGTATTTTAGCTACTTACTTTAGTAAGTATTAAAATGTTATTTTATGTAATGTAAGTTTAGAATGTTTACATTCAGAGCAATATACCTACATCTAATCCGTCGTACCATATTGCATTCAAATACTTTTTGCGTTAAAGTGTAAAAACAAAAAGAAACAGATAGAAAGTAAGATAAGATATTTTTTATATTACCCTTCGAGATTGACCTCATCCCACCTGATGTAAAGTGGTAATGAGGTCCTAGCGTAAGGGTGACAAGTACAGCATAATAAATATGTTATTGGACTTGTCACCCTTACCTTGAAGGCTCGACCCCTGCTACTAATGTATTCCATCCAGGAGCACTGGAAACCTTACTCACACGCAGGAACACAACAACACCGGAGTGATTGTTATTTTGTTGTGGTCTTCTGTAAGGTGGAAGTATTTCACCAGTCGGTCTGCTCCAGTTCAAGTGATAAATGGCTATGCCCTACCTCTCTTAAATTAGATTAATAAATAGGACACCTTCTATTTCTAAATAACGTGAAAACCTCGCCGGAAACAAGTATTTATACTATTTAAACGAATCTGTCTATGTTTCAGACAAAACCCAACCGTTAGCCAGCCTCTCCTCCCGGGAGTAGAAGGTCTCCTTGGTGTCACCAACTACGACGCGAGAAGAAGAACTATTGTACTCCTTCACGGGTGGAGGGTGGGAGCTACAGCCGCTATGAACACCTTACTGGTTCCAGGTAGTGATCACCAACACTCTAAGTGTATATTTTTTATAATAGCACAGTATATTGGCCTCTCCCAGCCAGTAAGAGAGGAACCATCATTGTGATGACAACGGATTTGATACCGTAGCTTACTCGCCTACTGGCCCGCAAGATGTTTCTTCATGCTCCTTAAAAAAACTACTAAGTTTTTTGCCGGTATCTTCTCGGTAGTCATAGGTTTTAAACGGTCTATTTCGTTCCAATACCATTATCTAATACCAATGGTATTTGTTTTTATACTTTTTTATGTTCTATTCCGATCGGATACCAAAATATAAATCTTGGTACAGTCAGCTGGAATAATGATTTTTTTTTATATTGCACTTCAATATTGACCTCATCCCACCTGATGTTAAGTGGTAATGAGGTCCTAGCTTAAGGGTGACAAATACAGCATAATAAATCTGTTACTGGGCTTGTCGCCCTTACCTTGTTGACCCCTGCTACTAATGTAGCACCTCCCAAGAGCTCTGGAAACCTTACTCACACGCAGGAACACAACACAGAAGTGATTGTTATTTGGCTGCGGTCTTCTGTAAGGTGGAGGTATTAATAATTATGATACGATCGTAACACAATACCTTACTTGTACTTAGTAGTACTGGTAGTGGCAAAGTGGCGAACATTTGGAGAGGCCTATGTCCAGCAGTGGACTGTAACAGGCTGATGATGAGTAGTACTATGCTCTCTATACTAAGAATAAGAATAAGAATAAGAATTTATTTATTAGCACACAATCAATACACAGAACACAGACATAAAAGTGACACAAACAATTAATAGGTACAGTAGAAGTAAACTAACATAAAAATAAAAGAAAAAAAAACATAGTGATTGCGCAGCTAACAAGGTCCCAGCCTCAGCATAAGCTACTACGACATTGGATGCCGCAGTAGCGCTGGTATTCTGGCGGAACCTTAAGCTGAGTGGCGCGGTGAAAAAAAAAAAAGAAAGAACTGATAAAAAAGAAAGAACTGAATAATAAAGAGAAAAAGAAAAAATACTAATAATAATAAGAGAAAGGGAGAGAGAGAAGCACAAAAATAAAATAATTTAATATCAGCTACCCCCCCCCCCCTCCCCCATCACTTAACTTTACTTTAAACATAACAGAGTTAGACACAACACGCTAATTAAACGATTAAACATGACAAAACAAAATAAGAACGGTTCACAGTTAGACAGACATGCAACATTGACAAGGAATGAGTGCATAGGGATCGTGACTTTAAATTTATTTTTTATCTATAAAAGTCGATCCATCGTACGAAAGTTCGCTCCAATGGACCGTTGTCTTCTATGTCAAAGAATAGACAAGGAAGAGTAATATTAAAAAAAAGGAAAGAAAACAAAACAAAAAATAACCATAAACTAAAAACAAACAAAGTGACATCGAGTGATCGCCGGTGAAAATAATAAGTACCTATGTATTTGTGGTAAATTTAAGGGTTTAACTTACGTGAATTAAAACAAATTAGACGAAGAACACAGATAATAGTTCACAGCAGGCCATTCACTGACCAAACATCATTTTCAGCCATAGCACGCCACGTAATGCTTGGCTAGACGTTTTGTGGTTATGTGTGTGGCTAAGAAAGCAAGCGAGACAAGCGTGGTTGATGGTTCGTTTACGTTGGTCCGACGAGTAAAATGCTGCGGGCTGAATTACGAGGAATAGATGGCCGCCCTAGCGATGTCTGGAGTCTGGCCAGCCTAGCCCTTAGCGTGTCGTGAGGAAACTGAAGGTAAGTTTGTTTCATTTTGGATATTCAAAAGATGATTTTTCAATCTTATTTGAAATCCTTTTTTTATTTTTAGTTCACGCAACGGGGGAGGAAGGTCGTTCCAGCACCGCGAGGCGGCAAATCTGAAAGAGCCTCTGAAGGCTACGGTGCGATGTTTGCTTGCTGAAAATATGCGGGTGAGCGATCTCTTGGGGAACTTGCTTTGACTGCGAGACCATGTCAGTTTCTCAAAGAGATAATTCGGCTTGCCTGTGTTGATTACCCCAAACATGAGTGCGGCCAGGTGCAGATTTCGACGTGCCTCCATTTTAAGAATATTAGACGCATTTAAGTAAGGCGTGACATGTGAACGAGGAGGAATACTAAAGCAGAACCGTGCACAGGCGTTTTGCACTCTTTGAATAAGTTTGGATGTCCTAGAAAGTAAGCACGGTCCATAAACAATATCACAGTAATTGAGTCTGGATAATACTAATGATTCGCAGAGCATTAGTCTGACTTTTTCGCTCAGGTAATGTCTTATTTTATATAGTAACCTTAGTCTGTAGAAGCATACACGTGAACACTCTGCTACATGGGATTCAAAATTGAGCCGGCTGTCGATAATTAACCCCAGGTTTCTAGCTTTGTCTACCTGCTCTATCTGGTTGCCTTTTATGTGTACATATAGAGGTAAATTGCTTAGTTTCTGAACATGACTCTTAGACCCCAACAGCAGGAGTTTAGACTTTTTAGGATTTAAGACCAGGCTGTTAGACTCACACCATTCAGTGATTCTGTCCAGATCATTGTTCACTTTTGCTGCTGCATCATCATGGTCATGTGGGCTGTATGAGTAGTACAGTTGTAGGTCATCTGCATACAAGTGATACTTGCAGTGTTTAATGGTATCTATGATGTCCGCACTGTATAAAATGTACAATATCGGTCCTAGAATCGATCCCTGCGGGACTCCACGAGAGACAATCTTTGTTGACGAGCATATTTTAGTACCATCCGACTTCGTCAGCTCAACATACTGTTGCCTGTTTATCAAATAGCTGTGAAACCATTTGATCGAGTTGGTATCAAGTCCATAGTAGGCCATTTTCGACAACAGCAGTGATATGTTTATCGAGTCAAATGCACGTGAGAAGTCCAGAAGCAACAGCATGCTGATCTGACCTGAGTCCTGTGCTGCCAACAAGTTGTCTACCACGTCAGCTAGTGCAGTGGCCGTACCAAAGCCCCTACGGAACCCTGACTGTTTGAGTGGGAGTATGTTGTTGTCCTCGAGGTATTTTGTAAGCTGACTGCATACAATCTTCTCCAAGACTTTGGAAATACAAGGCAGCAGGCTAATGGGACGAAGGTCACTCAGAGTGGAAGGGTTATTCATTTTGGGTAGTGGCTTCACAACCGCTATTTTCCAAATATCAGGAAAGGTGCCCTCCAGTATAGACCTATTAATTAAAGTTGTAATGGCACTTAATGATTGAGGCATGGTCAATTTTATCATATCCAGAGAGACCTTGTCACTGCCCTCTGCATTTGACTTTAGACTTTCTATAATTTTCAGTACTTCCTGCTCGGATGCCGGCTGCAGTGAAAATGTGGCTGGACTGTGTCGTATTGGAATCTAGTAAGTAAAAGTAGTGTACTAACATTACTTTTACTTACTAGATTCCAATACGATCGGAATAGATCTTTCGAACCGAAGGTAGCTTCATTAGATTTGTAAGGAGACGATTCATAAGTGTTACTGATGTAATTTATTTGAAAAATAGGATTTGACTACTGAATTCGAATCAATTGTTGGTCATGGCGGCAACATTTACTGGGGAGTTAGAATCTGACTTTTTTTCTTTTTCCAGCTTTCCTCTCGGCTGAGGATCTGAACGTAATCGTGGTGGACTGGAGCGCTGGGGCTGGAGACATAAACTACGTAACAGCAGTAGCCAACACAGTCACTGCAGGTGTGTATCAAAAGCAAACGGACTTTGGCGTCGCGCCATCTCTGATGTTCCGGGTTCGATACCCGGTCGGGTCAATATGGGAAACGAACTTTTCTATATTGTCTCTGGTCTGGGTGTTGTGGTACCGTCGTTGTTTCTGATTTCTGCAACACAAGTGCTTTAGCTACTTAACACAGAATCAGAGCAATGTATGTGATGATGATGATGTTGTTGTCCAACTGTCAATAGTTAAACGATATCTACAATAGACAGTTATCTTTTAAAAAAAAACTGGCCAAGTGCGAGTCTGACTCGCCTATAAAGGGTTCCGTCCGTAGCAGCAAGTAACATAATATAAATGTTTATATTGGAGTTGATTGAATTAAAGGTAAATTATTATTGGAAAGTTGTGTGTATAGAAGTTATTGACTAGCATCTGCTCAGATATTATTGAAGTAATTAATGTTCAGATATTAATGGTAACTTGTGGTGTATGGAACTTTTTGACATTTTAACTGTTCAGAAGTATTTGGTCACTTTGTCTGCTACGATATATCTGACGGCGGCTGTACAGATTGGTTTGAAGAAATGAAAACATTTCGAGTTTTAGTTTTAAGTATGGAGCGCCCCTAAAATGTTTCTGTGAACCGCATTAGGATTTTCTACAAAATACATTTTTGAATATATTTACATACCAAGTTTCAACAGTATAGGTCTTATAGTTTTGGGAAAAAAGTGGCTGCGACATACGAACAGACAGGCAGACAGACATAACAAATCCATAAAGGTTCCGTTTTTCGCCATTTGGCTGCGGTACCCTAAAATAAAGTGAATGTTATTTGGCTGCGGTCTTCTGTAAGGTGGAGTTATTTCACCAGTCGGGCTGCTCCAGTTCGAGCGATAAAGCGCTATGCCCCACCTCTCTTTATTTTCTTATTATTCAACAGGTGAAAGCATCGCTCGTTTCATCAACTGGCTGAACAGGGCGACTGGAGCAGTTCCTGCAATGTACCATATTATAGGACACAGCTTGGGCGCCCACCAGGCTGGCATCGTCGGTAGAAACGTCGAAGGCAATGTGGCTTATATAACTGGTATGCTCCGATTTCATACACATATTTTCTAGAGACTTCCATTTGAAATACTTCTCTTTCCTAACTAGTGTAGCCGACTTTGATTATTTATCGATAGTTGACCGTGGAAATTACTAATATTCATTTTTTTTTATAACGCACTTCAAGATTGACCTCATCCCACCTGATGTTAAGTGGTAATGAGTGCCTTAGCTTAAGGGCGAAAAGTATAGCATAGTAAAACTGTTACTAGACTTGTCGCCCTTACCTTGAAGGCTTGACCCCTGCTACTAATGTAGCACCCCCCAGGAGCTCTGGAAACCCTACTCACACGCAGGAACACAACAACACAGAAGTGATTGTTATTTGGCTGCGGTCTTCTGTAAGGTGGTGGTATTTTACCAGTCGGGCTGCTCCAGTTCGAGCGATAAATCGCTGTGCCCTACCTCTGTTAAATTTGAGAGTTTAATTTGATGATTTGAGATCTCAGGAACTACTTTCGAATTGAAAAGTTATTTTTGTGTTGGATGCTAAGTGAACGAAAAAAACATGGAAGAATTCCTATCATACCAACTTCATTCTAATATCGTCACCAAACACACACAAATGTAAAGCACACTAGCAATAGATACGCAATCTATATTAATATTTTCGTCAAGGGGTACGGTAGACTCGATCGAAACCTTCGATGAATAGCAAAGCATAGAAAAATATTGATTTCGAGTCGACAACATATATCCGTAAAATTCGGATTAGGGAGTATTTCGTTAATTCTAATAGCACTGACAAACAAACCGCAGCCGCCATCTTAGGTATGAACCTACGACTTGCCAAAATTGACGGTTCGCGAAAATATTGTTTTTGACACTTTTTTATGATAAACTCTTTATGTGATTTTTCGTTAAACCTGAGATTGGCCGATTGCAATAACAACGAAAAAAACATAGAAGTTTTTAGGAAGTTTTAGTTCAAATGTCATTTAGTTTCGCGAAGTAATTTACTTTGTTTGATGACCTATAATAACATTTTGTTAACCGCCAAATCTTTATAAAATTTTTGTACAATTCAATATTGAATGTATGTTTTCAGGGTACCGTATCCAAAAGGTAAAAACGGGACCCTATTACTAAGACTTCGCTGTCGGTTCGTCCGTCCGTACGTGCGACTGTCTGTCACCAGGCGGCATCTAAAGAATCGTAATAGCTATGTAGATAGTTAAAATTTTCAGATTATGTATTTCTGTTGCCACTATTACAACAAATACTTAAATAAAAATACAATTATTATTTAAGGGGGCCTCCCATACAACAAACGTAATTTTTTCGCTCGATATTAATAAAAACTATGGTTATATTTTTAATTCAGTAATAAATAATTGTGTCTAATGTTGAATAGATCTTCTCTTCATCCGCGCATCCGAATCACACTATGCCGGTTTATCACCGGATTTCACCCGAGCGAAGCCGGGTTTTTATCTAGTATAGTAATAAAGCATCGACACTTGAAAACAAACTTTAAGGCTAAAAAGTTTTGGTCGACAAAACGACGTTCCTTAAGGGGTCGTTAGTTACGTCATCTCATAGAATGAGATGGGACTCGCGCTGTGATCCACTTAACATCAGGTGGGATGAGGTCAATCTTGAAGTGCAATATAAAAAAAAAATATCATCCAATCTTCTTTCACAGCTTTGGAGGCAGCTCTCCCCGGGTTCATCAACAATGATCACACCTTCAGAGCGAATGATGGAGGTTACACCGAGGTGATCCACACTAACGCTGGTAACCTGGGCTACATCACACCTCTGGGGCATTCAGACTTCTACCCCAATGGTGGTATAGGCATGCCTGGTTGTAACTCCATGGAATGCGATCACGCCAGGTGAGCAAAACCTGGTCTTTTCTACTGTCAGCAGGATAAAATGACGTTCCTTGCTTGCTCAACAGATACAAACAAAAATACACATAGTCACGCCTTTCTCCCGGAAGGGTAGGCCGAGATATCATCCTTCCATTTGACACGATATTCTGCGAACCGGCTCCCAGCGGTCTACTGTTTGCTCCTGCGAGAAACGGGTCGTGATTAGTGTTGCCGGATATCGATAATCGATTACCCCCCCCCCCCCCCCCAAATAATCGAATAATCGATATGACAATCGATAGTATCGATATCATCGATTTGATCGATAGTATTGTCATAGTAGAAAGAGAAAAGTAGGTAAACTAGCGCCATCTAGCGCCCCGACCGAATGATAACTGCCTATACCCCTAGGGCTGTCAGTGAAAACCATAGCTGGGCATTAACTCGTTAATCCGTTAATCATTAATTAACGAAGTTAAAATTTTGAGTAACGGATTAACTTTTAAGTTAACTTTTAAACTTGTTAACGGAATCATTAACTTCCGTTAATAATCCAGAAGTCCGTTAGTCGTTAATGTAATTCCAAATATTGGCACCGATTACAACATGTCATTAATTACTTAGATCCGGTGTTTAATTAGAATGACGAGTGCTGTGTTTGTTTAAAGAAGGGAGCGTTTAAGTATTACGTAGTAACGGACTACCTACGCCATATCGGATACCAAATGATCGAACACTATTAATCGAACGGTCTTAAAAATCAAGGTAAGGTCTTAATTCTTTCTTTTTTCTTCTTTGTTTGGTAAATTATTGTAACAATTCTTGAATTTTACGAATGCTGTGATATTATATAAGTACAGTTAGATTTTTGTTTTATATTAAGTTAATTATGTATATTTAGCTACTGTAACTTATGTTGGTGATCCAATAAAAAAAAATAAATCATATATTTCAGAAAATAAAGGACTTCAGAAAATAAAACTCATGTGTGGTCCCAATGAGGGTGTTCGCGTTCGAAAAATCCACCAGATGGCGATACGTAGGCGTGAGGTCCAACTGTTTTGTGATTGGTTATGGTTTACATGACATTGACAGACATGTCACCATGACATTTAAATCACCAATCAATCAACAGTTGGACCTCACGCCTACGTATCGCCAACTGGTGGATTTTTCGAACGCGAAAACCCTCATTGCCGAATAATTAAACTGTAATATTTATCTTCCGGTAACTGGGACCGCGTTTCTAGCTAAAAGTGGTCCCACTCTCCGGAAACCCTCATTTAAATATGCTGACGCTTTTTACCCTTATATTTCAGATCTTACCACTACCTGGAGGAGTCCCTGAGGACGGGAGGGTTCAACGGACGCCGCTGTGCCTCCTACATCACAGCTATGACTGGGACCTGTTTCATGCCTGGTACACTCAGGATGGGTGGGCTGGTGCCTAAGACCGGGTAAGCCAGTAGAAGTATACAGTATCAACAATTAACGTCGTTCATTCTAATTTCTGATTAACCTTAATATAACTTTTCCTAATCAGGCCCTAGGTTTGCCAATCCTTACTAATATTATAAATCGGAAAGTGAGTTTGTTTGTTTGTTTGTTCCACTTTCACGCCGTAACTACTGAACCGATTGCTTTAAAATTTTGCAGACGTAAAGTTAGAAGTCCGGATTAAATAATAGGGTACTTTTTACTCCTTTTTATTGATATTCCCGAGGGAAAACAAAAATATAGTTTGCTTGATCGATGGTTTGGAGATGAGGCATGCGATAGATGGCGATAGATGGAGCTAGATGGTGGTAACGATGTGCTTTTTAAAATACGCAAGAAGTGGAATGATAGCTTACGCTATTTAGTTCTTGAGGTACGCGATAGATGGCGCTGGGTGTTTTTTAAAATACGTAAGAAGTGGAATGATAGCCTACGCTTTTTTTGGTTCCTACCAATTTACATTGAATTGTGTATGTTGTGCTTTATACCACAATATAAACAAATTCCACGCGGGCGAAGCCGCGGGTGGAAAGCTAATATTTTATAATAACGTATTCTACATTAGTTTTGGTTAAACTCATTATTCATAATCATAATCAATTCATTTATTTATGTTGGTTACAAGTAACGTTTATGCATCGTCAAAATGAATATAAACCAAAATTGACGCTACAGCCGGTTCGGAACCTAATCCTACCGAGAAGAATCCGGCAAGAAACTCAGTAGTAGTTATCCTATTCTTTACAATATTTGGAACTAGAGAACTTAAAAATATGGTGTGCGAGCGAGCAGACAATCATGTTCATATAATGTTTATCATTGCAATATTCATCAAGTTTGTAGTACCATTTATTCATTAAACATGATATAACAAAGATCTTCTATGCATTGGTAAGTCAATAATACCTTGCTGTAACTTGTTGAATATTTTTATACTTACTCCAACGAATGTTTTACTGGTTTATGCGGAGCCTATGGTTTGAAATAGCGAGCTTATGTTTATTTCTTGTGTTAAATCTATGAACATCAGATTTCTTAAAGAATTTTAGCTTTTTACGAATATACATAACTAGCGGTCCCGACGAACTTTGTTTCGCCTTTGGGAATGTTTCCCGCTTTTCTGTTGAAATTTTTCATATTTTACCAAGGATCCCTAATTTTGTAGCCTTTGTCAAATTGAAAGAATGTAGCATTCTATTGCTGAAAGATTTTTTTAAATCGGCCCAGTACTTTTTAAGCCTATTCATTACAAACATACAAAAATAGGTACAAATCTTTCCTCTTTATAATATTTGTATAGATACAGTCTTAATATACATAATTACTTACTCATTATTTTTTGTTTCAGATCTTCTGGAATATTCTACCTGGAAACAAATGCAAATCCTCCCTTCTCCAGAGGTTAAGCAATAAATGTTTGTTCGGATATTTTCTTTTATTATTAACTAACTCCTTTGACTTGTTATTCCCATATGTAGTAATTTGCAATATAGTGTGATTCAAAAGGAAGGTTTATATATTTGCAGTAAAGAAAAGAAAAGCCATCATTTCTAAGTATTTATGTCACCGTAAGATTATCCAAAAACGTTAGATTACAATCTATCTCGCGAGATTGTAAACTGTCGACAGATTGTGAACCGTAACATTATGATTGCAATTTAACGCATTATTTTTCGCTATATTGTAATCTATCGATGGGAATCGGTCAAATTGTGAACTGACGTAGAACGGAATGCATCTGGCGCGCTGATTAGTTGAAAGTTATGTGCACCAGAATTCGCCATATTTGTTTGTTATTTCGTTTGTAGTCTTAAGACTATGGACTTAATACATTATATTAAGTCCGTGCTTAATACTGTTAATTTATGGTATGTTTCATATTTTTTTTATTAGAGCTTCTTAAAATATTTTCCAATTTTAATTCGTGTTTGAAGACAAAATAATTGTTTCATTTTATTATAATTTTCAATTTAAATTTTGAGTGTTTGAAGAATAAACATTTAGGTACAATTTTTTCTCAACGTATGTCAGGATTATTGATTACCTACTAAATTGTAGATAAATACTGGAAGAATTTTTGAAGTGCATTTATTTTATTGAACCGACATTTCAACTCATATAAAAATATATTAGAATTGAATAGAATTTCATTCCTACTTTACGGGGACAAAGGAAGGCTGGTCGTGATTGGTCACTAATACAAAAAACCGACCAATCAGGAAGAACTTTCAGACAGTTGACAGTTTGACGCGGGATAGATTACAATATAGCGAAAAAGAATGCGTTAAATTGCAATAATATGTTACGGTTTACAATCTGTCGACAGTTTACAATCTCGCGTGATAGATTGTAATCTAACAATGTTTATAATCTTACGGTGACATTTACGTTGCATCCGTGCTACGCCGGGGCGAATCGCTAGTTAATATATAACTAATTAAGATTGCTTATTGCCAATCCTATTTGTATGCTTCCTAATAGGCAGGCCGAATTGATAAAAAAGGGTGGTAGGAAAAAACCATGGTAAAATCAAAATCTTTTTATTAATTTTGACTAATCATGCTTGAATCTACCCTTGGCTGGGAACCTAAAACTGTGTAGAAGATACTGAGAAGATAGATGGAAAGCAAACCAGAATGGTTTGCTAATGTTAGGTCCATCTTCTGTGGTCGATGATGGTGATTGCCAAGTTCTAGAAGGTAGTTCAAGTCGCCAGAGCCTAAGAAAGAAAACAAAAGATACTTAATAAAAAGAAATAGACTCGATTTCATAAGAATTTTATCATCCAATCATACTTTTCATATCTTACTGTTTTAGATATGATTTCTTCTAGAAGATATATAAATATGAATATTGGACCACATCACATACATTGCTTGATTCTGCGGTAAGAAGCGTATCGTGTGCCGTCGTCGTTTCTGATTTCTGTAACACAAGTGCTTAAGCTACTTACCACAGAATCAGAGCAATGTATGTAAGCACTTGTGTTATAGAAATCAGAAACAACGACGGTACCACAACACCCAGACCCGAGACAATATAGAAAAGTTCGTTTCCCATATTGGCCCGACCGGGGATCGAACCCGGGACCTCAGAGATGGCGCTCGCCTCTCGGCTACGGAGGTCGTCAAAAAATAAATCATAAATAAATCGTAATATATAAATAAATCGTGTTGCAATAAACACCTTTTGTTTATAAACACTCAGTAACTTTTAGTCGGTTAAAAAAAAAAACTAAAAATAAAAAAAAACCGAAAGTAAAAGCGTTTTTACCTTTTTATCCTTTCTTCTCTGAAAAAAAAATAATAAAAAAAGGGTTAAAAAAAACGCAATAACATTAAATCGCATGCTATGGTTTCACGAGAAAACTAGCCGAAGCTCGCGAATCTTTAAAACTACGCGACGGATTTTGATACGGGTTTATTATATAGTGTAATTCAAGAGAAAGGTTTTTAATTGCAATATAGGATAGAAAGCCAACATTTCTAAGCATTAACATTGCATAGGAAGCCGGGGTGGGTCGCTAGTATCTATAAATATACATTTTTTTTTATTGCACTTCAAGATTGACCTCATCCCACCTGATTTTAAGTGGTAATGAGGTCCTATTTTTTTTTTTTTTTTTTAAGGGGGAGAAAATGCATTCCCGCACCATATCGCTGTCGTGGGGACGGCAGCAACGTGTGTGGGACTCCCCCGCCCAGAAGGGGCGGGGACTACCCTAACTAACAACTCCCCCCACCTTCTCATCGCCTATTGACGGCGCTATGGGATACCGGGCGACCCATAACTGCCACAGCGCCGTCGGCGGAATTGCTGTCCCTACGGGGCGGCGTCACCAGGTCCCCCCTGGGTGGTTGGGGGACTGGCGGGAACGGCCGAAGGTGCTAAGCCGTTCCCGCGCATCTGCGGAAGACCGTGCAAGGCCGGCCGGGGTGTCCCCACACCCGCGGTCGGCTGGTCCCCGCTAGCAAGCGCAAGGGCGTCGAAGTGACGCCTCGCGCGCAGTCTCCGGCGTCTTCGGTGTGGTGGGGCGAGGGGGTCGTCCTCTCGCTCCCTCTCCGATGTCTCCTTGTGCAAAACTATTCGCTCGCTGTAGGCGGCAACTGCCGCCCAGGCCTCCTCGCTCCCAAGCATGGCCGCAACAATGCTTGGGAGCGAGAAATCCCCCCCAACAACGGCGGCCAACTCGGCCCGCTCATTGGCCCAGGCTGGACATGCACCCAGTGTGTGGTCCGCTGTGTCTGCCGCCGCGCCGCAGGCGTGGCACGACGGCGACTCTTCTCGCCCGATTTGGTGCAGGTACTGACCGAAGCATCCATGTCCGGTCAGGACCTGCACCAATCTGAAAGTCAGGAACCCGTGGCCCCGGTTCAGCCACTCCTGCAATACCGGGCCAACGGCGTCTATTACTCGCCCCCTGGGTCGTAATGTTTCAAGACCCGTCTTCCACCGCCGGACCATCTTTTCTTGCTCCTCGCGCCGGATCGCTGCCACCACAGTTGGGGAGGGACGCTCTCCCCGCGCCCTTCTCTCCGCTGACTTCCAGTACACCTGGGCCTGCACCCCTGCGTCAAGGGCCCAAGGTGGTGTGCCGGCTAAAACGCAGGCCGCGTCGAAGCCCACCGTGCGGTAGGATTGGGCCACGCGTTGGGCAATAGCCCTTTGTGGTCTCCGCAGGTGGGCTGTATTCGCTCGCCGGAAAAGGGCATCCGCCCAGATGGGTGCGCCGTAGAGGGCCATGCTCCTAAGAATGCCGGCGTAGAGTCGCCGGCATTTGGCCCTTGGTCCTCCCAAGTTGGGAAGAAGGCGTCCGAACGCCCCCGCTGCTCCGATGAGGCGCTGGGACAACCCCTTGAGGTGGGGCTCGAAAGACCAGCGCGAGTCTAATACTAGGCCCAGATATTTCATCTGGGCCCCTACCCTGACGGTCACTCCTCCGACGACGATGTTAGCGTTCGGAGGAGGACGGCGCTGCCGAGGCCCGAAGAGGTAAACGGCCTCGGTCTTTTCGAGCGCCACACGCAGCCCCAGACGACTGATGCGCTCCGCCACCCGTGTGCCACCGGTGGTTGCACGGCGCGCGGCCTCACCATAGGTCCTCCCCCGGGCGGTGACTAGGGTGTCATCTGCATAGCAGATGACGCTCATGCCCGAAAGGAGGACGGTAATGAGGTCCTAGCTTAAGGGTGACAAGTACAGAATAATAAATCTGTTACTGGACTCGTCGCCCTTACCTTGAAGGCTTGACCCCTGCTACTAATGTAGCACCCCCCAGGAGCTCTGGAAACCTTACTCACACGCAGGAACACAACAACACAGAAGTGATTGTTATTTTGGCTGCGGTCTTCTGTAAGGTGATGTTATCAAACTGATTGGTTTGTATAGACCACTTTGGACCAAATCATATATATTTTATCAATATTATTAATGATTTCCATGGTCAAGTATCGAATTTTATTATTATGGCTATGCACGGCTTGTGCTTGAGCTAGTACCAGTATATCGATAAATTAGTATTATATTATGAAAAAAGATATTTGTCTAACGTTGTCTTTTGAAAAAAGGCTACTACAAAGTAGAAGAGTATATGAATGACAAGAACGTGTGGATCACTACCTAGTCTGCTCGCCTGTACTTGCGTGTTTTATATTATTTTAAAAATATATGACGCATTTTCTTAATCAATGTCAGAATTGGCCCACAATGACGCATAAAAGCCATACACTTAATTAAATTTAATTTACATATACTTTTGTCTTTTTATATTTTCTTCAATAATTAATTTTTAATTTTTAATTTTACAATTGACAAACTAACTGTGTGTCTTAGTGCAAAATTAGTAATAAGTTTAGCTTTCATTTGTAAAAAAAACGACTGTGTTTCTTGCCGGTATCTTCTCTTTAGTTATAGGTTACGCACCGGAGGTAGCTTCATTAGTTTTATATAGAGACTATTCATAAGTATTACTTACGTAATATATGTGAATAAACATTTTTGACTTTGAATAGCTCGGCTACTCTAGTTAGGAAAGAGAAGTATTTCAAATGTGATTGGAAAAGAAAGTGGTGAAAAAAATACTTACTTGGCAGAGGTGGGAATAGAACCTTTCCTAGGTTGTCTAAAATATCAGCTGTTGAATAAAGAAAACACAATTTAAATTACCTGCAGATAGAAACGTATACCCTAACACCATAGAGATAAGGTAGATAATTGCGGTTGAGGGAAAGGGCGGCACATATTTCTAATATTAGTGAGCAATAGGTACAGCCAGCATTATTGGTTCTTATACACCTCAGTACCTTGTCATACCAAATTTCCGTGTAACTAAACAAGTCATATAAACAGTGACTTAATGTGACAAGATACAGAGTTGTTCATGAACTAAAGCTACTGACTGTAGGTACATAAGTTGATATGAATAGCGATTATATAAAAGTTTAAGAGAGGTGGGGCATAGCGATTTATCGCTCGAACTGGAGCAGCCCGACTGGTGAGTATTTTATGGTGAAATACTCACCAGTCGGGCTGCTCCAGTTCGAGCGATAAATCGCTATGCCCCACCTCTCTTTTAAAAGTTATTCGTTGAATTAATTAATCTGTGTGGTACTCACTGAAAATTCCCGGTTCTGCTTCCGCTACAGGAACAGCGGCTGCCAGGCCAATCTGAAGAAAAAATAAATGTTGTGAAAATATTGCCATGTAATCCCGTACTATAAAATAATAAATAAATATTGGACAACATCACATACTTTGCTCTGATTCTGTGATAAGTGTTGTGTTACAGAAATCAGAAACAACGACGTTACCACAACACCCAGACCCGAGACAATACGGAATAGTTCGTTTCCCATATTGACCCGACCAGGGATCGAACCCGGAACCTCAGAGATGGCGCTCGCCAAAGTCAGGCCCGCTCGCCTCTCGGCTACGGAGGTCATCAAACTTTAGTCAAGTCGTTGACATAATATGTCAAATCGCTAATAACTTAACAACTCAGCGGCGTTAATTGATACAATTTGACATATGTCAAATCGCTAATAACTTAACAACTCAGCGGCGTTAATCGATACAATTTGACATACCTATGTCAAATCGCTAATAACTTAACAACTCAGCGGCGTTAATCGATACAATTTGACATATGTCAAATCGCTAATAACTTAACAACTGCCGCTTGACTATAGTAACAAAAGAAAAAACAATAAAAGCGACTAATTAAAACTTTTTTATGTAGGTTATTTGATCATGTATTTTTTTACAATTGACCAACTGACAGTATCTATATTAAGGGTGTTAAGTTAGTTGGCTGGCTGCTACCTCGCCTAGCGTGTTTCAATTGCCATTCAGCGAGGTAATGCAGCCAGCATTTTGGATACCTTACCTCAGGGACCATCTTTGTTTATTTAAAATATTTATTTTTATTAATTTTAGTTTGAATATTTTGTAAGTTAATTATAGTTTACTTTGTGATCTTATGTTTATTTGTTTCGTTGAAAAGATTACATTTTTGTAACCAATACCAATTTCGAACATAGCTCACTGTAGTCCCAACGAATTCGACTTTCAAACCAAAATAATTGTTTAAAAAACTGAAAAACACGCTTTGAATTACGTGTCATTTTTTTCCTATTCTGGACAGTAACTGTAAACCCTTTTGCCTGCTCCACACTACTCGCGAAGTTACTCGGCGAAGTTCGCCCGAGGCGAGGCAAAGTTTCACGCGGCGAGCACGAGGCGAGCCGAAGTGCCTCTCTACACTATCATATTCGTCTAACTTCGTTCAACTTCGCGAGTAATGTGGAAGAGGCATTTCATTTAATACGATCTATCTCATGGGGGTGGATTGCAAACAGCCAGTCCGCCATTTTGGGGAGGCCACCATCTTGTGGAGGCCGCCATTTTGGATTTGTAGTGACGTTTCTTACCTAGTCATGTATCAGAATCAGAAATTATTTTATTAGCACACACAATCAATACGCGGTACATACACATTAAAGTAACACGAACAAAAGATGAACAGTAAAATGAAACAAACAAAAAAAGAAAGAACATATTGACTGCGCAGCTAACAAGGTCCCAGCCTCAGCATAAGCTGCTACAACATTGGATCCAATGCTGCAGCAGCGCTGGTATTCTGGTGGAACCTTAAGCTGAGTGGCGCAAACAAAAAATAACGGAAGAAAGAAGAAATGTATTTAATTGTCATCAGAACTTAGAGCGTGTGGTAAATTTCACCCTTATCGAGACCGAGAAGTAGGTCAAATTAAGATTCCAAGATTTTCTTACATACATTAGTTAGTTACAAGTGAAAAAAAGAAAATTGTGTTGAGAATATTCTTGCGGGAGCTACACACACAGTGACTGAAACGTAGAATATGAATCCCGTCGAGTTTGCGTCAAGAGTTAAAGAAACCGGCCAAATGCGAGGCGGATTTGCACAAGAAGATTTCCGTTCCAATTCAACATTAGACACAATTTTTTTGGAGTAAATATACAACTTTATATTCCATTAACATTTCAAGCGTCTACCTGTTATTTTTGAACACCAATCAAATAACGGCTAAATATCACGTTTGGTGTATGGGAGCCCCCGTAAATATTTATTTTATTTTTAATTTAATGATTTATTTCTGATGGAAAGCGTAGATGAGGCTTTGGAAGAAGTTATTGAAGAAGTATAGAAAATATTTTAAGAGGGGTAGGACATAGCGATTTATCGCTCGAACTGGAGCTGCCCGACTGGTGAAATACCTCCACCTTACAGAAGACCGCAGCTAAATAACATTCACTTCTGTGTTTTTCTGTTCTGTGAGTAAGATTTCCAGAGCTCCTGGGGGGTGCTACATTAGTAGCAGGGGTCAAGCCTTCAAGGTAAGGGCTACAAGTCCAGTAATAGCTTTATTATTTTACGATAAAAATAAACTTACCATGGCGATCACTAAGAGTAACAGGAGGCCGAAATTCATGATGCTGACGATATGAAAGTATCTTCCAACACTGACTCATGGTAAGGGATCGCCCGTTTTTATACTCCTCCTAGCTCAAATAATTGAGAAAGGTTTGACACTTTTAACTCGGAATTTCAATATTATTAAATCTTAGCATTAACAATAAAAAAAAGTCTAAAATGTCACATTAAAATCTATTAATATGCAGGTCGAATCATTATTTGGGACTGTTTACGTCAATACGAGAGAAATTCTTCGGTTTTTGCTGTTGCAATTTTTACAATTCGCTTTCAGTGACGTTTTCTGCATACCTAAGTGTTTCAGCCTCTGAGTATCGCTTTATGCCAGGTTCGAATATTAAACGATTCGTAATGTGTCAAAAATGACTATCCGTTTTTCTACGAGTCGTTAATTCTATTTTCAAATTTACTTTCCATGTCAGTCGTCAGTCGGTTGTGGTTAGGTTACGCTTCGTATCATTTATTACTTTAAGTAGACTAGATCGGTTCCCTTTTCAAATATTGGAACCTGGGCGTCTACTCTTGAAAACGAAATATGTCGGATCCGATGACGTTTAGTATTTTTTATTGCTCATTATCGCAACTAACACACTTCGAATCCGAATAAAGCGTTATCAAAAAACAAAATATTAGTTATAAAAATCAAAAATCACGTTTTAATTCCCTAACTTTTGATCAATCTTCAAAAACGAAACCTTTCGTTTGTTCGTTTCGTTTTCAAGAGTAGACGCCCTGGTATTATTAAACTAAAGCATGGCTTATTTCTTCTTATTTTTGGATTCATTTGTCCTATTAATGGGATTTATAATTATAATAATCAGTTTATTGCTCAGACACATTAAAAAACAAATACAAAATACAATAATTTAAAAGTAAAAATTTGAGCTAAAGGCAGTGGCTCAGCTTGTGCTGACGCAGGACAGAGATCCTGCGAAGCGCTGATTTTCAGCCATGCCTTCCTCTCGAGGTTAAAGTTTATTTTCAATTCTTAGGTCTAGTGATCAAAGAATTAAATTTTTTGAATTAAAATTGAAATAAACTTTTAATGAATCCAACCTAATCGATTAGTACTATGAGCCTATAGCACAATTTAAACTTTGTAAACGATTCCCGCGCCGCAAGGGCAGAGTTTGCTAGTAAGGCGTTAAGTACAATAAAAATATAAAATCGATTAAGTTGCCAAGGTGTCTTCGATTCCGTGGTTTTCAAACATTTCTGCAACGAATGTATTACGGGCCGATAAGTATGTAGTTCTAAACATATTCGGCAGAGGGCACTTACCGGAGGCTAACGGTTGATACAGCAAACAATTTTTATCACCTACGATAACTTGCGGTAAGCTTAGTTGGAAGAGCAGCACGCGCGATACGTGAAGGCCGTGGGTTCGATTTCCGCACCGCTAATATTCATTTAGATTGCTGCTATTGTAACATATTCTGTTTCTTGTCGATATTATTTTTAAGAGAGGTAGGGCAACGCGATTTATCGCTCGAACTGGAGCAGCCCGATTGGTGAAATACCTCCACCGTACAGAAGACCGCAGCCTAATAACAATCACTAAAGTCAAAGTCAAAGTCAATTCATTTATTCATGTAGGTTACAAGTAATTCTTATGCATCGTCAGAATGAACACAAACCAAAATTAAAGCTATAGCCGGTTCGGAACCTAATCCTACCGAGAAGAATCCGGCAAGAAACTCAGTAGTTATTCTAATCTTTACAATGTTTAAGAGCTAGATAACTTAAAAAAACTATGGTGAGCTAGTGAACAGACAATCATGTCCATATATGTTTATCGTTTAAATATTCATCAAGTTTATAGTATCCCTTTCGCATTAAACATGATTTAATATGGATCTTAAATCTATGCATAGGTAAATCAGTAATACATTGCGGTTGAATATTTTTTTTATACTTAATCCCACAAATGTTCTACTGGTTTTACGAAGCCTATGGTTTGAAATAGCGAGCTTATGTTTATTTCTTGTGTTAAAATTATGTATGTCGGATTTCTAATAGAACAAATGAAGATTTTTACGTACATACACGATGCAATCAATGAATTGGGAGGCTACAGTTAAAATATTAATTTCTTAAAATAATTATTTAAGTGAATCACGCGATCTAAGGCTGTGTATAGATCGAATAGCTCTCTTCTGTAATACAAATATGGTTTGTATGTTAGAAGCTGAGCCCCACAGCATTAGACCGTATGACATTAAACTATGAAAATAGCTGAAATAAACTAGTCTCGCCGTTTCAACATCAGTAAGATGCCTAATTTTTCTAACTGCATATGCAGCAATACGAAGTCTTTCACTCCAGTGTTGTTCTGTTCACACTAACACAAATGGATCTCTGTAATCTTGATTAAAATAAATAGCATTTTGTTTTATGAAAACGCTTAATTTCAATTTAAGTGAATTAGATGTGACTATGGGAATTAAAATTGCTATCCGTTGTCGGATCCGACATTTTTCGTTTTTGGGAGTAGACCCTCAGCCCCGTCCAGTTTGGGCTCGTTTGATTCATCTTAAATTATTAAAAGCTAACCAAAAAAAAATAGGAATTACGAAACGAAGAAATACGCTAACGTACATTTGGTTACATTTAGAAGTATTCATTGTTTTTGAAGTTATTTTTATAGTATTGTATGAAACTCCGAGGAAACCCGTACGTCATCCGAGATAAGGGTCATGACATGATTGACAGTATGACAACGAATATCACAATTGATCTTTAAAATATTTTTAATTTTACTCGACTACCTCAAACAATGTTATTGTCGCATATTGACGAATGGTAGGATTTGACAATTAGCATATTCGTTGATCTAGCTTGAATGGTTGTATGTCCGGCGTGACGGGAAACGCCATACAGAGGCGTCCCGTCCGCCGTGACGGGAAACGCCGGCTGTTTGACTCTACCTTTACTAGCGTATGAGGTATATTAAGATTTCTTTTTGTAACACAAGTGACATTAAGTAGAAGAAATTTGATATAACGGTTTATCCATACTAATATTATAAATGCGAAAGTAACTCTGTCTGTCTGTGTGTCTGTTAAGCTTTCACGCCTAAACGGCTGAACGGATTTTGATGAAATTTGGGATAGGTATACGTTGAATCTCAAGAACGGACATAGGCTACTTTTTATTAGAAAATAAGGGGGGATGTGGGTAATACCACCTTTGAAAGTTTATATGAAAAAATGTTTATTTTTGAAGTTAGAGATATGTAATTTGGCACAAATATAGCTCGAAACTTGGATTAAAATATAGACTACTTTTTGTTTCGAATATTAGGAGAGAAAGGGGTAAAACCGACCATGAAAGGATGTAGTCCACGCGAACGAAGTCGCGGGCACAGCTAGTTATTTATATAATAAATAAGCTGTGCACGACTTCGTCAGCGTGGACTACCTACAGGTTGTTCAATATATTTATGAGGCGCGTCACTCGCCGCCGCCAGCGTCTTGTTCGGGCGTGATCGTAAACCCGACAAACCTATTTTGTTGAAGAGCTATGCTCGAAACATCAGAAAAAGGAAGGTAAAGAAACCGTATCATGACAGCAAAAATGTGACCGTCCACCCCACAGATTTAACAATACAAGGAGATAGGTCAAGCCGGCTTTCAACTTGCGATGAGTGTATTTATTTTATTTTTATTTTACACTTTTTGGGAATCTTACAGCTACATACAAATTTTAAGTACACAATAATAAATGACGGTATGCCCATATTAGCTGTGCCCGCGACTTCGTTCGCGTGGACTACATCCTTTCATGGTCGGTTTTACCCCTTTCTCCCCTTATATTCAAAACAAAAAGTAGTATATATTTTAATCCAAGTTTCGAGTTATATTTGTGCCAAATTTTATATCTCTATCTTCAAAAATAAACATTTTTGCATATAAACATTCAAAGGTGGTATTACCCCCCTCCCCCCTTATTTTCTAATAAAAAGTAGCCTATGTCCGTTCTTGAGATTCAACGTATACCTATGCCAAATTTCATCAAAATCGGTTGAGAGGTTTAAGCGGGAAAGCGTAACAGACAGACAGACAGACAGACAGAGTTACTTTCGCATTTATAATATTAGTAGGCTTGGCGCACTGTGGACCCAAAAATACCCCTTTCACAGAAAGTAGATGTAAAAAATTCATCAAGAACCGTGATAGTTAGAGTTGAAATGTTCACAGATTATGTATGCATTTCTGTTGCAGCTATAACAACATATACTAAAAATGGGGCTCCAATACAACGAACGTGATGTTGTTGCTGTATTTTGCTCGATATTATTAAAACAGTATAGAAAAGAAGAATAGAAAACATCTTTTTTCATATTAGAAACAGATAATTGTTATCTCCCCTTGCGGTGCGGCAATCGAACCCAATATGAGGCTAACGGTTGATACAGCAGAAAAATTTCATCGCCTACGATAACTTGCGGTTAGCTCAGTTGGAGAAGCAGCACGCGCGATACGTGAAGGTCGTGGGTTCGTTTCCTGCAAGGGGAGATAAAAAAAATCTGTTTCTAATATTTAAAGTTCGCTAGTACGGCATAAAGTAAGTCGATCTTTATTTTTGTAAGCCTTACAAAAATACTTAAAAATTATCAGCAAAAATTAAGTATTCTACCGCCGTGTTTGGAATGTTGATCATGTCGAGAAAAACCGGCGAGAACACTCGACACTTACTCTTTTCAATGTTTCTTTATACGAGGTACTTAAATACAAGATTTTCAAGAATTAAAGGTATTCAAGGCCCACATTAGTGCTTTAGCTACTTACCACAGAATCAGAGCAATGTATGTGATGTTGTCCAATATTTATTTATTTATTTATTTATTTACATTTTTGTCATTGAAATAATCATCGATTTTGTAGTAGCCCTTTTTTAACACGCTTTTATTGGCTTCACTTGTAACTATGTAAGAAAATCTTGGAATCTTAATTTGACCTACTTCTCGGCCCACTTTGATTAGGATGAAATTTTGCACACACTCGGAGTTCTGACGACAATACATGACTAGCTAAGAAACGTCATTACAAATCTAATATGGTGGCCTCCTCAGGATGGCGAACTGGCTGTTTGAAACGCACTTCCATGATTTTATGATATGGGTACCTATATGTATAAATGAAAGGGTTTGCTGTCAGAAATACGAAAAAAATAATCACGTGACTCAAATCCAATATGGCGGGCGTCCAAATAAAAGGGTTTACTGTCAGGAACACGAAAAAAATAGTAACGTGACTTAAATCCAACATAGCAGACGTCTAAAATGGGGGCAGGCTATTTGAAATGCACCCCTATGATAATATGGGTATGAAATGAAAGGGTATGCTAAATGGAATACGAAAAAAAATTATATAATAATTGATACATGCGAAAACTAAAAAGTATAAAATAAAAATAATAGTTTAAAAAACTAAAAAACATGCTTTTAGCACGCACTAAAAATTAAAAAATAATTCAGACATTTAAGAAAGAGAGCGTGGAGCGTTTATGTTATCTTTACTCTTTTTGGACAAAACGCTCCACGCTTTCTTTCTTTTTTTATTAAACAATTTTTAACATGAGACTTTAATTACAAACTTTTGTAAGACGCTTGAAATATTCACTTAAAAAGACTCAGATTTACTTCAAAATTCAAATAATAATTTATTAGTAACCCGTAATTTGGTATGTACCAAATAAAGAGAACAGATTAACACTACTCTCTTGGGCAACTATTTACCGCTGACTGGATTAATTAAAACCAGCAAAACTCTATGCTAATGAACAATGTTGATCAACTGTTGCTAAACAAATGTTTACCATAAATACGAGGCTTTAAAGTTCACTTTCTTCATCATTACACACAAGGCCGTGTACTTTCGCGTAATGAAGTGCGTCAAAGGGCAAAAAAATCTTTGTAAATTTGAATTCACTACTAATTTTACTTGACATTTCAGACTAATCATGATTGATTTGAGTTACTTCCGCCAGAAGTATATGTTAATCAGGCCCCTTTGACGTGAATGGAAACAATGATGATGACATGAAGAGAAACTGATAGGAACAATGATTTGAGCTACCAGGAGTATATAAACTCAAAGAGTCTATCGATCTATCATTGTGTGAAGGTACTTCCTAACAGACATCATTATGAATTTCTCTTACCTGCTAGTCTTGGTGTGCGCCTTGGTAAGTTTCTGTTTCAGTATGTTCTGCCTTAACTATTTCGTTTTACCTGTTAGACTAATGGATAGTGATCCTAGTAGATGAACCAAAGTCTAAGGTTCGATACCCAACTGAACAAATTTCCGGAGAACATTTGTGTTTTTTCTGTGTTTGATTGAATACGTACTAGCTATGCCCGCGACTTTGTTCACATGTACTATGGTTTTTTTTAAATATATGTCCTTACTAGCTGTGCCCGCGACTTCGTTCGCGTGGACTACATTCTTTCATGGTCGGTTTTACCCCTATCTCCCCTAATATTCGAAACAAAAAGTAGTCTATATTTTAATAGAGCTATATTTGTGCCAACTTTCATATTTCTAACTTAAAAAATAAACATTTTCCCATATAAACTTTCAAAGGTGGCATTACCCCCCCCCCCCTACTTTCTAACAAAAAGTAGCTTATGTCCGTTCTTGAGATTCAACGTATACCTATGCCAAATTTCATCAAAATCGGTTGAGAAGTTTAAGCGGGAAAGCGTAACAGACAGACAGACAGAGTTACTTTCGCATTTATAATATTAGTAGGGATATTTGAAACCAAAAGTAGCATCTATTTTAATCCAAGTTTCGAGCTATATTAGTGCCGAATTTCATATCCTTAAAAAATAAACATTTTCCAATATAAAGTTTCAAGGGTGGTATTAACCCTATCTCTCATTATTTTCAAAACAAAAGCAGCCTATGTCTGTTCTAGAGATTCAACATATTACTATACCTGCACCAAATCTCATCAAAATCGGTTCAGTGGTTTAGGCGTGAAAGCCGGACAGACAAACAGACAGAGTTACTTTCGCATTTATAAAATTAGTATGGATGTTTTATTTATTTACTTTCTTCGGGATCAGGTCAACACGATGTTGTCTGATATCTTCTAAATGTTTCTTCTTCTCTTCTTCAGATCGGCCTGGCCTTCGCTGCTCCAGCAGCGGACCCAGTAGCGGACCCTGAGCCAGGTCTCCTTGGTAAGTAACACCAACGGACCCCTAATGGATTCGTCATGTCTTTCCGATTGGCAAAGGCACTTTTTTCAATAACTAAAACAACTATATTATTGATAATTGGTAAGTCAATGTATTCTGTGAACTGCTTTAAGAATTTTACACAAAAGTAAAAAAAAAAATTCAATGAAGACTTAAGAGAGGTAGGGCATAGCGATTTATCGCTCGAACTGGAGCAGCCCGACTGGTGCAACACCTCCACATTACAGAAGACCGCCGCCAAATAACAATCACTTCTGTGTTGTTGTGTTCCTACGTGTCAGTAAGGTTTCCAGAGCTCCTGGGGGGTGTGGGTAGCACGGGTCAAGCCTTAACAATTTACGTTACAATATTATTACCCTGTACTTGTCGCCCTTAAGCTAGGACCTCATTACCGCTTACATCAGGTGGGATGAGGTCGATATTGAAGTGCAATTAAAAAAGCAGTATTTTTGGGAGTTCCCCACTTTTAGAAAAGACACTTGACGTGTTTTTATAACTTGTTTATACATATAATATACATTTTTATACATAAAAATAATATTTGTTTAAAGATATCGCATCCTAGCGATAATATCACTTAGCTGTATTAATCATAATAATCATAATCAATTCATTTATTCATGTTGGTTACAAGTAACACTTATGCATCGTCAAAATGAATGTAAACCAAAATTAAAGCTACAGCCGGTTCGGAATCTAATCCTACCAAGAAGAATCCGGAAAGAAACTCAGTAGTTAACCTAATATTTACAATAATTTTGGGACTAGAGAACTTAAAAATATGGTGGACGAGCGAGCAAACGAATCATGTCCATATACCTATGTTTATCATTGAAATATTCATCAAGTTTGTAGTACCATTTTTTCTTTAAACATGATTTAACATGTATTAACAATGATGTTTTTTCAACAGGCGATGTTCTAGGAAATGTTCTCTTTGGTGCGTCAAGTAAGTATATTAACTGTTAAAACAGGCAAATTAAAATTATTAGTACTAGACCAATGAACGGAAAAAACGTGGAAAACTTCCCGTCATACCAACTTCAATCGAATATCGGCACCAAAACACACACAAATGTAAAGCACACAAGCAATAGATACGCAACATAGTCATAAAGTGTCGTCACTTGAAAAGAAACTTTAAGGCTAATACGTTTAGGTCGACAAACGATGTTCGTCGACCTAAACGCATTAGCCTTAAAGTTTCTTTTAGAGAGGTCGTTCGTTACGTCATCTCATAGAATGGGATGGAACACAAGCTGTGATTGGTCCGCGCCTATGACTCGCGGCGTCCGTGGAAACGGTATTCGTACCGGTGCTAGCTCACTTTTGTATGCCACGCCCACCGTGCCTTGCTTTTTATGGTACCGTTTTAAAGCGTTAGAAATGCTTCTAGGTTTTTTCGTTTTCTTTTCTTTCTTTCTGTTTAGTTATGCATGCGACTTTCTCTACGTGGATGCCTAGCGACAGTCGGTAGCATATTTCAAAGAAACAGAAAATTTTCCTCTCTAAAATATAACATAACATATAAAAATGTATCAAGATGCCAAGGTGTCTTCGATTCCGTGGTTTTCAAACATTTCTGCAACGAATTTACCACGGGTTGAAGTATATCTATTTAGTTTTAATTATAACTATTTTTGCGTTTTTAAATACAAATTTCTTAATTTTTTTATTTAAATTAAAACTCTTTCTTTAAAACGACCTCGGTGGCGCAGTGGCTAAGGTTGGCGGCCAAAGCGCGAAAGGTTCCGGGTTCGATTCCCGCCAGACAATCACACCAATCACCTGGTCTCAAACTAAGGTTTTCCCTTGTACTATGAGTACCAGATGACAGATACTAACTGGGGGCGTTATCCCAGCACACCCAGACCCAAGTCAATTGAGAAAAGTTCGTATTAAATGTTTAAAATGGAACGCGATAGTCTTAAAGATTATAATTAAAAAAAAATGCTTTTTATATGTTACGATAAATAAACTTTATTTAATGAAAGGATCTACCTACTCTAATACTTTAAAAAGGAAATATTGGTATTTTGGTGTGTATGTCTGTAGTGCATAAACTCAAAAAGTAATGCGTCGATTCCAAATATTACCGTGTCTTGGTACGGACCGTATATTATGATATAACAAGAATGTTTTTTTCCAACAGATGACATTCTAGGAAACCTCATCCCTAAGCCGGGTAAGTGTCTTTGCTGTTGAACCGGAATAATTAACATTATTAGCACTAGACTAGTTATACACGCGTCTTTTTCCGCGTTGAATACATAAGCCCGGCTCCAATATTTGGGCAACGTCTACATCAACATCACATACATTGCTCTGATTCTGTGGTAAGTAGCTAAAGCACTTAAGTTACAGAAATCAGAAATAACGACGGTACCACAACACCCAGACCCGAGACAATACAGATAAGTTCGTTTTCCCATATTGACCCGACCGGGGATCGAACCCGGAACCTCAGAGATGGCGCGACACCAAAGTCCGGCTCGCTCGTCTCTCGGCGGAGGTCGTCAAATGTAACAAAAGAGGACTGCTAACGCTTACTTAGACTGTAGCATTGCTAAAATCAAAACGGGACTTGAAAATCACGTCAATTTCTTACTGCAATGCTACACAGCTCTAGCGATTTTCATTCACGATTACGTATGTGGGAAATTGAACAATTGATTGAAACCTGAATACGTTAGGGTGCAAACTATTTTACATTTTCCGTAAAATGGTATCATTTCTAATATCGCTTTAGTACACTTTATTTAAATCTTAGTTTACAAAGGGACCAATCAAACACGCCTTCAGTGTGTCAAATCAACATTTATATTGAGTAGCAAATGTTTGCCGTGACGTGTTACGGACCGTACATGATATTATAAGAACGTTTTTTTCAACAGCTGACATTCTAGGAAATCTGCTCACTCCTGGGAAAAGTAAGTGTCTTTACTGTTAAGCCAGCTTTATTTAAATTATTCTAACTAGACTAGCTATGTTCTCGATTTTTTCCGCGTGGAATACCTAGTGACTGTAGGTAGCATAGAATAGCTCTGATATTTTAAAGAAACAGAAAATTGCATTTGCATTAAAAAAAATAAAACAAAATAAACAATATTGTAAAACTCTATCAAGATGCCAAGGTGTCTTCGGTGCCGTGGTTTTCAATTATTTCTAATTTAATTTTTTTTACGAGAGGCAGGGCATAGCGATTTATCGCTCGAACTGGAGCAGCCCGACTGGTGAAATACATCCACCTTACAGAAGACCGCAGCCAAATAACAATCACTTCTGTGTTGTTGTGTTCCTGCGCGTGAGTAAGGTTTCCAGAGCTCCTGGGGAGTGCTACATTAGTGGCAGGGGTCAAGCCTTCAAAGTAAGGGCGACAATCCCAGTAACAGATTTATTATGCTGTACTTGTCACCCTTAAGCTAGGACCTCATTACCAGGACCGGCCATCCCCAGTCTCCCCCCGAACACTGTGGGGGGAGTAGACGGAGCTGAATAAGCGGCTATTCCGCCGGCGGTGTTGTGGAAGTCAAGGCTTAGCCGATCTCCCATAACACCGCCACTAAGGCGATGAAGGTCCAATCGGGGGGTTTTAGTGGGTAGTCCTGCTCTTTTCAGGGCAGGGAGTCCCACAAACGCCGTCACCCTCCCTCGGGTGGCGGTACGGTGCATCAAGGCATATCCCCCCGTCAAAAAAAAAAAAAAGGACCTCATTACCACTTAACATCGGGTGGGATGAGGTCAATCTTGAAGTGCAATATAAAAAAAAATGTACCACGGGCCGATAAGTATGTAGTGCTAAACATATTCGGCAGAGGGCACTTACCAGAGGCTAAGAGGTGATACAACAGAAAAAAAATCATCGACTACGATAACTTGCGGTTTGCTCAGCTGGAAAGCAACACGCGCGATACGTGAAGGTCGTGGGTTCAAGCCCCACAACGCAAAAGGAAATTAAATGAATTAGTTTAAAAAAAACATGTATTTATTAAAATGGGGAAAGGAGTAAGAAGGCCATATTTTTATAATCGCCTTCAATTCATTTATCTATGTTGGTTACAAGTAACACGTGTGAATATTCAAAATGTTTTGACTTTTAAAGGGTACTTTTTCCTTTAATTATACGCATTCCTTATTATAGGTAGAGTTTTTCAATTTCTTAATTTTCTAATATTACTTGTATTATTTTTTTCAGAGGGAAGGAAAGGCTAAAAAGGTTAGAAAACACCTTTATTATCAATATAATGGAATTATACTTTTTAAAAGTTTTTAAAAACAAATATAACTTACCACAAAATAAATTGATTAATGTAACGTGTACACAGTTATTAAGCATTTAGTTAAAAATAATTAATTCGATTGAAATGTGTTTGTTAAGCTTTTTTAATGTAATTGTCTTTTCTGTCTCAGGTCTCGGTGATTCAATCTATCTACAACTCGGCTTTGCACTGAAGAAATCGGACATCGTAATTTTATTAAATTATTTTTTTTGTATTTCTTCCATCTTCTCAATATGTACCTCTCGAAAAAACTTTAAACATTTCTCACTGGTAACAGATTTGTATAATACCTAAATATAACTAATTAATATGCATGAATAAAAAATCTTATTTTAATCAGGTTTTTTAATCTTTTAAATTCCTAACCAAATGAAAGATTTAGCATAGATTTATGAAGACAATTCCTAGGTAATGATTAATGTGCATTAATAAGAAGCCTTTTTAATTAATTTTTTTCATCTTAAAATGTAGGTATATCGGAATAATAGATTGAGTAACAGAGGGACAGATTGCAATTTAACAGTTTCACTTCGATAGATCATAATAATATAACGAAAAAACATGCGTCAAATTGCAATCATATCTTAAGGTTCACAATCTTTTGACAGTTTACAATCTCACTAGATAGATTGTAATCTAACGATGTTTACAATCTTACGGTGTCATATACCTATATGGTCGAATTAGCAACCTCCTCCTTTTTTTGAAGTCGTTTAATAAAGAAAAGAAAACATAATTTTTAAGTATTTGCATAACATCCGTGCGAAGCCGGGGCGGGTCGCTAGTTTAGTAATAAATTTAAATTATTAAAATTGCTATAAGCTAACCTAACCATAAGAAATGGAATAACGAGACGAAGAAATACGCTAGTGGACATTTTGGTTACATTTAGAAGTATTAATTGTTTTTGAAGTTAGTATTGTATGAAACTCCGAGGAAACTCGTACGTCATCCGTCCGAGATAAGGGTCATGACATGATTGACAGTATGACAACGAATATCACAATTGTTCTAAGAGATATTCAATTTTACCCGACTATTTTATTTAATTTATTTAAAAACTTTATTGCACAAATAGGTACAACAGGTGGACTTAATGCTAGGGGCATTCTCTACCAGTCAACCCTTGGGTCATGCAGATAGTTTGTATATGGGTGCGGTAACAGAGGAGAAAAAAAAGATATCATTTTAAACAACAATAAATTAAGCATTTAAAATAACATTACGGTATCTTTTAAATATACGATAATAATACACATACTATATAAATAAATTAGAATATAATATATAAAATATGAAGGTATACTTAGATTTACATAATATTGATAATATATATATATAAAAACAAATATCTACATAACTATAAATTCAGAAAATAAATAAATTGGTTCAGCAATTGACAAATTCATGACTATCATTACTTGTTAGCGAGAGAGAAGAAGTATTCACGAACTTTATTAACTACCTGAAATAGTGTTATTGTCGCATTTGACGAACGCTAGGATATGACAATTAGCATACTCGTTGATCTAGCTTGAATGGTTTGAAGGTTTCTGGCGTTTGTCAGCCGGCGTGGCGGGGCAGGGCGGCGACGCGACGTTGAGTAGCAGTAATGTACCAGTTATTATGGGAAACGCCATACAGAGTAGGGAATGCAATCCCGATCCCGCAAGATCTCGCGGGATTTTTTCGGGATCAATCCCGACGCATCATATGCCGAGATCCCGTTCGAGATTGACGGGATTTAGAGTCTACCATTAAAAAAGAAATAGTATTTGAGAGTGGAGGAACAAGTGGGCGATTTTTGCAGTTTGCATAAATTGCTTCGTAAAGCTATTGCCAACCAGTGTTGAGTCGGAGAGGGCATTCAGCAGCGGGTTACATTACAAAGGACATTAGATGCCGTTTAGCAGATGATACTATTAATGAGTCATTTTCAAAATCACTCGTCTTAGGTAACTACTTCCTAATTCCTTTAAAATATGCTTATTAATTTGATTACCAAATTTATCTATGTTAATTTCCTTAAAACCTGATAATTATTTTTGGTTAGTAAGATTAAAGAATAAAGGTTTTTTATTTTCTTTCGTGTAATATGTTATTTTAATTAACCTTTTATCACAAACGAGCAGTTATTAGCTTTTTTAGTCATTCAAAATTATATTTTTTTTAAACTAGACGGGATCCCGGAAATTCCGGAATTCCGCGGGATTAATATGTCTAATCCCGCGGGATCTCGAATTTGCAATCTCGAGTCGGGATTGCATTCCCTAATACAGAGGCGTCCCGTCCGGCGTGACGGGAAACACCGGCTGTTTGACTCTACCTTTACTAGCTTAAGAGGTATATTAACATTTCTTTTTGTAACACAAGTGACATTAAGTAAATTAAATTTAATATAACGGTTTATTATTTATAAAATAAATAAGCTGTGCACGACTTCGTTCGCGTGGACTACAAGTTGTTCAATTTATTTATGAGGCACGTCACTCGCCGCCGCCAGCGTCTTGTTTGGGCGTGATTGTAAGCCCGACAAACCTATTTTGTTGAAGAGCTATGCTCGAAACCTCAGAAAAAGGAAGGTATAGAAACCGTATCATGACAGCAAAAATGTGACCGTCCACACAAATTTAACAATACAAGGAGATAGGTCAAGCCGGCTTTTTACTTGCGATGAGTGTATTTATTTTATTTTTATTTTACACTTTTTGGGAATCTTACAGCTACATACAAATTATATGTTCACAATAATAAATGACGTTATGCCCATATTAGCTGTGCCTGCGACTTCGTTCACGTGGACTAAAGGTTTATCAATTACTAGCTGTGCCCGCGACTTCGTTCGCGTGGACTACATCCTTTCATGGTCGATTTTACCCCTTTCTTCCCTAATATTCAAAATAAAAAGTAGTATATATTTTAATCCAAGTTTCGAGTTATGTTTGTGCCAAATTCAAAAATAACTTCAAAAATAAAAATTTTTCCATATAAACTTTCAAAGGTGGTATTACCCCCCTCCCCCCCCCTTATTTTCTAATAAAAAGTAGCCTATGTCCGTTCTTGAGATTCAACGTATTCTTATGCCAAATTTCATCAAAATCGTTTAAGAGGTTTAAGCGGGAAAGCGTAACAGACAGACAGAGTTACTTTCGCATTTATAATATTAGTAAGGATTTTAGGCTTGGCGCACTGTGGACCCAAAAAACCCCTTTCATAGAAAGTAGATGTAAAAAATTCATCAAGAACCGTGATAGCTAGAGAGTTCAAATGTTCACAGATTATGTATGCATTTCTGTTGCAGCTATAACAACATATACTAAAAGTGGGGCTCCAATACAACGAACGTGATGTTGTTGCTGTTTTTTGCTCGATATTATTAAAACAGTATAGAATAGAAGAATAGAAAACATCTTTATTCATATTAGAAACAGATAATTGTTATCTCCCCTTGCGGTGCGGGATTCGAACCCACAAGGAGGCTAACGGTTGATATAGCAGAAAAATTTCATCGCCTACAATAACTTGCGGTTAGCTCAGTTGGAGGAGCAGCACGCGTGATACGTGAAGGTCGTGGGTTCGATTCCTGCATCGCAAGGGGAGATAAAAAAAATCTGTTTCTAATATTTAAAGTTTGCTAGTATGGCGTAAAGTACTATAAAACTTACGAAAACACTTATAAATTATCAGCAAAAATTGAGTATTCTACCGCCGTATTCGGAATGTTGATCATGTCAAAAAGAACCGGCAAGAACACTCGACACTTACTCTTTTCAATGTAACAATGTTTCCTTATACTAGGTAGTTAAAAACAGTATAAAAAGATTTTCAAGAATTAAAGTAATTCAAGTATTAGAAACAGAAATTTTTTATCTCCCCCTGCGGTGCGGGAATGGAACCCACGACCTTCACGTATCGCGCGTGCTGCTCTTACCAACTGAGCTAACCGCAAGTTATTGTAGGCGATGAAATTTTTCTGCTATATCAATCGTTAGCCTTTTGGTAAGTGCCCTCTGCCGAATATGTTTATATCTACATACTTATCGTTTCTAATATTTAAAGTTCGCTAGTACGGCGTATAGTACTATACAAATAATAAAATAAAGTAATTCAAGGCCCACATTTTTGTCATTGAAATAATCATCAAGTTTGTAGTAGCCCTTTTTTATTAAACAATTTTTAACATGAGACTTAAGTATGGAACACTTGAGAATGCGGGGGTGCACCTGCCGAGGGTACTGTCTATGTTCTTTACACTGTGCTTAAATCATTCCTTGTTACTTTTCGATCTAATGAAGACCATTGTAGTGCCTATTGTGAAGAACAAGAAGGGGGATATCTCGGACAGGGGTAACTACCGCCTGATCTCACTTGCAACTGTCATTGCCAAGGTACTTGATGGCCTGCTTGATACTCGTTTGGAAAATCGCTTAAATCTACATGACGCTCAGTTCGGGTTTCATCCCGGGCTCTCCATACGCGGCGCTATAGTGAGTGTCAAGCACGCTGTCAAGTATTACACTGACCGCAGAACACTAGTATTCGCCTGTTTCCTGGATCTCTCTAAAGCCTTTGATCTTGTAGCGTATGACGTGCTTTGGAGAGAGCTGGGGGACAGGAATGCCGAACAGAGTGCTTAGTATTTTAAGATACTGGTATGCCAATCAGGCTAATTTTGTAAGATGGGCAGACACTATCTCCGAGGAGTATATGTTGGAGTGCGGGGTAAGGCAGGGTGGATTGACTTCGCCTAAACTTTTTAACATCTACACGGATAAACTGATTGGGGAGCTGAGCAGCATGCGTGTCGGTTGTAGCATAGGAGGCGTCTCTGATAAAGTTTCTGAAAACTCAGTTCGAGTTACCCTTAACGGAACTAGCGTTAAACGAGTTACTAGGTTTAAATACCTACCAGGGGGGGAGGTGATACCCCTACCTGGCGCGTCACCCGGGTGGCGGATAGGGGAAGCCCGCGGCTGCCGTCCGGAACGTATTCCCGCTTATAGGGATGCCTTGCGGGCGGCAGCCGGGGGTCGGAGCGTAGCTCCCGCGGACCAAACACACTGGGGGGGCGGGGTAGGAGGGGGGGGATGGGGAAATTGGGGAGGGGGGGTAATATGGGGAGGGGAAATATGGGAATTTCAAGCGAGGTCTTCGTCGTTTTGCGTCGTTTTCTATTCGCCTTGTCGGGGCCTGTGTTTATGGCCTGGCCAAGTTGGCCTTTTTGACGTGTGTGCTCTTCGGAGCGTAGTATGGCGGGGCAGCCTCGCGGCGCGGCGGGCTCGGCCGGCTGCGTAATAGCAGTCGGTCGCAGCAGACTTTGGTCACCGTCGGGCAGCCTGTTTCCTGGTCGAGTGTCTGGTGATCACGTCTATCGGCTCGACCAGACCAGGGGGCTTGCCTTAATTGGCTGACCCAAGAGGAGACAACCTCAATAAAAAACCCCTAATCCCGACGTCGTGAGTGCTCGAGGCGTCGGGGCCATCTCTCTTCGGAGGGATGGTGACCGGGTGGGATAAACCCGGTTGTGGTCGGTGGCATCGGCCTCCCTGCACGGGACCGCCCGCCCCCGTGCAGTATGAGGGTAGCCAGGAGTAAACCGGCACTGCTCCTGGTGGTCCTCTTTTTACCGTGTAATTCGTGGGAATCAAAATGAGTACACTAAATCTTAAACCTAAAAATGACGAACGTGGGGAGTTTGCTGAGGTGGCACCTTCGGGTGCGGAGTCTGGCGCCGTTTGTGCGATCGCGCCAAAATCTGCTGGTGCGTCTTTGGGCGAAGAATCTGACGCCGTATGTTCCGGTGCGTCGGAGATGGGCAACATCATTGCCAACAGGAGCCGCGCGTCATCTATTGCGTCGCTGGCGTTGGCCAGTAGCGACACTTTTTTCGCTAGGCCGAGCGAATTCGCGTCGGACGAGGAGTCCGACACCCTGACGAACGTCTCGGACATGTCCCTCACATCCGAGCGTGGCAAATACCTTCGGGGGGGAGCGCGTAAGCGCCCGTTGTCTGATGGAGAGAAGGGGTCGGCATCTGATGCCCCTGAATCCAAAACTCTGTCGACCAAAAATCGATCAAAAAAGGGGCGTGGAAGACCTGCCACCACCGGCGAGTATGTCGGTCGGGCGGAAGCGCAGCGTGAACTAAACGCTGCCAAGAGGGCTGCCGTTCAGCTGGAGCTTGAGGCTCAAGCAGCTGCAGCTGAACGACGTCGTAGGAAGGCCCGTAACGCCGCTGGTTACGGTGTTCCTCTCACCACCGCGTTGGAGGGAAAATCTGTCGCAGAGCTGCAGCAATTGGTCGACACTGAGGCTAAAAGTTCGGTCTCAATGATCTCGAAGTCCTCCAATCTGAAGGGGACGTTTCAAAAGGCCCTGAAGGAGAGTGCTTCGAACATGAGGGCCATTTGTGAAGAGGCCCTTAAGCGCACCTCCTCGGAGGAGACTGAACGGCTGCAGGCGACAGTAAATCGCCTGCAAAATGAGTTGACCAGTCAATTGAAACGCGTGGCCGAGCTGGAGGCCGCTGTGGCCAAGCTCACGAAGTCTGGTAAGGTATCACCAGCTCCTGCCTCGGTCTCTGCTCCTGTTGAGACAGTGATGGAAGTGGTGGAGACGTCTTCTGCGTCGGTAGGACCATCGACAGTGGACACGGCTAGCGTCGAAGCCGTGGTCCGCAAAGTAATGCTGGAGGAGCGGGCCCATTTAAACGCCCGCCTAAATGCCCGCATTGAAGGGCTAGAGGACCGCCTCCTCCCAGAAAAGCGGCTCCGTCCGCCATTGGCAGCGGACCGCAGAAAGGAGCCTGTTGTGGTCCTTCAGCGGCAGCCAGAAGTTTTCCGGACACCTGAGCCGCCGAAGCCCCAGAGGACCACGAGATCACGAGCGGCTGGGGCTTTTGCGTCTGCGTCTGCCCCTGTCTCCTCGCCTGGGCCCTCAAAAGTGGCGGTCCCTTCAGTCATTCATCAAGTCGTTCCTTATCCGGCTCCAGTGGTGGAAGAAGACCCTCTTCTTCCCACGACCACCCCAGCTAATGAGGGGTGGTCTACAGTGGTCAAAAAAGGCAAAGTCAAAGGGAAAAAGACCCCTGGATCTCTTCCCGCGTCTCAACCTGCACGTCAGACGGCCCCGTTGGCGGGGAATAATCAAAAGGCGGGGCCCAAACCTCCGGCTAAAAAGTCTTCTCCGTCTTCCAAGCCGAAGCCCAAATTGGTCCCCCCTAAAACCGCTGCAGTCGTAGTTTCTCTGACTGCAGAGGCCACTGAGAAGGGGGAAACGTTCGAGACTGTGCTCCGCCGGGCCCGCGAAGGCATGGACCTCGGCGAGTTGGGCATAACATCGCCCTCCTCACTGCGCTTCCGCCAGACTCAGGCCGGGGCTCGACTCATTGAGTTCCCAGGGGCGGGCTCGGTGGACACGGCCGACAAGTTCGCGGCCAAGATGCGGGAGGTGCTGCCAGAGGGCCTCGCAAAAGTGGTGAGGCCCGTTAAGTACGCCGGAATTGTCATCTCAGACCTGGACGACTCAGTGTCCAGGTCTGAGGTCATCGAAAAGGTCGCCGGGATAGGAAAATGCCCGGCGGACCAAGTAAAAGCCGGGGAGATCAGGAGCGGGCGCATGGGGATGGGCGCAATCCGCGTTCAGTGCCCCGTTGCCGCTGCCAAGGCTGTTTTGGACAGCGGCCGGTTCCTGATCGGCTTCAGTTCGGCGTCGGTCCGTGCAATGGAGGAGCAGCCCCTCCGGTGCTATAAATGCTATGGCATCGGACATACCCGCCCTCTCTGCCCATCCTCAGCGGAACGGCAGAACTTGTGTTTCCGCTGCGGGCAACCTGGGCACAAAGCCGCCGCCTGTGGCGTGAAGAAGCCCAGCTGCCAGGTCTGTGCAGAGACCGGAAAACCTGTCGGTCATGTCATGGGGGGGCGGAACTGCAGACCTCCCCCCAAGAAAGGGAAGGCGACGGCCAGGACCCGGCCGGCCGCCGCAGCAGCCAATCCAGCGGTTGTGGAGGAAGTTGAGATGTCCGAATAATAATGGGCCAACTCAACTTCCTCCAGATCAATGCCAACCACTGCCGATCGGCACAGGACCTGTTGTCCCAAGCCGCAGCGGAGTGGTTGGCCGACGTTGTCGTTGTGTCCGAGCCGTACTCGGTCCCTAATAGTTGGCTGGGGGACCGGGATGGCACAGTGGCCATTTTTAGGCGGGCCTCGTCGTCCTCTCCCCCTCTTTCCCATCTTGAGAGGGGCGTGGGCTTTGTCGGAGGATTATGGGGGGAAATTGTAGTCTTTGGAGTGTACCACTCACCGAACCGTACACTCCAAGACTTTGAGCTGTTCCTCGGGGCCTTGCAGGGGGCTGTTGCCCGCAGCATCGCGTCTGGTCGGCAGGTCGTGGTTCTTGGCGACTTTAATGCCAAGGCCACGACATGGGGGAATCCAGCTGCCAGCTGCAATAGGCGTGGGCAGCTGGTCGAATATTGGGCGGCGTCATCGGGCCTGTCCCTTTTGAACCGGGGCTCCGCGCAAACGTGCGTGCGACAGCAGGGGGGGTCTGTGGTGGACCTTTCGTTCGCCACCCCTGCTCTCGCCGCACGCACCCGCAATTGGCGCGTCGATCCGGCCGAGACTCTTTCCGACCACAAATATATTCGGTTTGAGATCTCGGCCGTGTCTCCGGGGCGTTCTAGCCGCCCACCGTCGTCGTCTTCCCCCTTTCCCAGGTGGGCTTTGTCCCGCCTGGACTGCGACGTGGCCAGGGAGGCGGTCCTACTTCAGGATTGGTTTTCCCCTCCCTTGGCCGGCCCCGACGTCGATTGTTCTGCAGCGAGCCTCCGCAACTCTCTGACCGAGGTGTGCAATTCCTGCATGCCTCGGTCCCGTCGTCCGCCCCCCCGGCGTGCTTGTTTTTGGTGGTCGGGGGAGCTCGCTGCTCTTCGGGCCAGGACCGTAGCAGCTCGTAGGGCCTACACTCGGAGCCGGCGCCGGGCAGTTCGTGACCTCGAAGGTGAGGCCCGACTTTACGAGGCCTACCTCGAGGTCAAGAAACGGTTCAAGGCGGAGATAGGCACCGCCAAGGACCGCGCCCGGTCCGAGATGTTAGAGGGTCTCGACCAGGATCCGTGGGGGAGACCGTACAGGGCTGCACGGAATCAGTTGCGCCCAATTGGTCCCCCACTAACCGAGACCCTCGAGCCGGGGTTGCTTACCAGTATCGTCCGGGCTTTGTTCCCGGACAGTGACCCCGGCTTCGTCCCGCCGGTCATGGGCCTTTCGGGCAGCTTCGGGCCTATTGAAGAGCATTGCCCTCCGATCACGGAGGAGGAATTTAGCACGGTGGCACTCTGCCTCCGTGCTAAGAAGACGGCGCCGGGACCGGATGGGGTCCCGGCTAAAATTTTCCATGGCCACAGCGGCCCTGGCCGCTGTGGCCATGGAGGCCAAAATGAGGGAACTTCTCGACTCTTGCTTTCGAGTCGGGAAGTTCCCAACCGTTTGGAAAGAGGGTTTGCTTTGCCTCCTCCGAAAAGAGGGGAGGCCTCAAGACTCTCCATCAGCTTACCGGCCTATAGTGTTACTTGATGAGGCCGGTAAGCTGTTTGAGAAGATAATTGCCCAACGGGTGAACGAGCATCTCCGAGAGGTTGGCCCGGACCTCTCGGATGCCCAGTTCGGGTTCCGGACAGGGCGATCTACAATTGACGCCCTGTCCAAATTAAAGTCGGCCGTGACGGAGTCGCGGGAGAGGGGGGAGGGTGTTCTGGCGGTGTCATTTGACATCGCCAACGCCTTCAACACCATCCCCCACTCGACCATTTTGGGGGCGCTTCGTCACCATCGCGTCCCCTCATACCTAGTCACCCTCATAGGGGACTACCTCACGGGTCGGAGTGTGTCCTGCGTTGGTAGGGATGGGGTCCTACGTAGCTATAGAGTCCGGGCTGGGGTTCCACAGGGGTCGGTGTTGGGTCCGCTCCTGTGGAACATAGGGTTCGACTGGGTGCTTCGGGGCGCCCTTCTCCCGGGCACGGGTGTCATTTGTTATGCCGACGACACCCTGCTGACTGCCCGGGGGAAGGACTTTGGTTCTGCGGCCCGTCTTGCGGCCGTGGGGGGGGCGCTTGTTGTCCGGCGCATTGAGAGCCTCGGGCTCGGGGTGGCGCTCGAGAAGACCGAGGCCATCTACTTCCCGGGGCCTCGGCAGCGCTGCCCTCCCGATGCCCATATTGTCGTTGGGGGCGTGCGCATTTTGGTTGGGGCCCAGATAAAATATTTGGGCCTCGTCCTCGACGCGAAGTGGCAGTTTGGCCCGCACTTTCGGGCCCTGTCACTTCGCCTATTGAGAGCGGCAGATTCTCTGTCCTGGCTGATGCCGAATATAAGGGGCCCAAGGGCCAAATGCCGGCGCCTCTACGCCGGCATTCTTCGCAGCATGGCCCTGTATGGTTCTCCCATCTGGGCTGATTCCCTCGTCAGGACAGAGAATGTGAGGTGTTTGCGCCGCCCCCAGAGGGCGATTGCCCAAAGGGCTGCGCGTGCGTATCGCACGGTCGGGTTCGCTGCTGCGTGCGCGATCGCCCAGACGCCGCCCTGGGAGTTTGAGGCCCAGGCGCTGGCAGCGGCCTATTGTTGGCAGGCCGCCAAGAAGGCCTCTGGGGAGCGCTACTTCCCGGAGGACCTGACGCGTGTCCGGCGAGAGGCGCGGGACCACATGCTTCAAACGTGGTCTCGCAGCCTCCTAGAGTGTCCGGCGAGCCGGTGGACCCTCGATGCGCTCGGGCCAGCAATAATTCGCTGGCTCGAGCGCAAGTTGGGCTTCATTACGTTCCGACTAGTGCAGGTGCTGTCCGGCCACGGCTGTTTTGGGCAGTACCTGCACCGCATCGGCCGCGAGGAGTCTCCGTCGTGCCACCATTGCGGCGCGGCGGAGGACACAGTAGGGCACACGTTGTTAGAGTGCCCTGCCTGGCATGCGCAGCGCGCGGTTTTGCGCGCATTGGTGGGGCCGAACTTCTCACTCCCCAGCATAGTCGACGCTATGCTCGGGAGTGAGACGGCATGGGTTGGGATGGCCTCCTTCTGCGAAGATGTTATGTCGCAGAAGGAGGCCGCAGAGCGGGAGCGGGAGGACGACCCAACCGCTCCCGCCTGCCGCCGAAGAAGGCAGCTGAGGGCGCGGCGCCAATATGACCGCGCCGAGCGTGGGGACCGGCCGGCTGATGGTGTGAGGGCACCTCAGCTGGCATTGCACCGGTCTCCACTGCGAGGTGGGGATGGTCCCGTTGGACCGGCCATCCCCAGTCTCCCCCCGAACACCATGGGGGGAGCAGACGGAGCCGCGTAAGCGGCTTTTCCGCCGGCGGCGCTGTGGAAGTAAAGGCTGAGCCGATTTCCCACAGCGCCGCCACTAAGGCGATGAGGTCCACCGGGGGGTTTTAGTGGGTAGCCTGGGTTGGTTGGTAGGTAGGAGTCCCACACACGCCGTCACCCTCCCTCAGGGTGGCGGTACGGTGCATCAAGCATTTCCCCCCGTAAAAAAAAAAAAAAAAAAAAGGTTTAAATACCTAGCCATATACTTACTAGCGACCTCAATGACGATGCAGACATTGAGAGGGAGCGGAGGGCTCTGGCCGTTAAAGGTAACATGCTGGCTCGTAGGTTCTGCCGTTGTACTGAACAAGTAAAGGTTACGCTTTTTAAAGCCTACTGCCAAAGTATGTACACGGCAAGCCTGTGGGTCAGCCACACCAAACGATCCCTTGAAGCCCTTCGAATCCAATATAATAATATCTTCAGAGTGAATACGCAAAAAAACGGTATCCCTGATAAAAAGAGTGCGTGGCAGTCACAATAGTATTCTGCAGATACTTGCAAACAGGCTCACATCACCTCTTTGGAGGTGTTTGATCCAAAGAGTGATCCCTGAACATAGCACTATTTTATGAATATTTATAATTTTGTAAGGAACGTATGTTCTTTACTAAAAGTGGAAGTACTTCTGCCAAGCTAGGTGTTATCTGCTCGGGGACCAAGGCCCAACTACCAATCTCGGTTCGTTGTATATACATATACTTAGTGGCGACGAAAACTCTGATATCGCGATGTAGGATATCGATGTCATGCATTACGTATGGAGCGTTGTTTACTACGCCAATTCTGCTGACGCTGTATTTGTGTCATGTCATGTGTAGGTCATGTCGTAGGTCGGCACAATTTCTTTTTACCAATTGTTATGAATACTAACCATAGTCGCTAAGTATTTTGTTACTAACCCTTATGGTCACTAGTCTGAAATAAAGAACATTTAATTTAATTTAATTAAAAACTTTTGTAAGACGCTTAAAATATTCACAGACTTAAAAAGACTCAGATTTACTTCAAAATTTAAATTATAATTTATTAGTAACCCGTAATTTAGTATGTACCAAATAAAGAGAACAGATTAACACTACTCTCTCGGGCAACTATTTACTGCTGACTGGATTAATTACAACCAGCAACACTCTCTATGCCAGTGAACAATGTTGATCAACTGTTGCTAAACAAATGTTTACCTTAAATACGAGGCTTTGAAGTTCACTTTCTTTAACATTACACACAAGGCCGTGTACTTTCACGCAATGAAATGCGTCAAAGGGCAAAAAAAACTTTGTAAATTTGAATTCACTACTAATTTTACTTGACATTTTAGACTAATCATGATTGATTTGAGTTACTTCCGCCAGAAATATATTATGTTAATCTGGCCCCTTTGACGTGAATGGAAACAATGATGATGACATGAAGAGAAACTGATAGGAACAATGATTTGAGCTACCAGGAGTATATAAACTCAAAGAGTCTATCGATCTATCATTGTGTGAAGGTACTTCCTAACAGACATCAATATGAATTTCTCTTACCTGCTAGTCTTGGTGTGCGCCTTGGTAAGTCTCTGTTTCAGTATGTTGTGCCATATCTATTTCGTTTTACCTGTTAGACTAATGGTTAGGTTAAATTTCATATCTCTAACTTAAAAACTAAACATTTTCCAATATAAAGTTTCAAGGGTGGTATAAACCCTATCTCTCTTTATTTTCAAAACAAAAGCAGCCTATGTCCGTTCTAGAGATTCAACATATTACTATACCTGCACCAAATCTCATCAAAATCGGTTTAGTGGTTTAGGCGTGAAAGCCGGACAGACAAACGGACAGAGTTACTTTCGCATTTATAAAATTAGAATGGATGTTTTATTTATTTACTTTTTTCGGGATCAGGTCAACACGATGTTGTCTGATATCTTCTTAATGTTTCTACTTCTCTTCTTTAGATCGGCCTGGCCTTCGCTGCTCCAGCGGCGGACCCAGTAGCGGAGCCTGAGCCAGGTCTCCTTGGTAAGTAACACCAACAGACCCCTAATGGATCCGTCATGTATGTCTGTCTTTCCGATTGGCAAAGGCACTTTTTTCAATAACTAAAACAATTATATTATTGATAATTGGTAAGTCAATGTATTCTGTGAACTGCTTTAAGATTTTTACACAAAAGTAAAAAAACGAATGAAGACTTAAGAAAGGTAGGGCATAGCGATTTATCGCTCGAACAGGAGCCCGACTGGTGAAACACCTCCACCTTACAGAAGACCGCCGCCAAATAACAATAACTTCGGTGTTGTTGTGTTCCTACGTGTCAGTAAGGTTTCCAGAGCTCCTGGGGGGTTTGGGTAGCACGGGTCAAGCCTTTACAATTTACGTTACAATATTATTATCCTGTACTTGTCGCGCTTAAGCTAGGACCTCATTACCACTTACATCAGGTGGGATGAGGTCGATATTGAAGTGCAATTAAAAAAGCAGTATTTTTGGGAGTTCCCCACTTTTAGAAAAGATACTTGACGTGTTTTTATAACTTGTTTATACATATAATATACATTTTTATACACATAAATAATATTTGTTTAAAGATATCGCATCCTTGCGATAATATCACTTAGCTGTATTAATCATAATAATCATAATCAATTCATTTATTCATGTTGATTACAAGTAACACTTATGTACACTTAAGTATTATATATAATCCAAAATTGAAGCTACAGCCGGTTCGGAACCTAATCCTACCGAGAAGAACCCGGCAAGAAACTCAGTAGTTATCCTAATCTTTACAATATTTGGGGCTAGAAAACTTAAAAATATGGTGGACGAGCGAGCAGACAAATCATGTTCATATACCTATGTTTATCATTGAAATATTCATCAAGTTTGTAGTACCATTTTTTCTTTAAACATGATTTAACATAGACCATATTAACAATGATGTTTTTTTTCAACAGGCGATGTTCTAGGAAATGTTCTCTTTGGTGCGTCAAGTAAGTATATTTACTGTTAAAACAGGCAAATTTAAATTATTAGTACTAGACCAATGAACGGAAAAAACATGGAAGAATTCCCGTCATACTAACGTCAATTGAATATCGGCACAAACACACACACAAATATAAAGCACACAAGCAATAGATACGCGACATAGTAATAAAGTGTCGACACTCGAAAAACAACTTTAAGGCTAATGCGTTTAGGTCGACAAACGATGTTCGTTAGAGGGTCGTTCATTACGTCATCTCATAGAACGGGATGGAACACAAGCTTTGATTGCCGCCTATGACTCGCGGCGTCCGTGGAAACGGTATTCGTACCGGCGCTAGCTCACTTTTGTAAGCCACGCCCACCGTGCCTTACTTTTCGTGGTGCCATTTTCAAGCGTTAGAAATGCTTCTATGTTTTTTCGTTTTCTTTTCTTTCTTTCTGTCTAGTAATGCATGCGACTTTTTCTACGTGGATGCGTAGCGACAGTCGGTAGCATATTTCAAAGAAACAGACAATTTTCCTCTCTAAAAATATAACATAAGATATAAAAATGTATAAAGATGCCAAGGTGTCTTCGATTCCGTGGTTTTCAAACATTTCTGCAACGAATTTACCACGGGTTGATAAATACATATCTATTTAGTTTTAATTATTACTATTTTTGCGTTTTTAAATACAAATATCTTAATTTTTTTATTTAAATAAAAACTCTTTCTTTAAAACGACCTCGGTGGCGCAGTGGCTAAGGTTGGCGGCCAAAGCGCGAAAGGTTCCGGGTTCGATTCCCGCCAGACAATCACACCAATCACCTGATCTCAAACTAAGGTTTTCCCTTGTACTATGAGTACCAGATGACAGATACTAACTGGGGGCGTTATCCCAGCACACCCAGACCCAAGTCAATTGAGAAAAGTTCGTATTAAATGTTTAAAATGGAACGCGATAGTCTTAAAGATTATAATTAAAAAAAAATGCTTTTTATATGTTACGATAAATAAACTTTATTTAATGAAAGGATCTACCTACTCTAATACTTTAAAAAGGAAATATTGGTATTTTGGTGTGTACGTCTGTAGTGCATAAACTCAAAAAGTAATGCGTCGATTCCAAATATTACCGTGTCTTGCTACGGACCGTATATGATATAACAAGAATGTTTTTTTCCAACAGATGACATTCTAGGAAACCTCATCCCTAAGCCGGGTAAGTGTCTTTGCTGTTGAACCGGAATAATTAACATTATTAGCACTAGACTAGTTATACACGCGTCTTTTTCCGCGTTGAATACATAAGCCCGGCTCCAATATTTGGACAACGTCAACATCAACATCACATACATTGCTCTGATTCTGTGGTAAGTAGCTAAAGCACTTGTGTTACAGAAATCAGAAACAACGACGGTACCACAACACCCAGACCCGAGACAATACAGATAAGTTCGTTTTCCCATATTGACCCGACCGGGGATCGAACCCGGAACCTCAGACATGGCGCGACACCAAAGTCCGGCTCGCTCGTCTCTCGGCGGAGGTCGTCAAATGTAACAAAAGAGGACTGCTAACGCTTACTTAGACTGTAGCATTGCTAAAATCAAAACGGGACTTGAAAATCACGTCAATTTCTTAGTGCAATGCTACACAGCTCTAGCGATTTTCATTCACGATTACGTATGTGGGAAATTGAACAATTAATTGAAACCTGAATACGTTAGGGTGCAAACTATTTTACATTTTCCGTAAAATGGTATCATTTCTAATATCGCTTTAGTACACTTTATTTAAATCAGAGCTTACAAAGGGATCAATCAAACACGCCTTCAGTGTGTCCAATCAACATTTATATTGAGCAGCAAATGTTTGCCGTGACGTGTTACGGACCGTACATGATATAATAAGAACGTTTGTTTCAACAGCTGACATTCTCGGAAATCTGCTCACTCCTGGGAAAAGTAAGTGTCTTTACTGTTAAGCCAGCTTTATTTAAATTATTCTAACTGGACTAGCTATGCTCTCGATTATTTCCGCGTGGAATACCTAGTGACTGTAGGTAGCATAGAATAGCTCTGATATTTTAAAGAAACAGAAAATTGCATTTGCATTAAAAAAAATAAAACAAAATAAAAAATATTGTAAAACTCTATCAAGATGCCAAGGTGTCTTCGATGCCGTGGTTTTCAATTATTTCGAATTTAATTTTTTTAAGAGAGGCAGGGCATAGCGATTTATCGCTCGAACTGGAGCAGCCCGACTGGTGAAATACCTCCACCTTACAGAAGACCGCAGCCAAATAACAATCACTTCTGTGTTGTTGTGTTCCTGCGTGTGAGTAAGGTTTCCAGAGCTCCTGGGGGGTGCTACATTAGTGGCAGGGGTCAAGCCTTCAAAGTAAGGGCGACAAGCCCAGTAATAGATTTATTATGCTGTACTTGTCACCCTTAAGCTAGGACCTCATTACCACTTAACATCGGGTGGGATGAGGTCAATCTTGAAGTGCAATATAAAAAAAATGTACCACGGGCCGATAAGTATGTAGTGCTAAACATATTCGGCAGAGGGCACTTACCGGAGGCTAAGAGGTGATACAACAGAAAAAAATCATCGACTACGATAACTTGCGGTTTGCTCAGCTGGAAAGCAACACGCGCGATACGTGAAGGTCGTGGGTTCAAGCCCCACAACGCAAAAGGAAATTAAATGAATTAGTTTAAAAAAAATGTATTTATTAAAATGGGGAAAGGAGTAAGAAGGCCATATTTTTTATAATCGCCTTCAATTCGTTTATCTATGTTGGTTACAAGTAACACGTGTGAATATTCAAAATGTTTTAACTTTCAAAGGGTACTTTTTCCTTGAATTATACGCATTCCTAATTTTATAGGTAGAGTTTTTCAATTTCTTTGTTTTCTAATATTACTTGTATTATTTTTTTCAGAGGGAAGGAAAGGCTAAAAAGGTTAGAAAACACTTTAATTATCAATATAATGGAATTATACATGTTAAAGTAAGTTTTAAGTTTTTAAAAACAAATATAACTTACCACAAAATAAATTTATTAATGTAACGTGTACACAGTTATTAAGCATTTAGTTAAAAATAATTAATTCGATTGAAATGTGTTTGTTAAGCTTTTTTAATGTAATTGTCTTTTCTGTCTCAGGTCTCGGTGATTCAATCTATCTACAAGTCGGCTTTGCACTGAAGAAATCGGACATCGTAATTTTATTAAATTTAGTTTTTTGTATTTCTTCCATCTTCTCAATATGTACCTCTCGAAAAAACTTTAAACATTTCTAACTGGTAACAGATTTGTATAGATAGGTATCTAGATAAATATTATAAAAAAAATAATATTATGATAAATATAACTAATAAATATGCATGAATAAAAATTTTATTTTAATCCGTTTTTTTTAATCTTTTAAATTCCTAACCAAATGAAAGATTTAGAATAGATTTATGAAGACAATTCCTGCATAATGTGCATTAATGAGAAGCATTTTTAATCAATTTTTTTCATCTTAAAATGTAGGTACATCGGAATAATAGATTGAGAAAAGATTTGTGTAGACAATTCCTAGATGTCACTGATTAATGTGCATGAAAAAACATCTAGTTTTAATTAGATTTTTTAAATCTTTTAATTCCTTACGCAATTTTATATTTGTGTAGACTTTTCCTCGGTAATGATTAATGCGCGTTATTAAAAGCTTTTATAATTTTTATAATTCCTAACTTAACAATAAATTCAGAATAGATTTCTGAAGTTAATACCTTAGTATTACCAGATGAAAACGAATTATTTCTTAACAATCCCTACTATTTAAAATATAAAATTATATAATATAGTATTATAAATGCGAAAGTAACTCTGTCTGTCTGTCTGTTACGCTTTCCTGCTTAAACCTCTCTACCGATTTTGATGATATTTGGTATAGGTAAACGTTGAATCTTAAGAACGGACATAGATTTATTAGAAAATAATGGGGGGATGGGGGTAATACCACCTTTGAAAGTTTATATGGAAAAATGTTTAATTTTGAAGTTAGAGATATGAAATTTGGCACACATATAACTCGAAACTTGGATTAAAATATAGACTACTTTTTGTTTCGAATATTAGGGGAGAAAGGGGTAAAACCGACCATGAAAGGATGTAGTCCACGCGAACGAAGTCGCGGGCACTCCACTGAACTTTGATGCGCTTATTATAAACTAGCTGAGGTAGGGCATAGCGATTTATCGCTCGAACTGGAGTAGCCCGGCTGGTAAAATACCTCCGCCTTACAGAAGACCGCTGCCAAATAGCAATCACTTCTGTGTTGTTGTGTTCCTGCGTGTGAGTTAGGTTTCCAGAGCTTCTGGGGGGTGCTGCATTAGTAAAAGGGGTAAAGCGTTCAAGATAAGGGCGACAAGTCCAGTAACAGCTTTATTATGGTGTCGCCATTAAGCTGGGGCCTAATTACCACTAAACATCAGGTGGGATGAGGCCAATCTTGAAAAGTTTACGCGTTAACCAACTTTAAAAAAAAACCTTTTTTAAAGTTGGTTAACGCGGCACGTGGAAAGCCTTGGTTCAATGAACTCAGGTTACCATGCATTCTAAGATCAAGGACCAAAACACTAGAAATACGTCAAACGGCAAAAAAAAGATAGATTTTACTTCCGTTAATTTGAATTTATACTTTTAAGCGACATTTCAGACTAATTTTGATTGATGTTACCTCGTAAATGTATGTGAATTTGTATAAACAGTGCCTTACTCATTAGAATAAGCTAGGCTACTAGGAGTATATAAAGTCAGAAGGATCTAAAGATTTATCATTGTGTGAAGGTACTTCCTAACAGACATCAATATGAATTTCTCTTACCTGTTAGTCTTGGTGTGTGCCTTGGTAAGTCTCTATTTCAGTATGTTGTGCCATATCTATTTGATTTTCCTGTTGGAATATTGGTAAGTCTTTTTTTTACGGGAAGAAAGGGGTGACGCACCGTACCGCCACCCGAGGGGAGTGGCGGCCTGCCTACCCTCTACAACTCCCCAGTTGGACCGCCATCGCCTTAATGGCAGTGTTGTAGGAATATGGCTCAGCCTTATCTTCCACAACACTGCCAGCGGAATACCTGCTTACGCGGATCCGTCTACTCCCCCAACGGTGTTCGGGGGGATGGTTTGTGATCCTGCCGCTTTAACCAAAGGGAATCACTTGATCAGACGTTTATGTAGTGAACATTTGTGTTTTTTCTGTGTCTCTGTATTCATATACGTATTATCCGATTCCCAGCCCAGATAGTAGACACAATAGTTAAACAATTGCTGTGAATCAAATACGATTCATGGGACCGGGAATCTATCAAAGATGGCTACGAGTTTGGTTAATTTTTATTTATTTAAAAACTTTATTGCACATATAGGTACAACAGGTGACTTAATGCTAGGGGCATTCTCTACCAGTCAACCCTTGGGTCATGCAGATAGTTTGTATATGGGTGCGGTAACATGGGAGAAAAAAAAAGAAATCATTTTAAACAACAATAAATTAAGCATTAAAAATAACATTACGGTATCTTTTAAATATACGATAATAATACATATACTATATAAATTAATTAGAATATAATATATAAAATATGAAGGTATACTTAGATTAACATAATATTGATAATTTATTTATAAAAACAAATATCTACATAACTAAAAATTCAGAAGATAAATAAATTGGTTCAGCAATTGACAAATTCATGACTATCATTACTTGTTAGCGAGAGAGAAGTATTCACGAACTTTATTTTTAAAAATTCCCTTAGTCAGGGATTGTTAGTTAAGTTATTTCGAGATAAAAAGGACGATCTCAGGAGCTCGTCATTTGGACGAGATGCATAAAATCAATTTCTTAAACTGAAGGTTTATTTATTTATAGCTAGCTGTGCCCGCGTCTTCGTTCACGTGTTTTTTCCCAATAAAAGGTAGCCTATGTCCTTTCTCAGGGTTTATGGATTGTCTGTGCCAAATTTCATCAAAATCAGTTGAGAGTTTTAAGCGGGAAAGCGTAACAGAGTTACTTTCGCATTTATAATATTACTAGCTTTCCGCCCGCGGCTTCGCCCGCGTGGAATTCGTTTATATTGTGGTATAAAGCACAACATACACAATTTAATGTAAAATGGTAGGAACCAAAAAAAGTGAAAAACTGTGAATAAAGATACAACAGCCAGTAAGTAAATGAGTCGAAAAGTGCACCGAATAAGTGTTGAGCTACAGCGCGAGATATCTTTCCACTTCTTACGTATTTTACAAAGCACATCGTTACCACCATCTAGCGCCATCTATCGCAAACCTCATCTTCAATCCATCCATCAAGCAAACTATATTTTTATTTTTCCTCGGAAATATCAATTTTTGCCGGGATAAAAAGTACCTTCCCTTTTATTTAATCCGGACTTCTAACTTTACGTCTGCAAAATTTCATAGCAATCGGTTCAGTAGTTACGGCGTGAAAGCGGAACAAACATACAAACTCACTTTCCGATGTATAATATTAGTAAGGATTAGGATGTGTATTTAGGAAATAGATAAACACAGCATGCATTGTCATCACCCCATTGGGAAACATCGTTCAAAGTCTACTAGTCATTCTTACAAACGTCCGCATTTATACAATCAGTAGGATATTCCATGGTACCACCATTGCATCTGGTTCTTCATAACTGCATAAGCTACTTACTTCGGGATCAGGTCAATGTATGTGATTTTGTCTGATATCTTCTTAATGTTTCTACTTCTCTTCTTCAGATTGGCCTGGCCGCCGCTATTCCAGCAGCGGACCCAGTAGCGGACCCTGAACCAAGTGTTCTTGGTATGTATCTGATACATGTGGATCGCTTTCTTCTAAGGTTAGCGATACTGCTGTTATCCCGGCTGAGCCGAGTTTTCCTCAGCAGCTTTGGTGCGAGGAAGGGTTAAGGCAATGAAGTCCAATTGAAAGGTGTTCTTGGGTAGTCTCTGCCCAGAAAAGGGTAGGTAGTAGTTCAACACATGCCGCTATCTTCTCTGAGAAGTTGGTACGCTTCCTCAAAAAAAATCCCCTTCGAAAAAACAAACACAGATCGCATTCAATGCGGCGATCTTTCTAAAACAATCGATTTTTTAATCGATTTAATAATATCCTGATAAATCAATTCATAAGAGATGTAGATGGATTTCCTTAAAACAGTTTTCTTTTTGTTATATATGAAAAAGTTATTTAAATTACAATAATAACCTTATACAAAACATTGATTTTAATACAAGGTTAATAGGGAAATAAAAAAATCAAACGCACAGCCATATCGTACATTTTTAGGGTTCCGTAGTCAACTAGGAACCCTTATAGTTTCGCCATGTCTGTCTGTCTGTCCGTCCGAAGATAATCTCAGAAACCGTTTGCAGTAGAAAGCTGAAATTTGGTACACATATGTATATTAATCACGTCAATAAAGTGCAAAAAAAAAATGTTTTTAGGGTACCCCCCTACACGTAAATTGGGGAGTGACTTTTTTTTTTAATTTCAAACCCAACATGTGATATATCTTTGGATAGGTATTTAAAAATGAACAGGGGTTTACAAAGATCATTTTTTGGTAATATTATTATTTTGGGAAATAATCGCTCCAAAAGAAAATAAAATTGTGTCCCCCCCCTCTAACTTTTGAACAATAAGTTCAAAAAGTATGAAAAAATCTCGAATATAGAACTGCATAAAGGCTTTCTACGAAAATAATTTTGAACCTGATGGGTTTAAAAGTTTTTGAAATTTTTGAAAAAATATTTTTTAACTAAAATTGTAATTTAAGTATTGTGATGCACTGAAAACTACGGAACCCTACACTGAGCGTGGCTCGACACGCTTTTGGCCGGTTTTTTTGAGTATGTAATCAATGTCCCCTTCATATTCCCTTTTAAATCATGTCTTGTCCCAAAATAACCACATTTATATAACGTCAGGTTATATAAAGGAATATAACCTGACGTTATACAAATGGTCGGGAAGCAGCCCCGATTCCTTAATAAACTTAACGCCAACGCCAATACATCCCGCAATATTATACATAACTGTGCCTGCGACTTCGTTCGCGTGGACTACATCCTTTCATGGTCGGTTTTACCCCTATCTCCCAATAGAGCTATATTTGTGCCAACTTTCATATCTCTAACTTAAAAAATTAACATTTTCTTATATAAACTTTCAAAGGTGGCATTACTCCCCCCCCCTCTCCCCCTTACTTTCTAACAAAAAGTAGAGTATGTCCGTTCTTGAGGTTCAACGTATACCTATGCCAAATTTCATCAAAATCGGTTGAGAGGTTTAAGCGGGAAAGCGTAACAGACAGATAGACAGAGTTACTTTCGCATTTATAATATTAGTACGAAAGTAGGGATTAGTGGAGAAGTAGGGATAAAAAACCGTACTGAAATATCAGTATAAAAAAAACAAAAAGACCTCATCCGCGGATGTTAAGTGATAATGAGGTCCTTAGTGAGAGCTTAAGGATGATAAGTACAGCATAATAAGCTACTGGACTTGTCACCCTTACATTGAGCGTAGTACCCTCCTCCCCCCCCCCCCTACCCTAGCACCTCTGGAAACCTTACTCACACGCAGAATCACAACACCGAAGTGATTGTTATTTGGTTGCGGTCTTCTGTAAGGTGGAGATATTTCACCTGTCGGGCTGCTCTAGTTCGAGCGATAAATCGCTATGCCTATCTCTCTTACAGATAATGTTTCTTTCGGCAGGTGACATTCTAGACAACTTGGGAAAAGTACTGTTCCCGCCTCTACCTAGTAAGTATCGTTAATTACCGCTTTATTATAACACGCTTTTGTAAGCAAGGAAATTTTGATGGGCAGTTTGATGTGTCGGAATTATTTGCATCAAAGAGTCATTGAATTAGGTATCTTTGAGTGAAGCGATGGCTGGCACATACGTCATGCTTGTGAACAGGCGCCACCTTTGGGGACTGCAGCTTACGTCTCAAAAGTAAATACTTACTTAAGTACTTAATTGTTTCATGACTCATTTAAACTTAAAAATACCTTGATCCAAAATGGTCTGCATATAGGAATACGTTACATACTGCTATTGTAACGAATCTACTCACTTTCTTACCGGTGTCTTCTCGGTAGATATACCTCTAGATTCCCAACCTGTTGTAGAATCACTTTGCATTGAATTCAATGATTCAAAAATGTTATATGTAACTTATTTGAATAAAGAAGTATTTGACTCTGACATTTATCTAATAGCCTATAGTAATTATAAATTATATTGTTTTTATAACGCATTTCAAAATTGACCTCATCCCACCTGATGTTAAGTGGTAATGAGTTCCTAGCTTAAGGACGAAAAGTATAGCATAGTAAAACTGTTACTAGACTTGTCGCCCTTACCTTGAAGGCTTGACCCCTGCTACTAATGTAGCTCTTTGGGGGTGCCCCCGTAGGATATTTCGATATCAAATCCGTTGTCATAGCGATGTGGGTTCCTCTCTTGCTTAACATCAGGCTGGGAGGAGCCAATATACTGCGCTACTATAAAAAAAAATAACTCCCATTTCTAACAGTTGTTCTGCTACCGCGGATTTATTAGTCTGACGATTTTTGACCGCCGTGATATGTACTTTCACTCGTTCAGCTATTGTCCGCTTAGTTTGTCCAATGTAAGAACTACGTGCGTGTGAAAAATCTTGACATTTTGTATAACGGTGTGTATGGTACAGTTCGTATTAACTACTAAATAATAATGGTGTCGCGTTTTGACTTGTTTAGAATGTTGCTTTAGAAAAACAAAATATTATTTATGCAAATCAATAACTACGTTTTAAACTACAGAATTTTAGATAATTCTTTAATAACGAAACCTTAGCGTGATGGTTTCGGTTTTGGTAGTAATACGACGACCTCCGTAGCCGAGAGGCGAGCGGGCCGGACTTTGACGTTGCGCCATCTCTGAGGTCCCGGGTTCGATCCACGGTCGGGTCAATATGGGAAACGAACTTTTTTATGTTGTCTCGGGTCTGGGTGTTGTGGTGCCGTCGTTGTTTCTGATTTCTGTAACACAAGTGCTTAAGCTACTTACCACAGAATCAGAGCAATGTATGTGATGTTGTCGAATATTTATTTATTTATTTACTTGTTGGTTCCTTCTTAATATAAGAGGTTCCGTGTATGTTATAATGGTTTCCTATTGTTTTTGTTAAATACTCACTTATTTTATTTATTTTTCAGAGGGAAAGAAAGGCTGAAAAGGTAAACAAAGCTTTCATTTAAATTTTATTAATTAATTTGCCGTTTCCATGAATTCGTTCATTTCATTTCATTTCATTTATTCAGATTTTTCTTAAAAGCTAACAGATTATTTCCAATACGCTTACAAGAATAATAATTACATTAAAAATACATGTCAAAAGAATACAATACAACAATAGGTACTTACATTTGGAATGAGTGATATCATGAAATAATTAAGTTAAGTTATGTCAGCTTCTGTGGGGGAGCCTGTGTAGAATCCGCAAGGTATCCCGACTCCCCCACAACTGCGCAGCGTAGGCCAGCGAGGGGGTTTTAGTCAGTGCGAGGCCGACACACCACTCTCTGTTCTCCGCTGAGAGTGACGGTGCGGTAGGCATATCCACCTCGACAAAAAAAACGTTATGTCAGCTTGTCAAAAAGCAGATTAAAATAGGTAATAGGTACATGTAAAAATAATTAAAACTAAATTAAGTAAGTAATGTCAGATTCGTGTGGATTTAATGTTTATAAATTTTAAGACTTTCGCGTTCCATTTTAAACATTTAAAATAATTTAACGGGTCAAAACGCGACACCATTTTTATTTAGTAGTTGTCAGCTCGTGACTCTCAGTAGTCAGCTCGTGAGCACGGTTGGTGCAACCTAACCGAAACGTCGGGCAGTAAGTAGTTCGTATTAACTACTAAATAAAAATGGTGTCGCGTTTTGACCCGTTAAATTATTTTAAATGTTTAATATGTTTAGATCTTTAAGACTATGTCACGGATTTTTTTTGTGTTTTTTGTGATAGATAGATTGATGTATGAGTAAGGTTTATACGTATAATCCTTTCTTATTAATGTACAGATAATCCAAAAACTTAATGTGGCAAAAAGTAAATTTTAAGTTGTCAGTACTAATTTAAAATTTACTTTCCATACTAGCTGTCATCAGTTTTCTGTCGGTCGTTATAGATAACGCCTCGTAAAAGTAAAGAGAGGAAGGGCACAGTGATTTATTGCTCGAACTGGAGCAGCCCGACTGGTGAAATACCTCCACAGAAGACCGCAGCCAAGTTACTATCACTTCTGTGTTGTTGTGTTCCTGCGTGTGAGTAAGGTTTACAGAGCTCCTGGGGGGTAGTACATTAGTAGCAGGGGTCAAGCCTTCATGGTATGGGCGACAAGTCCAGTAACATAGTTATTATGCTGTACTTGTCACCCTTAAGCTAGGACCTCATTACCACTAAACATAAGGTGGGATGAGGTCAATCTTGAAGTGCAATATAAAAAATAAATATTACTACTCGTACCTAGAACGGATCGTTTTTCAAATTAGAATTAGTCAGTTCTGTTTTAGTATTTTCCTTCTTTAGTTTTTTTTTTTAAAATGTTGATGTTTATTTTTTTTTCTGTCTCAGGTCTGGGCGATTCGATCCACTGACAAACACGGCTTGGCACTGAAGAAATGAATCATTGTACTTGAACTATATTTTTTTTGTTTACCCTCCATCTTCTTAATATATGTCACACGTTCCGTTTTATAACTTCCTAACCAACAGGTTCAGAATATTCCTACATACATAATTCCTATGTATTTCTGTTTAATGTACACAAATAAAATGCTTTGTTAATTTTATTTATTGTTTTACTAGCTGTCCCGGCGAACTTCGTAACGCCAATTTTTTTTTAATTCTAACCTTTTAAGCCTTCCCTGGACCTCCACAATTATTTCAAGACCAAGATTAGCCAAATCGGTCTAGCCGTTGTAAATGTATAGACCGATTTGGCTAAAATATGTTTTAGCGAGACTAACGAACAGTGATTCATTTTTATATATAAGAAGATTGTACGTCAATGATAGAAATCAAAGTCAAAGTCAATCTTTTTTATTCATAAAGACTACGTTACCACCATCTAGCGCCATATATCGCAAACATCATCTCCAATCCATCCATCAAGGAAACTTATTTTTTGTTTTCCCTCGGGAATATCAATTTTTTCCGGGATAAAAAGTACCCTATTATTTAATCCGGACTTCTAACTTTACATCTGTAAAATTTCAGTTATTACACCAGCATTTCTAGTGTGTTAGTCCTTGATCTTAGAATTGCTTGGTAACCTGAGTTTATTGAACCAAGGCTTTCCACGTGCCGTGTTAACCAACTTCAAAAAAGTTTTTTTTATATATTACACTTCTAGATTGGCCTCATCCCACCTGATGTTAAGTGGTAATGAGGTCCTAGCTTAGGTACACCATAATAAAGCTGTTACTGGACTTGTCGCCCTTACCTTGAAGGCTCGACCCCTGCTACATATGTAGCACCCCCCAAGAGCTCTGGAAGTCTTGCTTCACAAAGGAACACAACAACAGATATGTAGGTACGTGATTGTTAGGTATTTGGCTGCGGTCTTCTGTAAGTATTCTGTGAGAACTTGTGCGGTATTCTTCTGAAAACACGAGATAATCGCGGGAAAATGCATAGGTATATTATATAGTAATGTATTAATATGAAAGTTTGTAAGAATAGACGGATGTCGTATTATCCGGGTGTATATTTGTGAAACTTACTGTTAAGAAAACTGTAATACAAAATCATAAAACAACATCTTTTTATTTAATATTTTCATGTATAGTTATGTTGAGTAACTTTTACTATAGTTTATCAGAAGAAATAATGCCCTGCGTTATTTAAGCTAATATTATAAAGGTGAAAAATATCATAAAATAATATGTTACTTACGAAATTTAGCCCTTAAAGTTTTTTTTTCATAAAAAGTAGCTTCTTTTACCTCTCTAGTAGCTTATAATCACATACACACATACACGCTCGCACACACACATACATTAAACAACCACACGTGCATATATTTACACGCGCCATAGTTTTAACCTTTTGTTTTTTTTTTAATTTTGCAATTAAAGCTGTTTGCATAAAATTAGCCAGCCAGCACTACCCCATGCCCTCAAACTACATCTCAGAGCTCCTGGAAAGGTTGAAAACCAGCGCAGACAGGGAGTTCGGCTCCGTGTCTGCATTAGCTGAACCACTTCCTTTTGTCTTCCTGTGTTAGTGTAAGATAGTTTAAATAGAAATTTTTATTTTATTTTTACTTTTACCCCGAAATAAGATAGTATTCTTCTAGAATATTCTACAGATGTATCGATTCAAAATATGTTAAAAACAACAAAAGTTAACAACACAATGGACTACGCAAAGTCAAAGCATCTTTTTTTTGTAACATGAAAAACGTGTTAACAATTAAATTTATTTTAGTCTTAAGTTGTAATAAATTAGTATTTTGTAAGCTGTTTTAACATCGGTCGGTAATAACCGGAACATGTAATAATGTTTATATTTTTCCGTCTTGTCTGTTCGTCAGTATTTTAACTATGTTATACATTTGGACAAGGAATTTGTAAGGTCGATGTATTGATTGGCTAATCGTGCATTATGTATGGAGCGTTGTTTACTATGCCAATTCTGCTGACGCTGTGTTTGTATCTACTTGTTGGTAATGTCGTAGGTCAGCTGAGATATATAAGAATGCCTCTTCAGCATTTGCATCACGATTAGCAGAGGCATTTATGGGACTTACCCGCTTTGAAAATTACCCCCTAAAACGCCCCTCACCTCTCATTATCTAATGAAGGTGCCATGGGATTATAATCTAATAACTGTGCCCGCGACTTCGTTCGCGTGGACTACATCCTTTCATGGTCGGTTTTACCCCTATCTCCCCTAATATTCGAAACAAAAAGTAGTATATATTTTAAAAGAGCTATATTTGTTCCAACTTCCATATCTCTAAGTTAAATAATAAACATTTTCCCATATAAACTTTCAAAGGTGGCATTACCCCCCCCACCCTTACTTTCTAACAAAAAGTAGCCTATGTCCCTTCTTGAGGTTCAACGTATACCTATGCCAAATTTCATCAAAATCAGTTGAGAGGTTTAAGCGGAAAAGCGTAACAGACAGACAGACAGACAGACAGAGTTACTTTCACATTTATAATATTAGTAGGGATACCTGTAAAAGCTAAATCACGCTCACTGATTAATCACGAAATAGCAGCAACTGTACAACTATTAATAAGTTAAAATTGTCGGGTAGGTAGGCTTTTAAAAAGAAGAAAGAAAAAAATAAATGTTTATTTAGTGACATGACTAACAGACCTAGCATGCGCCGCGCGAGTAAATTTTATCGCGCTCTTAAGAAATGTCAAAATCAATGCGTCAGCTGCTGATTGGCTGAAAACACAAGTGCTATGTGCTATCAGCCAATCAACAGTATCAAAACTCCTGTCGTCTCATGCGAGAAATTTGACGTTTTACGCATGCTAGGCCTAATAGATTGCATATAAAGGACATCAATATTTACTAGCTGTGCCCGCGACTTCGTTCGCGTGGACTACATCCTTTCATGGTCGGTTTTAACCCTACCTCCCCTAATATTCGAAACAAAAAGTAGTCTATATTCTAATAGAACTATATTAGTGCCAAATTTCATATCTCTAAGTAAAAAAATAAACATTTTCCCATATACACTTTCAAAGGTGGCATAACAATAAGTAGCCTATGTCCGTTCTTGAGGTTCAACGTATACCTATTCAAATTTCATCAAAATCGGTTGAGAGGTTTAAAAGGGAAAGCGTAACAGAAAGACAGACAGAGTTACTTACGCATTTATAATATTATATAGTAGGAATGTCATGTCAAAAGGCAAATACTCATCATTTGTCAAGGTATAGAAGAATAGAAATAGAAAAATATTTATTCAGTGTAAGTATAAAATTAGTTATATGAGAAAACAAAAAAAGAACAATAGGTACAAAACACTGAAAAGAAACATTGAGTATGTTTCTTTTACGCATGTGTCGGGGGGCCGAGGACTCCCCGACGCTGGTCTGGCCGGTGCCTAGAGAGCGAGCACTACTGCACGCAGGCAGCATTCAAACCAAAAAGAAATAAGTTAAGGAATTATTATTATTATTTTTTTTTTTATATTACACTTCAAGATTGACCTCATCCCACCTGATGTTAAGTGGAAAAGAGGTCTTAGCTTAAGGGCGACAAGTAGAGCATAATAAAGCTGTTACTGGACTTGTCGCCCTTACCTTGAAGGCTTAACCCCTTTTTTTTTTTTTTTTTTTTTTTGACGGGGGGAAATGCTTGATGCACCGTACCGCCACCCTGAGGGAGGGTGGCGGCGTGTGTGGGACTCCCTTCCAACCAACCAACCCGGTGTACCCACTAAAACCCCCCGGTTGAACCCTCATCGCCTAAATGGCGGCGCTGTGGGAAATCGGCTCAGCCTTTGCTTCCACAGCAAGGCTTAACCCCTACTACTAATGTAGCAACCCCCAGGAGCTCTGGAAACCTTACTCACACGCAGGAACACAACAACACAGAAGTGATTGTTATTTGGCTGCGGTCTTCTGTAATTTACAGTATTTGTCACCTGCCATGAGATAAGATGGATTGTATAAAGGTAGTTTTTTGAAAGTAGGTATAGGTATAATATTAGTGAAATATAATTGCAGTAATATATAATTTATAAGATAAGTCCAAAATCGTAGAGATACTAATATATAGCATAGGTATTCATATATGTATGTATATCATATTATAATATTAATAAGGTAATCGGATTAATATTAGTCTACGTTTACGTCACGGCCAAAGATAAAACTTTTAAAATTAACTTAAAAATGTTTCTTCTTCAAGAACAAATTACTATTGTTCTCCCCTGATGTTAAGTGGTAATGTGGTCCTAGTCAACCTTAAGGTGACAAGTACAGCATAATAAATCTATTACTGGACTTGTCGCCCGCCCTTACCTTGAAGGCTTGACCCCTGCTACTAATGTAGCACCCCCCAGGAGCTCTAGAAACCTTACTCACACGCAGGAACACAACAATACAGAAGTGATTGTCATTTGGCTGCGGTCTTCTGTAAGGTATATCAATAATAAGGTATTTCACAAGTCGGGCTACTCCAGTTCGAGCGATAAATCGCTATGCCCTACCTCTCTTAGATCCAGCCGTAGAAGAATTTCGAATTGGTATCGGAGTGACACCCCGACGCTGGTCTTCCGTATATGCCTTTCGAGTGGTGTGCAGGGCTGTACGCATCGGTATAGGGTGTAGACACCTGCTAAGAACGGATTTAATGAAACTATATACCTAAGGCGAAAAACGGAGGTGAGCACTCTGAGAAAAATTCGAGTTTCTTACTTCAATATCAAAATACATTCGCAGAAACTTCCAACCATCATTTTACCCGCTTAAGTAAGGAGCTTCGCAAACTTCGTTCATAGCGGATATGATGAAGACACAATATCCTGCCTTTTTCATTATCTTTTTAATTCCTTTTTTTTTAATTGTGTCAAATTTGACAGTTAAAAAATATTGACGACCGATTACCAAACTTAATTTATATCAAGCAATATGCCGAATATGGGAGTCACCATTTTGTTGTATCAAAATAAAGCTAAAGGTTTTGGCAAATAAAAAAACCTTATTTATTAAAAGAAAGTGTTGTCACAGAATCAACCTAGTCTGTAAAATTATAATTAAATTAACATATATTATATGAGCAATCTTCAAACAAGAACTACATCAATGCACTCTCAATCTATTAACGTCATAAGTAGCCATCTGTGCAAATAAATATGAATTGTATAAAAAGTGACGAAAATACATTTTTTCTCATCTAAACGGTCCTGATAGACATACACGATGGTTTCGTTAAAGATCCTGGTTTTTCTGGCATTGGTGAGTTTTTGTATTTTATTTTGGGTCAGTAACTGTTTGGTCTAAAACCTAAAGGCTCTAAAAGTGCTTGAAGTAAACACAAGAATATTTTTAAAATGAAAAAAATAATAAAAAACAAAATTCAAAGCGACAAAATAAGAAATTCACGGTTTAAGAAGTGTTTAGGTAATTGAAAAATTGTTTTGGTTATCAAAAATAAAAAACGCAAATAGTAGGTTGGGACAAAAAGTAGGGTGAACTATTTCACTCTTAAAAAAATATTTAAAAAAAACACTTAAATATAATGTTTAAATTTTTTTTAGTATTTTACTTATTTTTTTGTTAACTATCTATCTATCGCCCTCAATGAAAGATTATGTGAGAAAATTATTTACGCGTAATTATAGCCATCCATCCACCTTAACCTTTTTTAATGTTTTTTTTTGTGGAAAATGGGGAATAAATCTTACTACGTAAATTAACACCGCGATATTGTTTTTGTTTTGCACCTTGTTTATAATTACTGTATATAATATAATAGCTTAGTTTATGGGCATTCTATCAATGCCATCATTAAGTATAGGTCTCATAAAAAAATATTTTAATTTATAGGTTTTTTTGATTTGCAAGAGTTAGGTAAATTACTTTTTTTGGACATCTGACGTTTTTATCATTTTTTTTTCAAAATGGCGGCCTGCCCTTAGCTAAAACCAAAATCGTCCCGGAGCTGGACTGACACACGAAGGGTATACAATTGTACTGTCGCCGGTTCTTGATAAATGTACCTAAATAAATAAATAAATTAAATCCTTCAGAAATGGGTTAAATATTGATTTAAAGAAGTATGGGGATCTACACCATAAATATGTAGAATACGACGACGAATAGCCATTTCGGTTTATATAATTTTTATTACTCAAAGAAAGAACATAACATAGTTCACATAATAATGAGAAACTAGCGAACTTTAAATATTAGAAACATAATTTTTATATCTCGCCTTGCGACGCGGGAATCGAACCCACAACCTTCACGTATCGCGCGTGCTGCTCTTCTAAATGAGCAAACCAAAAAAATTTAAGAGCAGAAAAATTTCATCGCCTACTGTCGATGAAATTATATATTATAATCGATAACTTGCGGATGAGCAAAATAATATTCGTTAAATAAATGACAATTAATAAAAATAACAATTATATTTGGGTGACGTTGATTGAAAGATATATATCATATATGATTATGATAAAGATATATATGTTATGTTATATGTAGGATATGGTTGATACACCAGGTAATAACTTATGAATGGCTTCGGAGAACCTTTGGTAGCTACACAAATAACATAATTTTACGACCTCCTTAGCCGAGAGAAGAGAGTGCCGGACTTTAGTCGCGCCAGCTCTGAGGTCCCGGGTTCGATGCCCAGTTCGGCAAATATAGAAACCGAACATTTTTTGCCTCGGGTCTAGCTGTTGTGGTACAAGTGCTTTAGCTACTTACCAAAGATTCAGAGCACTGTATCTGATGTCCAATCCCTACTAATATTATAAATGCGAAAGTAACTCTGTCTGTCTGTCTGTTACGCTTTCCTGCTTAAACCTCTCAACCGATTTTGATGAAATTTGGTATAGGTATACGTTGAATCTCAAGAACGGACATAGGCTACTTTTTATTAGAAAATAAGGGGGGAGGGGGGTAATACCACCTTTGAAAGTTTATATGGAAAAATGTTTATTTTTGAAGTTAGAGATATGAAATTTGGCACAAATATAGCTCAAAACTTGGATTAAAATATAGACTACTATTTGTTTCGAATATTAGGGGAGAAAGGGGTAAAACCGACCATAAAAGGATGTAGTCCACGCGAACGAAGTCGCGGGCACAGCTAGTATAATATAAGAATGCTTTTTATCACGAAATAGTGCAACAATGACGCGCGCAAAGGCTTGTCAAAAAGTATTTGACTGAATTGATGGAACCTTTTTGCGAACCCAACTCACACTTGACCATTTTTTTCTAGATTGTAGCTGTGACATGTGAGCCTACCTTGGGTAAGCTTCGTCTCAAAGGTCGTTTGAAGCGATGCAAAATTGTAAGTCTTTATATTTTCTTAATTTTTATTTTTATCGCAAGTGTACTAGTTCACACATGACATAATTTTGTCTATGAATATTTTTTTAAATATCCATTGTGTGTAATTAAACAAAAATTTATAATAATTGTAATAAATTTAAAATATTTTTTTGCAATTATCACTATTATTTTTTTTTGTAATCCATGCAAGAACACATTCTTACTGTTACCGCACCCTCTTACTACCTATTCAATTGTACCGAGGGTAGAAAATTCTCCTAGCATTCATTAACGGCCTACGTACCTGAGAGGCGAGCGGGCCGGACTTTGGCGGCTATCTCTGAGGTAGTCCCGGGTTCGATCCCCAGTCGGGTCAATATGGGAAACTAACTTTTCTATATTGTCTCCGATCTGGGTGTTGTGGTACCGTCGTTTTTTCTGATTTCTGTAACACAAGTGCTAAAGCTACTTACCATAGAATCAGAGCAATGTATGTGATGTTGTCCATATTTTATTGATTTTATTTATTCAATCAATCTTTTATACTTGTTTGTTTTATAAAGTTTGTAATATTCAAATACTTATTTATTTAAGTAGATTATAAATACGTATTATAACACTTTCGAATCGTCATTGAATACAATGCAAAGTGATTCTAGTTCAGGTTCAGAACCAGTATCTACCGAGAAGACACCGGTCAGCCACTCAACATATTACTTACAGAAGCTCATTTATTGCTAAGTGTAGACCACATTGGACCTACAAATAAAATTTATTTCTTACTGGTATCTTATCAATTTGCATTGTTTTCATTGACGATTCAAAAGTGTTTTAAGTTTTTTTTATTGCACTTCAAGATGACCTCATCCCACCTGATGTTAAGTGGTAATGAGGTCATAGCTTAAGGGCGAACAGCATAATAAAGCTGTTACTGGACTTGTCGCCCTTACCTTGAAGGCTTGACTCCTGCTACTAATGTGAAGTGATTGTTATTTGGCTGCGGTCTTCTGTAAGGTGGAGGTATTTCAGTAGTCGGTCTGCTCCAGTTCAATCGCTTTGCCCTGCCTCTCTTCTTAACTTATGGGTTTCACTGTCGTACCCATTACTGGTCATCTACTATTTGTTGAACCTAAATGTTCGGAAGCGATCGCTTTCCAGCTATAAGTGAAATTACGACTAAATTGTGTGCTAAAAACCATTTTTTTCTGGTAGACCCCGGCTTGCTTCTCTAAATCTGGGACAGTAACTTTAAGTAATATTTTAATTTTCTTTCAGGGTAAAGACCTCGTTGTTCGCAAAGGATGGCATGCTGGTATCATTTACATGCTCAAAGGATTAGGAAGTAAGTACTAATATATTTTCTAGCAATAAATATATTGTATAATACTCATCGTGAAAGTAGCTTTCCAATTTTGAAAAAGTTTTTCAAATTGGCACAGTATACATTTTAAGGCTTTCGCGTTCCATTTTAAACATTTAAAATAAATTAACGGGTCAAAACGCGGCACCATTTTTATTTAGTAGTTAATACGAACTACTTACTGTCTACTACTTGAACATTGTGTGAAGATTTGCAAGCTCCCCCGAACAGACGAAGGCGAGCAAGTCCAGTCAGCTGGTGGCCACGGTTGGTGCAACCTAACCGAAACGTCGGGCATTAAGAAGTTCGTATTAATGGTGTCACGTTATGTTTTGTTTTAGTTTTTGAGTTTGTTAATTACAAACATACAAACAAACAAATATTATCTCTTTATCATTTAGGGTAGGTAATGATATCTATGTTAGTGTCCGACCGAAATTTCGGTTTCGGTTTCGGTTTCGGCCAGTTTCGGCCAAAAAATCAAGTTTCGGCCCGAGTTTCGGTTTCGGCCAAAAACGGCCGAACCTTTCGGCCGCGCCGAAACTTACAAATAATGTATTTTTTTCACTTTATTTATAGGGTAGTTAAAATTTCAAACATAATTTCTGTAACTGTGCTGATATTTCATAGTGATAAATCTTTGAAAGTAAAAATCTGTAATTATACGTCGGCGAGATATTAATTTTAGAAAAAAACGGGCATACTAAAATTTTTCCGACTTTTTAAGGTTTTTTTTATAAAAGGTTCGGTTTCGGTTTCGGTTTCGGCCGAAACTACAATGAAACCGAACATTCGGTTTCGGTTTCGGTTTCGGCAAAATAACATGTTTCGGTCGGTCTCTAATCTATGTCTATTAGTAAAGATATTTTTCTGTAAAATATTATGGTACGCTTACCGTCTTCACCATAAGGGCACACGGAGCCCGCACTCAAGTCCCGCATTTCCTGGGGGCCCCGCACTCAAGTCCCTCATTCCCTAGGGGCCCCGCGCTCAAGTCCCTCATTCCCTGGGGGCCCCGCGCTCATGTCGCCCATTCCCTGGGGGCCCGTACTCAAGTCCCCCATGCCCTGGGTGCCCCGTACCTTTTTTTTTTGTGACGGGGAGAAATGCTTTGATGCACCGTACCGTCACCCCGAGGGAGGGTAACGGCGTGTGTGGGACTCCCTGCCCTGATAAGGGCAGGACTACCCACTAAAACCCCCTGGTTGGACCTCCATCGCCGTAGTGGCGGTGTTGTGGGAGATCGGCTGAGCTTTGACTTCCACAACACCGCCGGTGGAACAGCCGCTTACGCGGCTCCGTCTACTCCCCCCACAGTGTTCGGGGGGAGAATGGGGATGGCCGATCCAACGGAACCATCCCCAACTCGCAGTGGAGACCGGTGCAATGCCGACTGAGGTGCCCTCACACCATCAGCCGGCCAGTCCCCACGCGGTAGCTGGGCGCGGTCATATTGGCGCCGCGCCCTCAGCCGCCTTCTTCGGCGGCAGGCGGGAGCGGATGGATCGTCCTCCCGCTCCCGCTCTGCGGCCTCCTTCTGCGGCATGACATCTTCTCAGAAGGAGACTATCCCAACCCATGCCGTCTCACTCCCGAGCATAGCCTCGACTATGCTGGGGAGTGAGAGATTTGGCCCCACCAGGTAATAAGGTCCTAGCTTAAGGGCGACAAGTACAGCATAATAAAGATGTTCCGTATCTACAATGAACGTGACGTTTGAATGTTTTTAAGAAGATTTTAAAGTAATTATTTTTTACAGGTCGTTGCAAGATGCATAAAAGACTGTACAACGATTTGATCAAAATTCGTGAGTACATTATTTATTTATTTCTTTACTTTTATTTTTTGTAATTAAAATGCGTGTCGCACTTGTGCTAGAATAATCCATACTGTTAAATACCTCACTATGCTCCCACGGGACAGGCTTAGGGATCAGTAAAATTTGTTTAACGTGTACTTATCTTGGAAATAAATGTATTTCATTTTTTTTTTTATATTTAGGTTATTTTTTAGAAGGTCGTTAAGTCGCCTTTTTAAGGTCAACAATTTTACTGTACCGCTTTTAAGGGGATATTCCCTGTTGATATCGAAAGATTTAGAGTTTATTGAAATAAAAGATTTTTCAGAGTGAGAATACGCGACGTACGATATTTAAGGCCACAACACTAGTTTAAGGCCGTGCTTTTCACATTGTGAGTCACATGTGTGTGTCTACGCCATTGTTGACACTCGTAATAATGTCAACGTATTTGATGCAATTAGTAAATACTGTTACTATACAATACAATATATAATTTCAATTTCAGGTGTACCCACTGACATAGATACCACTTTGAGTTTCATTTTAAAATGTAAGTATTTTCAATTATTTTTCTATCCCTCCATTAGTGCCTTAAAACAAAGGTGTACAGCCAGTGTGTATTACCAGTGATGACTTACGGCTCTACGTGGTGCTTCACAAAAAAACTTTTAGAAGGCTCAAAGTCGCTCAGCGAGCTATGGAGAGGTCTATGCTTGGCATTTCTCTACGTGACCGATTCAGGAATGAGGAAATCCGTAGACGAACTAAAGTTGATGACATAGCCCGTAGGATTAGTAAGCTGAAGTGGCAATGGGCTGACCACATAGAACGAAGATCGGACGGTCGATCGGGCAAAAAGGTTCTTGAGTGGAGACCACGTACCACCAAGCGCAGTGTGGGACGGCCACCTACCAGATGGACCGACGACCTAGTAAACATTGCTGGGTCTCGTTGGATGCAGCTGGCAATGGACCGGTCGCGCTGGAAATCGGTTGGAGAGGCCTATGTTCAGCAGTGGACAGTAACAGGCTGAAATGATGATGATATTAATAGTTTTTCTACTTTATTATTAATAATTTTTAATTCAGATCGTTTCTGAGGTCCCGGGTTCGATTCCCGGTCGTTTTAATATGGAAAATGAACTGTTTTGTGTCTATTGTCTCGCTCACATTTTTTTTTTGCTTCAACTAATAAATAAAAATTGATGATACAGTGATACGCAACAAACAGTGATAGGGTAGGTTTACGTCACTAATTCTCAGGCGTAGCGTAATTTACAGAAGTAAACTTTGAATATCATCTCTCTTGATATATTTAGTATTAAAGATGGTCAAAGCGAAAGATAGAAAAAAGTAACTCAAGATTAGGTAGTGTAAGAAATGTATTAATGGATTTTAATAAAAATACAAACTCAAGATATTTTTTACAGTCAGGAAAAGAAAGAAATATAAAAAAGGGTCTAGGTATGTGACTAACTGATATCTTATTTTCAGTGGGTCTCGGTTCTGCTAGTGGAGTCAACGTTTGGATACCAGGGCGTAAGTATTTCTGAGGAGTTAGTCAGCTAAAACGCGTCTTAATTTAAGTACACTTTGCGGTCCTTGTACGCCGAAAGTATATGTTTTACTTAAAACAATTTTTAGTATATAAATTGTAGTACATTTCATATATCATTTCATTAATAACAATGTATTCTAGTCGCCCAATTAGTCAGAAAAGAGATCTGAAAAACTGCTTATAGACGCCATTTTTTTCAATATGCCGGCGCGAGCAGCAATGAATCAAGATCTTCAAATTTAAATTTGATAAAACCCCAACAAAATCGTTTGTGTATATTTAAATTCATTATTGAAAGTAATGTAACTAACAAACATACATTTTAACATAAAATTAAGGTTTTTTTTAAATATTTATTTTTGGTAAGACGGCATACATCTGATTATATTGTATTACTTGTAACTAAATTTAAACATCATTAAATGAATTTATAATATATTATTCAAGTATATAAAGTAGCAATCTTTGATATATTATTTATATGTTTTTTTTTATTGATGTAATGATTGAACTTGAATATTGTGTATTAATTAATGTTTTTATTTATTTTAGTTGGCGATCTCCTGTCAAGATGTAAGTATTTCTATATAAAATATTATTTTTAATTAAAAATAAACTAACATTTAACGACAAAAATTCGTAAACTAAATTTTTTTTAATAAAACGTTTATTGCAGATGTCATCAATTTCACAAAATTACCTATGCATTTTGATATAAAGCGTGACCAATAATTTTCTAGACTCACAGCTGCGAAATAAAATAATATGCCGCCGGCAAAACAAGGCATAAAACATTATTATGCTTTCTTTCACCCTCAATCAAATTCTGAATTAAACTGTATGACAATTAAGGCCTTTTTGGCAAAGACATAATGAAGCGGGAGTCAATAATTTGCTTAAATCTTAGATGGAATTGTAGTTCTACGAAATGATCGAAAGTACATTTCATAAACAAAATTTTAACATAAAAGGAAAAACCTTGCAAACGCCTTGGCATGATACGGGTACGATAAATAATCCCTACTTCCCTACTAATATTATAAATGCGAAAGTAACTCTGTCTGTCTGTCTGTCTGTGTGTCTGTTACGCTTTCCTGCTTAAACCTCTCAACCGATTTTGATGAAATTTGGTATAGGTATACGTTGAATCTCAATAACGGACATAGGCTACTTTTTATTAGAAAATAAGGGGGGAGGGGGGTAATACCAGCTTTGGAAGTTTATATGGAAAAATGTTTATTTTTGAAGTTAGAGATATGAAATTTGGCACAAATATAGCTCGAAACTTGGATTAAAATATAGACTACTTTTTGTTTCGAATATTAGGGGTAAAACCGACCATAAAAGGATGTAGTCCACGCGAACGAAGTCGCAGGCACAGCTATTTATTAATATACGATAATATTATATAAATTCAGTAAACGATAAAAACATGGAAAAACTCCTGTCTTACTAACTTCAATCGAAAATTGGTACCGAAACACACACAAATGTAAAACGCACAAGCAAAAGATACGTAATGTAGTAATATAGTATCGCCACTTGAAAAAAATCTTTAAATCTAACGCATTTAGGTTGAAAACAAGACTTACGTTAAAGGGTCGTTAGTTACGTCATCTTATAGAATAGGATAAATAAATAAATAAATAAATAAATAAATAAATAAGTATTGGACAACATCACATACATTGCTCTGATTCTGTGGTAAGTAGCTTAAGCACTTGTGTTACAGAAATCAGAAACAACGACGGTACCACAACACCCAGACTCGAGACAATATAGAAAAGATCGTTTCCCATATTGACCCGCCCGGGGATCGAACCCGGGACCTCAGAGATGGCGCTCGCCAAAGTCAGGCCCGCTCGCCTCTCGGCTACGGAGGTCGTCATAATCAGGATAAATCAGGATGAAACACGAGCTGTGATTGGTCCGCGCCTAGGACTAGCGGCGTCCGTGGAAACGGTATTCGTGCCGGCGCTAGCTCACTTTTCCAAGTCATGCCCATCGTGCCTTACTTTTCGTGATGCCATTTTCAAGCGGTAGAAATAGTTCTTATTTTTTCGTTCACTGAGTAAATTGGAGAATAAAATAAAACGTTTTTTTTCGGTCGTCCTATTTTTATCTGTCAAAACTGTCACTATTAAAAAGAAATTAATAATGAACCAAAAAGGCTGAATTATATCTTTACACGCTTTAAAAATATTAGTGTTAAACATGATTATTTATTTTAATCTCGTAAGTATTTTTTTTTATAAAATTTATCTTATGTCCTAAAATAATCAATGTAATTTTTTTTCAGTGATCGGACTTGCACTCAGACTGGTTGTGTGTGTCCTTGGCTTACTTGGTAAGTCAATTTATTATTAAGATACAATATAGTTGGTGGGTCTTACTGTAAAGAAAAACCATAGTCAATCCAATTGATCTATTTTTGGGTTCTATTTATAGTTCTAGACGGTACGAGTGAGTCGCTTGTTAGGCATTTTATTAGTTTCATCCATCAATTTGCAGGCAACCGAGGCTACTGTGGCGGCAATTACGTCCAGAACTATTTGGACATCTCCGTTAGTGGCATCACGAACATCGATACTCTGTATGAAAAATTCAGATGTCACAACGCTAGGGATGAACTGGACGGCTACATTGATAAGGCTTCTAAGGGCAAAGGTAAGTAATTTGTTTAATAATAATTTTTAAGCCATTGTTGTATATAAATGAATTTATACTCAATAATTGCTCCAAAGTATCGTTAGGAATATTATACAAGCTATTATAACTTTATTATAGGTATATAATTAATCTTTGGTGTTTCATTTATTTATTTGAATTAAATTGCATGTAAAAAAAGTATAAAAAAGGGAATTAATGCTCAGTGGCATTCTCTACTAGCCAACTCCACATATTTGACCGGAGAAAATACATTATGTGTATCCCATTAAAAAAAAACTAAAAGGTAAAGAATTCCATAAGCGTATAGATTGGATAGTGAAGGATTGGGAATAGAATTCAGAAGAATGAGTAGGTAAAGTAAGGAGAAGTTTACGGGAGGATCGCATGTCACGATCCTGGTTGGGCTGCAAGAAACGGAAACGTAATAATAAAATAATTTTCTGTAATGATGCGCTCAGAAAACAATAGCACTAAATTATCCAAAATAATAAGCATTTTGCAGCTGTGGATTCACATTAATTAGTAATTAATTATTTCACAATAACCTCTCGTGAAATAAAAAAAAAATAACTCATCTTTTCTTTCAATTTGAACAACTGTGTAAACAAAATGCTCTTTTGAAAATCAGAAAACAATAGGTTTACGTACTTAAGACGATATCGAAAGTAAGCATTGATATTTTTATATGCTTTTATTTGACTTGCAATTAATTGATGTACAGTCGCCGTCAGATATATCGGGGCAGACAAAGTGACCAAGTACTTCTGAACAGTTAAAAATGTCAATAAGTTCCATACACCACAAGTTACCATTAATATCTGAACATTCATTACTTCAGTAATATCTGAGCAGATGCCAATAACATCTGAACACTCGTAACGTCAATATGTGTCACGCACGTCATGTGTCTCATTTAGCTACCTGTATAGATGAGTGTTCAGATGAGTGGTAAGTTGTGTGTATAGACATTATTGCCCAGCATCTGCTCAGATATTACTGAAGTAATGATCAGATATTAATGGTAACTTGTGGTGTATGGAACTTATTGACATTTTAACTGTTCAAAAGTATTTGGTCACTTTGTCTGCTCCGATTTATCTGACGGCGACTGTACATATGTATGACTGTATATTTGTCTAGTAAAAATTTTGCAGCTCAATTTTGAAGCATATTTTATTTTCACCATGAAATAAGTGTTGCCTTACAATCAATGGTGCATTTATTATAGTGAAAATTGGGACTTAATAATCTAAAAATCGATTGGACTATCAATATTATTGATAACACCTATAGAGATAGAGCTCCTGGGGGGTGCTACATGTAGCAGGGGTCAAGTCTTCAAGGTAAGGGCGACAAGTCTAGTAACAGTTTTACTATGCTATACTTTTCGTCCTTAAGCTAGGAACTCATTACCACTTAACATCAGGTGGGATGAGGTCAATCTTGGAGTGCATTATAAAAAAAAACCTTTACTAAATGTAATCGATGTTAATCGATTATACCTTAATCTTAAACGACATCAAGAATTATAATGTAAAAAATAAATAATTAAATACATTGCTTTGATTCTTACGACCTCCGTAGCAGAGAGGCGAGCGGGCCAGACTTTTGTGTCGCGCCATCTCTGCGGTCCCGGGTTCGATCCCCCGGTTGGTCAATATGGGAAACGAACTTTTCTATATTGTCTCGGGTCTGGGTGTTGTGGTACCGTCGTTGTTTCTGATTTCTGTAACACAAGTGCTTAAGCTACCTAACGCGGATTCAAAGCAATGAATGCGATGTTGTCCAATTTATTTTAGATTTCTATTTTGTTTTTTTTTTATAACGCACTTACCACCTAGTGTTAAGTGGTAATGAGTTCCTAGCTTAAGGACGAAAAGTATAGCATAGTAAAACTGTTACTAGACTTGTCGCCCTTACCTTGAAGGCTTGACCCCTGCTACTAACGTAGCACCCCCCAGGAGCTCTGTAAACCTTACTCACACGCAGGAACACGACAACAGAGAAGTGATTGTTATTTGGCTGCGGTCTTCTGTAAGGTGGAGGTGTTTCACCAGTCGGGCTGCTCCAGTTCGAGCGATAAATCGCTATGCCCCACCTCTCTTAAACATGATTGATATTGATTTAACATAATTTTTTAGCTTGTTTATATAGATTGTACAAAATTTTCGTGTGAAAGTCTGATTCGCAGTTTTTTTTGTATTCATAATTTTTTTTTTATTTACAGGAATCTCCTACTTCACAGGATCCAGAAAAATTATGATAGGAATTGCAAAAAGACTGGTTACGGTCGTCGAAAGTAAGTAAAAAAGTTTTTATTTCAATACAAAATGTATTCAATAATTTATGAAATTGCCTGAAAATATTATCCAGTTGCCTATGCATAAATTTCAGTCTCATAAAAAAATGCTTAGTTAAAAAGGATTACAAAATTATTACTTTAATAACAAAAATAACCGGCCAAGTGCGAGTCGGACTCTCCCATAAAGGGTTTCGAAGCAGAAAGTAACATAATATAAAAGTTTATTATTTGAGTTGATTGAATTAAAAAATTGCGGTTTGCCATTGATGTCGTATTAAAAAAATACTTATTAGATCTCGTTCAAACCAGTTATCGGTGGTATTTTTTTTTTTTAATATTTGGACAAAAAAAATGCATCTAATCTAATATTGTTGATTGCAGAGAAAAAGAAGTGCACAAAGGCTGACCTGACTGAAATCGTCTCTTGCGGTAAGTAATTAAAAATGAAGTGCACGAAATATGTACTTTGACAGCTTAAAAAATTAGTACGACATTAGTACTAATTGATACCTACTCTTAGTTAGTTTCTACCTACATGTTTTTTTAATTTATTGCATTTTGAAAGTCACTTTGCAAAAGCAAAATCGAAAATTTTAATTTGATAGGTTTTAAAACATATATTCTTTATGGATTTGTAGTGTCAACCATTACAGAGTTATAAACATTCCAAATTCTAAGAAAAACAAGCGCTTGTTACTTCCTTTTTTAATACATATTTAGGATTAAACACATCCAACTTAAATATTAGAAACAGAATTTTTTTATCTCCCCTTGCGATGCGGGAATCGAACCCACGACCTTCACGTATCGCGCGTGCTGCTCTTACCAACTGAGCTAACCGCAAGTTATCGTAGGCGATGTAATTTTTCTGCTGTATCAACCGTTAGCCTCCGGTAAGTGCCCTCTGCCGAATATGTTTAGAACTACATACTTATCGGCCAATGGTACATTCGTTGCAGAAATGTTTGAAAACCACTGACGAACAGAACATTTTTAGATAAAAAATTTCTGTTTCTAATATTTAAAGTTCGCTAGTACGGCGTTTAGTACTATAAAAATAATAACATCCAACTTAATTAGAATTTTTACACCATATTATCTTAACAATAATTTATACTAATAGTTTTATCTTTCGATTAGACACGCTGATGGTTGACACTATAAACCCATCATTCAGAATCAGCAGAATAAACACAAATACATACTTATATATATTATTACAATTGACTTGGGTCTGGGTGTGCTGGGATGACGCCCCCAGTTAGTATCCGTCGTCTGGTGCTCATAGTACAAGGGAAAACCTTAGTTTGAGACCAGGTGATTGGTGTGGTTGTCTGGCGCATTTATAGTAAAAAAAAAACAATACATTACATCCAGGCACAAAATTAAAAGATCTTATATCATTTTCAATTCGGTTGGTCGGTGATGGATTAAGGCAGTAGTTCCCAAACTTATTTATCTCGTGGACCACTTTCAAAATTTTACTGATTTCGGTGGACCCCCTCCTGCTACATTTCTACCGCATTCGTCGCCAAAAAATTCAAATTTGGACAAGTAACAGTCGCTTGCCTTATTAAAATATTATCTGCTTAGTTAGGTACTTAAAACAATGTAGGTAGGCCCTTGTAAAAACTATGCTTACACTTTTGCTCTTTACTATCAAAAGCAGATACATTTTCGTGCACCCCCATTAACATCTTATGGACCCCCATTTTTTATTCACGCCTACGTAGACCCCCAGCAAGTCTCTCGTGGACCCCTGGGGGTCCACCTGGACCACTTTGGGAATCACTGGGTTAAGGCAACCAATACAGTACTGTAGTATCTGTAATCTGGTATTTGTAATACCTTACTTTGATACCTGTTTATTGGTTTCATTCTCTGGCGCATTTGATTTTTATATTTTCTTATTTTATTGGCACATGTAGCATATAAGATGGAAAAAATATATAAAACGCATCATACGTCTCTCAAAATTATTATATTACTAAGATTGCATTTATTTTATTTTACTATGTAATTATATGTATTTAAAATTGCATAGTAGGATGACATATTTTTTTTAACAAATTTCACTAAACTACTGCTCCAAGAGTTATTAATGTGGCATGTGGTCAAAAACTTTTTTTAAAACAATTAACAGATGTGTCTTAATTTTGCAGTAATTTTTTATATATTCAACAATTTTTTTTAATTTACTGCAATCTGATTGGTTTAATTTAATTACATGTTCAATCTTTTTTTCAGTTTTGACCAGTGGATTGTGCATGTCAAACTTGTATGCACAGAACCGTAAGTATATTTTGTTAATTTACTTTTACGTACAATTTAATTAAATACATTTATATTTTAATTACAACCCAGTTCACAACATGTATAAATGATCATAAAAAATTTGTCAGCACTTCTGTTTGTCAATGTCCATAGAGGTTAGATTTCAATTAAGTTTTTTAGACGTCCGCCATGTTGGATTTAAGTCACGTGACTACGTGTTTTTCGTATTCCTGACAGCAAACCCTTTCATTTGATACCCATATCATGGAAGTGCATTTGCAAACAGCCAGTCCGCCATCTTGAGGAGGCCGCCATATTGGATTTGTAGTCATGTATTGTCATCAGAACTCAGAGCGCGTGCAAAAGTTCATCCTAATCAAAGACCGGGAAGTGGGTCAAATTAAGATTCCAAGATTTTCTTACATAGTTACAAGTGAAGCTAATAAAAGCGTGTTAAAATATACAAAAAAAATCATATTTTTTAAATTTGTTTGAATAAAAACAAACTATTTTATACTTTAGGATTTATGTGGGTCAGTATTTAATTTTTGATACATTTTTCTAGTTGGCAACCAGATATCTGATGACACCGTGAAGACTGTCGACACCTACATTGTAAAATCTGGATGTCCATGTAAGTATCTACATTACACGATTTATAGTTATTAGTTAGTTTAATAATTAGTTTCTCGTTAACGGGCATATTTCGAATCAGTAGTGGCGAGTGAGGAGTCAGTCGTAGTGTTGCCGTGGATTTGATTGTATATCGATTATTAATCGATTATGCAAAAGGGGCCCAAATAATCTAACAACCGATATGACAATCGATAGTATCGATTAGAGCGCCATCTCTTGGTTCCGGGTTCGGTACCCGGTCTGGTCAATACGGGACATTAACTTTTCTATATTGTCTCGGGTTTGGGTGTTGTGGTACCGTCGTTGTTTCTGATTCTAACACAAATGCTTAAGCTACTTTCCATAGAATCAGAGCAATGTATGTGATGTTGTCCAATAATTTATTAATTTGAGCTAAAACTCAAGAAGAGACCAAAAAAATCTGAATTTCTTTATTTTAATTGTCTTACTCCATTTATTCACAGCACTATCCGACAGAAAGTCAAAGATTGTCAATACAATCACCGAAGTGAATGATGAAGAGGATGTAACTTGGGACGAACTATTTGGAACTGATAGTGGAGACGTTAACACTTCTGATGGCGATGACGGCGGTAAGAAGAATGATGATGACAACGATGGCGGAAAGAAGAATGATGATGATGACAACGATGGTAGAAAAAAGAAAGATGATGATGATAACGATGGTGGAAAGAAGAATGATGACAATGATGGCGGAAAGAAGAATGATGATGATGACGATGGCGGTAAAAAGAAAGATAACGATGGCGGTAAGAAGAAAGATGATGATAGTGTAAGTATTATCTTCATTAGTTCAATGTCTTTAGATAAAAGAATATATTTGGTCAGGTTAGACCTTGCATTGGTCAACCCTAGTTGATGACCTACGTAGCCGAGAGGCGAGCGTGCCGGACTTTGGTGTCGCACCATATCTGAGGTTCTGGGTTCGATCCCCGGTCGGGTCAATATGGGAAACGAACTTTTCTGTGTTGTCTCGGGTCTGGGTGTTGTTGTACCGTCGTTGTTTCTGATTTCTGTAACAAAAGTGCTTTAGCTACTTACCACAGAATCAGAGCAATGTATATAATGTTGTCCAATATTTATTATTCATTTATTAATGGTTTACCTTGACTGCCTTGCACAGTTGATAGTACATCTGCATTGCCACGCTGAATAGCAGGCAGAATTTTGGAGATTGGCCCCTAAGGGGCCATCCATAAAGTACGTCACACGTAAAGGGGGGAGGGGAGGGGGTCGACAAAGTGTGACATGGTGTGACAAGGGGTGGGAGGGGTCCTAAGTTTCGTGACATCACATTTCAAAATCTAGAGGTACCGATCACGTACTTTGAAATATTAATTAAACTAAAAAATATGTCCAACTCTATCTTTAGGGCAATAGGGTTTAAATTGTATTGTTGACAAGTTCATAGTTCATAGGGTTCAAAGTCCATGGACTGAAGATGATTGAGTTACTTTTTCTTATTTTTCTTTATATTCATTAGTTTATTTTTTTGTTATTGTTTCAAATATTTGATATTATGTTGATTTCATAAAAAAGTACTTAATTTAAATGGAAATAAAACTAATTTCAGAACTGCTGTTTTAATTTAGTAATTTTTCGATGTTAAATTGCAAAACATGTGACGTCACACTAGGTAGGGGGGTCTCAGAAATGTGACCACCTGTGACAAGGACGGGGGGGGGGGGGGGCTCACAAACTCATGAAATTAGTGTGACGTACTTTATGGATGGCCCCTAATGGCAAGCATTAGGGCCACCATGTTTGCTTAAAAAAACAGATATATATTTTTTCAATTTAATTTTTAATAATTGAGTTCATTATTTGTATGTTCAATTTCTTTCAAAATATTTTTAAATGGGTATAAATCAGTTTAAATGAAAATACCGAGAAACTTAATAACACTGTGATTTCAGACTGCAGTTGATGTCACACCTAGAACACCTCTTACTAAGGTCATCTACGTCTTTGTAGGGCCTATTGTCAGTAAGTACTGGAACATTGCTTTGTTTATTTAAACTTTGAACGTCAAACCGCCATTTTTACCAAATATTCTTACCTTTTAAACCTTCCTTAGACACCCACGATTATATCAAAACCAAAATCGGGTAAATCGGGCGAAACTTTGTTCAGTTTTTGCGAGACTAATGAACCACGATTTCTTATTATTAATCTAATATATTATAAATATAAGTCGGGTTTTCCTTCGTGACGCCTCCAGAACACACGAACCGATTTCCAAGGTTTTGCATTCGTTGGAAAGGTCTCGAGCTTCGTGAGCAAATTAATGGATGGCAACATAATAATCGATGCAATCGATAGCATTGGCTAGATTTCAATATCGACTTAATCAATTTAATCGATAGTATTGTCAAATTTAACCAATTATAATCTAATAATCGATTATAATCGATTATATTGTCCTAAACTTAATATCGATATAATCGATATAATTGATTACATCGATACTATCGATAGTACAATCGATTAATAGATTATTTGAGGGGGGTATAATCGATTATCCAGCAAAACTCATAGTCGTAGCACAAGTAAGCCTATTACCTAAAACGGAACGCGCTAACGAAAGATTATGTTTTAGAAGAACAAGCTAAAACTCGGGAGATTTTTTTTATTAACGGAATTAAGTTAACAATTTCCATATGACTATAGAAACTGCACCAAGCCTGTATCGCATTGTCTAACTAGTGACTACACTTGTTAACAAATCTGAACCTAGTTAAAGCACGGTATGGACTTTAGTAAACAACAGTTAAAACGTGGTTTTTAGGGTTCCGTAGTCAACTAGGAACCCTTATAGTTTCGCCATGTCTGTCTCTCTGTCTGTCCGTCCGAGAATAATCTCAGAAACCGTTTGGACTAGAAAGCTGAAATTTTATACAAATATGTATATTAAACACGTCAACATAATATAACGTCAAAATAAAAATAAATGTTTTTTTAGGATAAACACCTACACGTAAATTGGGGAGTGATTTTTTTTAAAATTTTATCCCAACATGTGATATATCGTTAGATAGGTATTTAAAAATTAACAGGGGTTTACTACGATCATTTTTTGATAATTTTATTGTTTTGGAAAATAATCGCTCCAAAAGAAAATAAAATTGTGTCCCCCCCCCCCCCCAAAGTTAGAGAACTTTTGAACCATAAGTTCAAAAAGTTGAAAAAAATCTAGAATTTAGAACTGCATAAAGGCTTTCTAGGAAAATAATTTTGAACCTGATGGGTTTAATAGTTTTTGAAATTTTTGAAATAATATTTCTTTTAACTAAAGTTGTAATTTAAGGATATTAAAGTATTGTGATGCACTGAAAACTGCGGAACCCTACACTGAGCGTGCCCCGACACGCTGTTGGCCGGTTTTTTTTAATTTGCATAAATACTAGCTTCTTCTCTTAAAACATTTTTTTCGCATTCGAAGTGTAAAAATATAGTTACTATGATTCCTTCTAAAATGGACGCACAGTCGAGATGGTCGGCAATAGAGAAAAAATTCAACCAAAATGTAATTTAGTAAAAAAAAATAATAACGAGTTAATTTGACGACCTCGGTGGCGCAGTGGCTAAGGCGGCCAAAGCGCGAAAAGCCCCGGGTTAGATTCCCGGTCAGATCAATTTGGAAAACGAACTTTCCTAAAGTGACTCGGGTCTGGGTGTGCTGTGATGACGCCCCCAGCTAGTATCCGTCGTCTGGTGCTCATAGTACAAGGGGAAACCTTAGTTTGAGACCAGGTGGTTGGTGTGGTTGTCTGGCGCATTTATTTATTTATTTATTTTTATATAATTTATTTGTTTTTTATTACAGATAAAAGAGGTCATGTTCGTGTCCCTCCCAAAATCCTCAGGGCTTTATTAGAAATGGGTATGTACGAATAATATGATAACTATCTACGTAAAATTTTCGTTAACAAAGTTTAACTTAATTAGTAAGTGGATGGAGTCTCCATTTAAACTGAAAACCCCGCTATTTCTTATTCTATTTAGGTATAAGTTTAAGTTATTATACATCTATACTAATATTATAAAGAGGAAAGATTTGTATCTGTTTGTATGTTTGTAATGAATAGGCTCAAAAAGTACTGGGCCGATTTAAAAAAAATCTTTCACCAATAGAATGCTACATTCTTCCAATTTGACATACGCTACAAAATTAGGGATCCTTGGTAAAATTTGAAAAATTTCAACAGAAAAGCGGGAAAAATTCTCTAAGGCGAAACGAAGATCACCGGGACCTCTAGTTTTATATAAGTAGGAATGTAAAATATTACATTATAAGTATATACTACAGAGAAGACTATCTGTGTGTATGTGCTTGTATCTCTTTATATATTTTATACATACAAAGATATATATATGGGTGTGTATGTGTGTATTACACACACATTTTTATTGTTAAGTTCGTAATCTTCTGTGATAATTGTAAACTGTTGTTTTTCGTAAACATTAAGAAATATATATATGAAATCTTCGTTTTTGTTTACAGACACCATAACTAATATCTCAGATGTTGGAAGACTCCTGACGTACTGTAAGTATAATTAAAAGATAAATGTAAAAAATAATTTAATATTAAAATTCAATATAATTATCGCTATTTATCGCTCGAACTGGAGCAGCCCGACTGGTGAAATACCTCCACCTTACAGAAGACCGCAGCCAAATAACAATTACTTCTGTGTTGTTATGTTCCTGCGTGTGAGTAAGGTTTCCAGAGCTCCTGGGGGGTGCTACATTAGTAGCAGGGGTCAAGCCTTCAAGGTAAGGGCGACAAGTCCAGTAACAGATTTATGATGCTGTACTTGTCACCCTTAAGTTAGGACCTCATTACCACTTAACATCAGGTAGGATGAGGTCTATCTTGAAGTGCAATATAAAAAAATAAAAAAAATATAAAAATAAGTCGGGTTTTCCTTCCTGACGCTATAACTCCAGAACGCACGAATCGATTTTCACGGTTTTGCATTCGTTGGAAAGGTCTCGGGCTCCGTGAGGTTTATAGCAAAGGAAATTCAGGGAAAAATTCAACAGAAAAGCGGGGAAATCCTCTAAGGCGAAACGAAGTTCGCCGGGACCGCTAGTATTTACTAAAACTAATTTGCACGGTCTTATCCCTCTTCTAAATGTCTACTCCCTAAAGATAAGAGGAGAAAGAAATAATAGGCGAATTGGGTCAAAAATACCAGGTATTTTTAGTTCGTTGAATCTATTTTATGAAAATGAATTGCAAAATGTGTTGGTGAGGGCATATCTTGACAACGCTTATACCTATTTTGACAATCTTTTTTTTTAAATGTTCGTTGAAATCCAAGGATGGTTTTTTCACAGGACAAAGTCTGTCGGGTCCGCTAGTAGTTAATAAAAAATGTCAAACATGTATTTTTAAAATCGCGTTTTATTGATATTTGAAAAATAATAACATATTGCCGGCATTTCGTAAAGTACTCTTATAAGTCATTGATAAGATATCTTATTTTTTTTTGTTACTGGATTCATCATCTTAATTACCGAGTACAGTGTCGACGACAGGACGATAACAATGCAGGCTGTATATTCGGTTTTTGTTAAAAATAATTTGTGAGTTCGAAAAGAACTGTTATTCTTTTGTTTTTTTGCCTTTTTTTTTTCTCACACTAACACTTAAACAGACCATACTCCTTTAAATCAACAATAAACCCATATTCCTGTATGTCTTGTTAGCTGTCCTTAAATCTATACTATATATTATTTTTTTATTTTAATATTATAAAGCTGAAGAGTTTGTTTGTTTAAACGCGCTAATTTCAGGAACGACTGGTTCGAATTGAAAAATTATTTTTGTGTTGAATAGACCATTTATCGAGGAAGGCTTTAGGCTATATAACATCACGCTGCAACTATTAGGAGCGAAGAAATAATGGACAATGTTAAAAAAACAGGGAAAATTATTCATCCTTGAGGGCTTCCGTTGCGTGCGCTGCGAAAACGGTTCAAGATACCAAAAATATATGTATGAAAGAATTATTCCTATTGAAATATCTAAAAATAAATTATAAATGCGAAAGTAATTCCGTCTGTCTGTCTGTCCGGCTTTCACGCCGAAACTTCTGAACCGATTTCAATGAAATTATGTACACATATATTATAAAGCCTGAGGAAGGTCATAGGCTACTTTTTAATGCCAAAAAAGGGTTGTTAGGGTTGAAAAGGGGGGTGAAAGTTTGTATGGAAACCGAAATGGCGGGCGCTAGTAAATAAATAAATATCGGAATTCAAGTGTTTATATTTACATGTTTTTTTTACGTTCGTATTTGAATTTGCTTTGGGTATCATAAATTAAAAGTAAGTGTCGATAACATAACCTTTTATTTACAGTGTCCATTATTATTGGAAACATACTGGACGCCCTTTGCAGAGGATGTAAGTATTTCTAGTTTTTTTTTTCATTTAGCCTACTTCATCTCAATGCTAGCACAGATTTATAAAACAAAACTTTTTTTAATTAAAAATCAATTTTGTTATCGGAGGAAATAAAACCTACACTAACTGGCTGATTTTTACCTAAGCTATCAAAGAAGTATATTAATTTATTTAAAGTTTAATAAACTTTATTACGTTCTACGTTCACAAAAAGATAGCTTATATCCATTTTTGTATTTTTTAGAATTATATTGTATTTTTTTTATTTCTATGTGCTTTTATATTCAAATGGTTTTAAATAATGTATTTAAATATAAGTTGATTGATTTTAATTGATAAATATTATTTTCTTTCAGTGGGAGAACTTATAACGAAAAGTGAGTAAATGTAAACTGCTTATATATTGCGAAGTAAATAATAAATAAAGGAACATAATTTAATAATGTAACTATACCTGAATTAAATATTTACGAAAAAGAATACGATTTTAGTTCAAATAATTTTAAGACGAAACTCAAATTTGAAATAGATAAAGTAAATATATAAAACAAGCAAATAATAAATAGTCGCCAAATATTATCGAAACATAATTATTGACCATTTATTTATGTACCTTAGCACTGATTGTATATTTTTTCATTTCAGTTATCATAACCATCATAAGAATCTCTCTTTGCATCAAAGGTAAGCTAATTTTAATTATTTTATAAAAAAAATAATAGTTTAAAAAACGAAAAAATACGCATTTAGCACGCACTAAAAATTTAAATATAATTCAGACATTTAAGAAAGAAAGCGTGGAGCTTTTCGTCCAAAAAGAGTAAAGATAACATAAACATATTATGGAAGTGCATTTCAAATAGCCAATTCGCCATCTTGGGGAGGCCGCCATATTGGATTTGTAATGACGTCTCTTAGCTAGTCATGTATTGTCATCAGAACTCAGAGCGTGTGCAAAATTTCATCCTAATCAAAGACCGGGAAGTGGGTCAAATTAAGATTCCAAGATTTTCTTACATAGTTACAAGTGAAGCTAATAAAAGCGTTTTGAAAATAACTAATAACGGAAAGAACTTGTCAGGATGTGACACTGCCTAAGCATTTATGAATAAATCAGCCAAGAGCGAATCTGTAAAAAAAAAGTTTAAACCCGACCCGTTTTTGCGTCATAAGTTTGACGTGTCTGTGTGTGTATTCTGTCTATGGCATCGTAGCTCCCGAACAAATGAACCGATTTTGATTATGATTATTTTGTGTGAAAGATAAATAAATCGGGAGTGTTCTTAGCTATGTTTGATAAAAATCGATCCAAGATGGCCGCCGTCATAAAATTATGGATTGCATGTTTTAACACAACTCCCACAATATGGGTATCATATAAATAGGCTTGACTAGCAGTGTATATCTAATATCACTCATAATGACAAATTTTAAATCCAAGATGGCCGCCGCCAGAAAATGACGGATTTCCTCATTTTTTTGTCACAACTCCCTCAATATAGAAATCAAATGAAAGGACTATAGGGTTATTATTATATTTTTTTTATTTTCGTCAAACTCACACTTTCCTATTTGTCTAAAAATGGTTTGTTTATGTACAGGAAAAGGAAATGGCGCCTATTGCGGTCGCGACTTTGGTGACATATACGGAGTTCAAATTGATGCTACGACCATTGAAGGTTTGAAGAAACAGCTCAAGGTGGGAGGTGCTCTCGACCAGTACCGTAAGATTATTGACGCCAAGACATCCGGAAAAGGTATTTATATACATTTTACCAACAATTTTGCAATATTTACATATACACAGATAAGAGAGATAGGGCATAGCGATTTATCGCTCGAACTGGAGCAGACCGACTGGAAAAACCTCCACCTTATAGAAGACCGCAGCCGAATAACAATCACTTCTGTGTTGTTGTGTTCCTGTGTGTGAGTAAGGTTTACAGAGCTCCTGGGGGGTGCTACATTAGTAGCAGGGGTCAAGCCTTCAAGGTAAGGGCGACCAGTCCAGTAACATATATTTATTATGCTGTACTTGTCGCCCTTAAGCTAGGACCTCATTACCACTTAACATCAGGTGCGATGAGGTCTATCTTGAAGTGCAATATTAAAAATAAGATATAATCTACTTCAATTCCATGTTTTTTTTCGTTCCCTTAGTATTTTATATCCCGAACTCACTATCCCTACTAATCCCTACTATCCCTACTTCCCTACTAATATTATAAATGCGAAAGTAACTCTGTCTGTCTGTCTGTCTGTTACGCTTTCCCGCTTAAACCTCTCAACCGATTTTGATGAAATTTAGCATAGGTATACGTTGAACCTCAAGAACGGACATAGGCTACTTTTTGTTAGAAAGTAAGGGGGGGGGTAAACTTTCAAAGGTGACATTGGGGGGGGGGGAATTACCCCCCTTTGAAAGTTTATATGGGAAAATGTTTATTTTTTAAGTTAGAGATATGAAAGTTGGCACAAATATAGCTCTATTAAAATATAGACCACTTTTTGTTTCGAATATTAGGGGAGATAGGGGTAAAACCGACCATAAAAGGATGTTGTCCACGCGAACGAAGTCGCGGGCACAGCTAGTTCACTATATTTTTAATGGAAATCAATCCAAGATGGCGGCTTAATAATTTTGACACAATTCCTTCAAAATATCTAATGAAAAGGTCTGGGTATAGACGATGAAAAATCCAAGATGCACAAATTATGTTACTCTGGTTTTATTCGATTCTTATCATCGTCCGGCGATTCAAATATCTAATTCCCAACAAAAGATAATTATCAATCTCGGTTGATAAGCAAAGCTATGTGCGTTCACAGATTTAAAAATATACCGCCGGACAGGAAAATCTCTTCCATTTTTGAAGTAATTCAAAATCACTAATGACATGTTGTTTTTTACAGGCAAAAAGGCTGTTCAAATGAAATCACTTAAAATTGTATTGGACATTTGCGGCCAAATCGCTTCTGAGTTAGACAGTGAGTATCCTTTATATTAATACATTATATGAACTTTTTCTTTATCCGAATACAAATTAATAATAATTTTGACTCTTACTATCGAAATTGGTGGTGGTTGGTTGGTGGCACAGTATTCCAAAAAAAGGAAAATTGATAACTTATCAGGCATAAGATTTAGTACAGCGCCTCTGGTGTTTAAATTTGCATGTCATGAGGTAGGGCCTAGTGATTTATCGGCCGAAGTGGAGCAGCCCGACTGGTTAAATACCTCCACCTTACAGAAGATCACAGCCAAATAACAATCACTTCGGTGTTGTGTTCCTGCGTGTGAGTAAGGTTTGCAGAGCTCCTTGGGAGTGCTACATTAGTAGCAGGGGTCAAGCCTTCAAGGTAAGGGCGACAAGTCCAGTAACAGCTTTAATATGCTGTACATGTCGCTCTCAAGCTAGGACCTCATTACCACTCAACATCAGGTGGGGTGAGGTTAATCTTGAAGTGCAATAATAAAAAACATGAATCTGACCCCCACGGGCCTAGGTTTTCTACACCAAATGCTAATAATTTAAATTTTCAATGATTTCCAGATTACAGCGAGAGTTCTCTTGGAAACATTTACTTGTACCGTAAGTATATTTGATTTTTTTTCATATTTATACAAGTTTGAGTAAGACATTTCAGAATTAAACAATCATTAGGTTATTTAAAGTACAATTCATTGATTCCACCTTGTACTTCGATGTGGCTTCAATGATATTTTTATAACGTTAATGAATTAGGAATAAAACATTTTGTAACGACAACTTTAAATAATGTTAAACTTTGTTGGTAATTAATTTAATTTCATATATTTATTTCTATTTGTTTATATCATAAATACTTTATGGAAATTTATATATTTATTTATTATATAGGTATTTATTTGTTTCTTATAGTTTTATTTATCTTTACGTATTTTTTTTTATATTTTTATCTTGTTATGGTATTTATATTGATATTTTCTGTTAGTATTTTTCTCAAACATTTTGCACGGCTGTACCCGTTTCTCGATGTCTACTATTTCCTCTACCTAAAGGTTGTCTGGAAGAGATTGCTCTCTAGCAATAAGACCGCCTATATTGTACTTAAATATGTCTGTAAAACCAATTTCTGTAAAGTTTCTGTGCAATAAAGTGTATCTATCTATCTATCTAACTTTTTATGTATTTTGCAGTGTCTTCGTTGGTTGGATGCATGGCTAATAGTTCTGACAAGAAACGCAAACGTAAGTATCTTTAATTGAATTAAATAAGAGCCAAACTAGCTGTATCAGTCTTCCGTCGGTCGTTATAGATACCGCCTCGTAAAAGTAAAGAGAGGTAGGGCACAGCGATTTATCGCTCGAACTGGAGCAGCCCGACTGGTGAAATACCTCCACCTTACAGAAGACCGCAGCCAAACAACAATCACTTCTGTGTTGTTGTGTTCCTGCGTGTGAGTAAGGTTTCCAGAGCTCTTGGGGGGTGCTACATTAGTAGCAGGGGTCAAGCCTTTAAGGTAAGGGTGAAAAGTCCAGTAACAGATTCTGATATCTGTAACATTTTTAATATTTAATTAAAAAAGAGAAATTTTATAGGCATCTTTTTATTAAATTGGGCGAAAGAAATACTGACCGAGTCGCAAGACAACCAAGCCCTAGCTCACTTATTAAATTTGTGGCCAACCTATTATTTAGGCTAGATTAGTATTCTCTTTGATGCTCGATTAAATAGAAGCCATTAAAAATTCGCGTGAATAATGATACCACATGAATAAACATTTTGCCTTCGTCATTTTACAAACCAGTTTACGTTTCTAAACTGGCGACGCCTGCATGCAAACGCCGGAATCACAGAAAACGCCGGCAACGTATCTACTATTAATTTTCCTACAATAAGTTCATTATTAAAGCCCTATTGGTAAATTAGTATTTCATTAATTTGTTAATTTATGTCTTATTTTTACAGTGGGAGATGAATTAGTCAGCAACTTGTCCTCATCTTGTGACAAATATATCAAGCAAAAGGGCTATAAGAGTAAGTATTTATAAAAATGCCTAAGGTACTCATTCTGGGGGTGAGGCGTTTAGCGGCAAGCGCGGTGGGAGAGCCTGCGTAGAATCCGGAAGGGATACCGACTCCCCCACAACTCCGCAGCGTTGGGCTTTAGGTCGGTGCGAACCTGACAAACAACTTTCAACAGAAAGTGATAGTGATTTAGTAGTAGCTGGTAGGCCGGGACTGTTAGGAGAGTCCCACGCCTTTTCCTAAGTCAGTATTTACTTTTGGAAAGTTGAATACGAGCTTATCCATATTCGCCACATTCAAGCCACCTGAGATGATGGACACCAAACATATCCCACGCCTGGCGTCTCCAGTTCCAGCAGTGGATCGGCTGGGCAGCTCCGCTGCCTACCGCCTCTGCGGACACCCGAGACTCACACTCCAACTCTCCCTCTGAGAGCCAGATGGAGTCCCGAAACCCACCGGCCTCGGACGATAGGAAGGCCGGCAAACGCAATACCGCATCCTCCTCTTCCTCCGCTGGCCTAACTTACTGTTAGCTCAGTCAAAAGAACATCACGCGCAATACGTGAAGGTCGTGGGGTCACCTCCCTGTGGGAGCTAATTTTGTTTGTTTCTTTAAGATATTAAAACATTGTTAGTGCGCGATAGCTATATATTCAATCTTATATATTTTTCTATTACTATTCTAATTCTGACTTAATCTTTTCAGCAATTACCGACAACAAAGTTGAAGTTGACAAGTCAGTACAAGAGGGGAAAGTGGATGGCTCATTCAACTACGTGTTGACAACCACCGTGGATATTACTATTACGACCAACGTGGATCAAGTACAAGCAACCCAAGAGATAGACACGGAATAGTTTAAACAAAGCAAACGAAGACGGAACGGAATGCCGAACCATAATAACGTCAAAACAACAAAATAAAAACATTAAAGACTCCTAATGAGAGACTCCTCCTATTAGCGTTTGTATTTACGACGCAAGTGTAGTCAAAGTTTAAACTGTTATGTTGACTGTAACTTTTAAAATAATTACGCCATTTTGGATAGCGGCCATTTTGGATTCGAAACTTATCATAGTGTTTAGTGAAGCCCTTTTGATTCCTTATATAGAGAGTTGTTTCAAAATATGTAATAAAAACACGGCCCACTAATACATTTTTGACACAAAATATTATAAATTGGTACATCCATTTGGGAGCTATAATGCCACAGACAGACAGACAGAAACATCAAATTTATAACACCCCATAGGGTTTAAAAAATTAGCTCTTTCTTGTAGTGGTAACTTGTTAGCACCATTAATAAATCAAACGTTCAGTTTAAGTAGTTCCAATTAAAAATGTAGCCTGTTAAATATCATTCATTTCTCCTAAATGTTCACTCAAATCACAATGTTGGACGTTATTTCAATGAACGGAGCCGGTTTGACAGTTCACACCCGCCATTTTGATTTTTCTGACATAAGCCTAAGACATACGAGGAAGAATTCTTTACATTTACAACTCAGAGCCGGTACCAACAGTTGTTAAAGCAAGGCTTATTCCATCTAGGAAGGGAGACGCTACTTACGCTGTGCAGTGCCGTATCTCTCTCAATGGCAAAAAAATCATTGATTTCCGATCTTAATTTTGACTCATTTGTCTAGGTTGTAGAAAGTAAATCCAAAAATTGAAATCAATCAAACATCTTAATAAATACATATGTAACGCGCAATGAACATTATCATCTTTCTAGATTGGGCGGCTGAAATGTTTCTTTGTAGGTACGGCAGTTGCGAATTTTAATACCTCTATTTCGTTGAAAATCCTGACGTTATTAAAATATACTTGTAAGTATTAATTTATGGTTTATATGTACAATTATTTAATTTCGTTTCTCAATAAATTTATTTTAAAGCATGAACTGTGTTGTTTAATTACATTCCGTTTGCCGCGATAGTGAATTTACCTACATGTTATGTTGAAACGGTCATTTTCATCACTCTTCATGTTTGTTGAAGTCCCACAACACACGACCTTGATTAACAGAAACGTGTGATGCTTTTCCATATCTTAATATTTTAAAATGATAATGAAAACTATTACATTTGATAAGAGATCTATCTGTTCTAATAGTCTGAGATACCACTGCAGGATCGGTGCACTCTTCGAGTATTTGCTAAACACTAAATTTTTATGCCTATTTATAATTAAGAGAATATATATCTACTAGGTTGCCTATGAAAATTTGGCCGTTAGTATTGTTAATTAAATTATTGTTTATTTTTTTTTCTTTAAAACTTCGTTCATCTATTTTTTAAATAAAATATCGTTCACTTCACGGTAATACAAATGAAGACTTTTAAAAATTACACACAGTTGCCGTTGCCAACTCGGCCGCACCTCTTTGCAGGCAGGTGTAAACAGGTACGATTTTGACGTATTAAAGCCATTATTTTTTAGTTTATTATGAAATACGGTTGCTTATTTAAATCTGGCCGCAAATAAGGGTTGCTGGCTGTTAAACATTGAAAATATTAAAGGTAGAGTGAAAGAGAGCTAGCGGGTGACATCACTAGTCAGATGAGGATAACGATTGATTTTCTTTGCGGGAGTTTTAAAATTTAATTTTCGCCGGATAAATCGCTTTAAATCCTCTGCAAATGTCTATGGAGAGTGGCGGAATGGGTGCCACTAAGAAAAAAGGCTACAGACGACATAAACTAAGTGATACTTCACCAGATTTGTCTGATGAAGAGCAGCCAAATTATCCGCCGCACAGGAAGACTCATATTAAAACATACCCTGAGTACTCCACCAATACAACTTTTTCAGTATTTTTGGAAAGTACCAGGGACGAGGGCAAGTTGGGTAATAAAAGTCCAATTTATTTGAACAACAGAAGGCCTCTAAATTGATAAATGATATGAAAAAGACATTATGACGCCAATGGAACAAGTGGAGACTTAAAACTTGAAATGAGAAAGAGCAATAACATAAATGAAAGGCTTGGATGGACAACGTCCAGAGCCGTAAAGCTTAAAAAAAAAGGATAGCGATTGCCAGCTGTACAACGTCCAGAGCCGTAAAGCTTAAAAAAAAAGGATAGCGATTGCCAGCTGTACAACGTCCAGAGCCGTAAAGCTTAAAAAAAAAGGATAGCGATTGCCAGCTGTACAACGTCCAGAGCCGTAAAGCTTAAAAAAAAAGGATAGCGATTGCCAGCTGTACAACGTCCAGAGCCGTAAAGCTTAAAAAACAAGATAGCGATTGCCAGCTGTACAACGTCCAGAGCCGTAAAGCTTAAAAAAAAAGGATAGCGATTGCCAGCTGTACAACGTCCAGAGCCGTAAAGCTTAAAAAAAAAGGATAGCGATTGCCAGCTGTACAACGTCCAGAGCCGTAAAGCTTAAAAAAAAAGGATAGCGATTGCCAGCTGTACAACGTTTTGAAGCCTTTGCGCATGCGTTGGATGATAGTGTTCTCAACTGAGCAGCTGTGGCTTTTTTATTCTTGGTTAAAAACAACGCTGTTTTTAGAGTTCGTCATACACAACGTGGTACATATGTCGCAGGCATATTGAGTAAAACCGCCGTTTACATACGGCGTCGTCAGTTTACAAACGAATGTTGGTTTGTAAAATGCCGAGGACAAAATGTCATTATGTATAATGATGCGTCAAATTGAAGTATAGCTTGACAAAGCTGGGGTGACCATACAATTTGGTTTGCAAAGGACAGTATTACTGAAATTTATAAAACTAAAGAACTGTAAATTTAATAGTGTTAAAAATATGTAATGTTTCAAATATATATAAAATCCCTAGTAAATGACTTTCCTATTATTTAATTTTTAATGATTATAATATTATTACAAATGAGTTACACATGGCGCTTTGCCGGCCGCTGCCGCGGCACGCTCGCTACGCTCGCTCGGCTTGCGCTTCACTTTATTCACTAACCTAACCTAACCTAACCAATGGAATCGTTAATTACTTCAATTAACTTTAGATTAAGTAATTGATATTAAATAAAAGTCCTTTTTGTTACTTGAATATTTTAATGAAGTTGGTCTAATTTGTCCAAACAGTGTTTTATTCATGGTTACCCCAAAACTACAACAAACTGTTGTCATTTTGCCTGATTTTGCATTCGGCATATTACATATCAGCGAGCGTTTTTAAACTGACGACGCCGTATGTAAACGGCGGATTTATTCAAAATGCCTGCGACACATATATTGCTTTTTGAACAATCAAAAATAACTAAATTTATTAAGGTAAAATATAATTGATAAAAATGAAGGCGTGTTTTCTGTGTGGTAATAGATGCAATGTGCTTGACTTTAATAATGCACCATTTACAAAATTTCTTTTACATAGGTAGCCTTGCTTCAATTTTTCATTAATATTAATTTTTTGTTATAATTTTTCTATTTTGAAAAAGAAAACATTTCGTTTGGCGTATTTATTCAGTCGTCCTTACTACTGTTTTCACCGGTAGTTGTGAACACTATTATCCAACGCATGCGCAAAGGCTTCAAAACGTCGTACAGCTGGCAATCGTTATCCTCATCTGACTAGTGATGTCGTCCGCTAGCTCTCTTACACTCTACCTTTAACATTTTCAATCTTTAACAGCCAGCAACCTTTATTTGCGGCCAGATTTAATTAAGCAACCATTAATCATAATAAACTAAAAAAAACAGCTTTAATTTAATGTATAAATAATAAATGTACGTTCTGAACGGATAAATACGTCAAAATCGTACCTGTTTACACCTAGCTGCCAAGAGGTGCGGCCGAGTTGGCAACGGCAACCGTGATTTTTCAAAGTCTTCATATATGTTTATTACCGTGAAGTGAACGATATTTTATTTAAAAGATGAAAGAAGTTTTGTACCGGAAAATAAATAAACAATAATTTAATTAACAATACTAGCGGCCAAATTTTCATAGGCAACCTAGTAGATATGTCGCAGTCATCTGGTTGAATCAGCTATTTGATTGGATCACTAGCGTGTTTATTAAATGACGACGTTTAATTGAATGACTAGGCCGAATGTTGAATGAACAAGCTTCACTCAACGTCCAACAAGTTAGCGTATTGAAACATAGCCCTATGAACATAGTGGACGTAAAATCAGTCAGATGATTATAATTTATTCTTTTTTTTCCATTGCGGCGTTAGTGCTCAACAAAACAAAGATGGCGTCAAACAGCTGGTACAGATATAATCATAGCGCTGTGTTGATAATTTTTTGAGTGAAATTGAGATTTAAAGTGACTTATTCGTAAAAAAGACTTAAAATTGTTAAAATATAATAAAAATTCTTTTCAAGGTGTGTTATGTCATGTCCTCATTTTTTTATCTAAAGTTAGTTATCTTTTAAGTGGCGAACTTATGGTCACCTTAATCAAACATTACAAAGTCAGCTATATCCCATTCAACGACTATGCTAAATGACGTTCAGTCAAGAAGTTGAACTTTATATTAAACAATTTGACGAGTTGTCCTTTAGTCATTCAATTAAACGTCGTCATTCAATGAAGGCGCTAGTGATTCAATCAAATAGCTGATTAAACCAGATGACTGCGACAGATATATTCTAATTCCGCGGTATTCTGCCCGGTAACGCCTGACGTCACAGACGCCGCCTGACTGGCTAAAATGTAGGCCCTGGGATTGTTAATTTTATTGTAAATAATAATATCCGATTATGTAGTTTTAGCTTTCTGTAAATATTTTCTCCTTTATTGTAATTCGTCCAAATGTAAGCCTTATGATTTGGCCTCTGTTATTATCAATAAGAAACTGTATTTAAAAAAAAAAACAAAAAATATTTTTCAAGCAGTCTGTATTATCATTAATTTATTATAAATAGGTGTTTTATAGTAAATTAAAACGTGTAACCTAAATTTAACCCTGTGAGAATGGAGGGACGGCGTTGGTGCGAAGGTAGAAGACTCCGCGGGTGCTGAAAACAAAACAAATTATTTTATTACAGTGACATCTATCGACACTGGTCGGCCATTAAAAAAAGAAGCCTCAAAAATAATTCTTCTGACCAAGAGATGGCGTTGATTTTTTTTTTTTACAACCAGCCATTGTTTTTTATCTTATATGTATGAGTGTGAAGTAAGTTCACTAGGGCAGTAATAGCCTATGTAGATATGTATTGAAATACCAAAGTAGTAAATACTGAACCGGATGATCACCAAAAATTGTGGTAAATGGGACGATGATAAATGGGACGATGATACCATCTGATTAATATTTTAAATGGGAAAGTTTGCAACAATATTTGGATATCTGAACGTATGTCTGTTACTTTTTCACGCATAAACATTCGTGAAATTTAGTAAAAAGGATATACTCAATTAAAATCCAGCGATTCAGAGATTGAAAACCTTTGACAGTAAGGTTGGTAATTTGCTTTCCTTCACCAATCACTAGTCCACAGTGGTGAAGGTTCATACCATCTCATAGTTGAAGCCTGTGTCCAGCAGAGGGATGTAAATTGTAATTATTTCACAGATGTAAATACCAAGAAATATACTTCAAGAAGAAGACATTCCAATTTTTTTTAAAGTGGCGGAAATGCATTGCACTTCTGCCATGGAGAAGGCATCAGCGTGTGGGACTCCCCCGCTTTGAAAAGAGTAGGGATTACCCTCTAAGCCCATCCGCACCTCTCATCGCATAGTGACGTCATCATGGCAGTATAAATTATCTACAGGAGCCATGGCACAAAGACACAGGCTGGCCATGCAGCATTGTACTGCTCATATAAGTGATCAAATTTCCTCTCTTGCGTTGCAATGAAGGCAGAAGATACTTACTCAGGATTGGCTTCCAGACCACCCAAGTTGGTGGTACCAGGTCCGTGGCAGTTGCCCTCCACGGCGTCGCTCCAGCCTTCGCACTGAACAGCAGTGAAGCCACCGGTTTGGACTGACTCAGCGAAGAAGTAGACGGCCCTGAAAGAAGCAATGACTTGAGGCACAGGAACGCTGTCTTTTTGAAAAGGAACCTACTTTACGTTATAGTTTGGTAGAAAGTGCTGTAACAGATTATTGTAATGATGGAGGAGATCTTTCTCACCGAATGGAACTGAGGACTGCTCCAGTCTTAATTGCAAGCTAATTGGGAATCTCTTCTTATGACCAGAGATTTGAAATTAGATTCAATAAAGTTATGTGCGTGAATCCGGGGAAGGGTCTTTTCTAAAACAAGAATTATAAAGCAGATGTGAAAAATGGTATAGGTTCATGACCTTTTTTTATCTCTACTGATACAATATTTAAAATTACTATTGATAGCAACTTCTGTAATCCAACCTTCACAGTCCTTTTAACTAATATCAATACTTACGTCAATATGTGTTAGTTTTCGTTCACCTTTTTTATGTTTTTGTTGTCAGACTCTGTAGTTGCTATGCTAACCATTATATGGTTAACGACCATAAAACTAGTTTTAATAGTAATAACATCTGACACTTCATTATTCCATTACCTCTGTCTTTTTAACTCTGTCTTCTATTCCAATACATCCTACACTAACAACATCAGATGATCTTTTACTGGTCTTTGAATATTTAAAATTTACAGTAATTTACAATGTTCCTTGCTCGCAATCAATTCCATCAATAGTGATACTTTGTGTGCCAGTCTTTGAGTAGTACAGAATAAAGTTCAATTTCGTTTACCTCAAGCGGTTGCAGTCGCTGTCGCCGGCGCAGCCGGGCTGGTAGAAGCCTCCGTTGGGGTAGATGTCGACGTGACCGAGGGGCTTCAGCCATCCACTCTGCTCTACATCGGTGTGGATCACTTCCACTTTGCCGGCAACTCCGAAGACCATTGGGGGGGCGATTCTCAATATGTCAAGGCCACCAGCGGGATCCAGGGCTGGAATAAAAAGCATGTTAATTATTTTCTGAAGTAAGACGGTACCACGGTTATATGGAATGCCGAAGAGCAGGCAGGATCGAACTTTATCTCAGAAATCAATGCACAGCAATAATATTAACATTATAATTATTAATAAAGGCTTTTGTTAACACCAACATACTATGTGTGCTAAATGATTTCAGACCAAGATATTACAAACATAGAACTAACAGCTGATCATGCATTCTGAAGCAAGAAAGTGCTCATGATAAAAGAACTGAGATCGGCTCCTATCCACTGAGATCGGCTCAGGTCTTCATTTCTGTATATCGTCACTTCAGCTAGCTAGATGGCGTCTTCCTCTACTCTCGCCAAATTGTGGTCCAAATCCAAAATACGTTTGCCTCAGCAATTATAGGTCCTGCGTTATGACCAGTCCTCTCACTTCAGCTTGTTGTTTCCGGCCTGGGAGCTTCAATACACTACAATTAATACGGGGAATTTCCTCACCGGTAATTTGACCGACTACGCCTCCAAGCCTTGCGCCGATCAGGCCGACGTTCAGACCTCCAAGACCGACTCCCACAAGATGGAAGTCACCAAGGTCGGCAGTGCTGACAGCTGCGAGCCAGTTCAAGAAGTGGGAGATGAAGTTGCCTGGGAAAAAGAAGATGTTTCAGCAAGAGTTGCCTAAGAATAGGGGACCTTGAACCTTGTTAATGATTATGGGAATAGTTTAAGTTATTTTAGTATTTAATCTGTCTAGCTACCGAATTCATCAGCATTTAAATAAATAATCATATCTTCATGTAATTTTTCTAGTAACCGCCTGAGGTACGCGTGTGGTAAATCGAGGAAAATTTTTTGCCGAAGTAAGGAGACTAGTGCTTCCGGGTGCACTGTATTCGGGTCTTGAGATATTATCCAAGGAGGAGATTGTCCTACAGATGGTTTATATGTCAGGTAGTTTTTTTATTAATCGATAAGACTTACCAGAGAGAACAGAGTAGACGGTGGTGAGAGCTTTTCTGTTCCAGGCGCCCTTGCTCCAGTCAACTACGATGACGTTGACGTCAGCAGCGTTGAGAAGAGCTGGAACAATAAAGGATATGTTTAAATATTACATTGAAACCAAATGCCACATAAATTGTGACTCATATTAGCGCTATTTTCATATAAAAGTTATGATGGAATTGTGTTTTGACAGGACATATAAAAGTATCTCAATTTACTATCCAGTCAACAACCCTATTGAAATTAGGACATCGTTTCAATGGGTGCTGCCTTAATCATCATCATTACCCTATCGCAGTCTACTTCTGAACAGCCTAAGTAGAAAAAAGGCTTCTTAGGCTCTTCAATAGATCGCCACTTAAGGTTTCTGGCATCAAAACCCTGGCAGCAATCATGCGCTAATCGTCACTCCACCTAGCATGAGAGCATCTTATACTACATTTGCCGAGTCGCGGTTTCCACTGCAGAGTTTGTTTACACCGACAGTTTATTGCCATGACGCGAATTGGCAATCACATTCCCAAATTCGAGAAATCATGATCATACTTTGGCCATTTCAGGAACTGGCTCAAGGATACAAAGAAGCTGACAAGACCATAGTGGCGTTGCATGTACATAATGTAACCTTTTAGGTACCTACCATGTCAGTTGACTCCACCTTACCTAATAAATATTTTTCATTCTTTATTTCTTTGCTGAGATGGTCTAGCTTCTTGCTTGCTAATCTCAACTTATTCACGTACCTGGGATCAGAATAGCGTTGGAGGCAGTGGTAGCGGAGCCTTCTCTATCGTGGACGAGCACCACAGTCTTGCGGGACGCGCGGTAGTTGGAGTTCGTCAGGATACCATAGTTGTCGAACACTAGGGGCTGGCTGATGAAACGGTTTTCCCTGAAACATCAACAGCTGTTTGAAATCTGGTCATAGTAGCAAGCTAAGCTAAATACGTAAGTCCATTCAACACTGCCTATCTATTTCCAACTTCGGAAACGCATTGGAATTCAAAAATAATTATTTGTCTCTTCTTAGCCTAAACTGCATCAGATAAGTCATTGCTTTGTTGGCTTTAGCCTTTAATAATTTAACAATGTTTATAACTTAACGAAGTGGTAAGGGTTGTGAGAAACTTAGGACATTCGATGTCGTTAATGTAAGTTTGGTAAAATTGCGCTCACGGGGTCTTCACTATGTAGTAAAAGTTAGTTTTAATGTTTCTAGCTCTTTAAATTTATCCCGGGACTTTAGGCATGTCCATTTTTTCCTTTCAGTGTATGAAATCTGTACAAGAATATTAATAGCTAAATATTTAGGTTTCCATTTGCAAGTTTAATGACTTTAGCAAGCACGGGGTATGCTTTTTGTTGTAAGAGGAAATATGACTAAAATATCTATTTGGTCTATCTGTTCGATGACCAAAAATATGAGAAATCTCTTTCAAGGGTTATGTCAGTTAAGTCTGTTGCTATACGCAATTGATTTAGAAGATGTGGTTTTCGAACTTTAGGACATTGCTGCCATAGCATATGTTGAAAATGGGTGCAGTATGTATACTTAGCTTACCTGGTGAAGAGATGGAACTCGTTGTCCCTGGAGGGGATGTAAGGGATATTGACGGTGTCAACGCCGGCCGGGGGCCATGTGATCTCGGTGATGTCTTCAGGGATCGCCGGGGGCCATTCGAGGCTTTCGGGCCACCAAGATGGCTGGTCGGGCCACTCTTCGGGGAGCGCCGGGGGCCAGGGGAGGCTTTCGGGCCACCAGGTAGGTGCGTCTTCGGGCCACTCGTCGGGGAACGCTGGGGGCCAGGGGAGACTTTCGGGCCACCAGGAAGGTGCGTCTTCGGGCCACTCCTCAGGCCTCGCTGGGGGCCAGGGGAGGCTCTCGGGCCACCAGGAGGGTGCGTCTTCAGGGATGGCCGGAGGCCAGGGGAAATTCTCGGGATACCAGATAGGTGCGTTTTCGGGCCACTGTGGGGGCCATTCTGGGGGCCAGGAGAAGCTTTCGAGCCACCAACCGGGTGCTTCTTCGGGTAAGGTTGGAGGCCATGGGCGGTCTTCGGGCCAGAAGAAAGGGGCGTCCTCAGGCCACTCTGGGGGCCATTGGAAATTCTCAGGCCACCAAGTGGGGGGGTCTTCAGGCCAGTTGATACCAGACCCTGGACTTTCCATTGGCAAGGCTGCAATGGAGACATGTGATCAATGCAAGGTTGCATAGAATACAGTGAAAGGCTCAACAAAACTAAACTTATTTTATTCACACAGATTACAGTATAACATTTAAGAATTATCAATGAGTACAATACCCACTGATTCTTTCACCGGCCATCAACTGAATGTAAGCTTAAAGTAGCAGTTGCTAACTCATTCTTACATTGTACTGAGTCATATAGCTTAATTTGATGAGGGTAGTGAAATTAAGTACGAGTATGCATATTTTAGGTTCGTTTCAGTATCGAATGCCACAATACTCATGAGGCCCTTTTTATAAAATCAACTAAGGAGAATCCGCTGGCGAAAGTTATTGTATAAGCTGGAGGAAAACTAGCAAGCTATAATCAGATTTGTGATGAATTCCACAATTTCAAGATATAAAACTATAAATTGGTACGCGGATTATTTGCAACAAACAAAACAAATGTTTTTTTTTCTAGAAATCTGAACCCAACCCCTTAAAAGTGAGGGTGGAACTTTGCATGGGACTTTTCATAGTTTTTGGAATATGGAGATAAAAATCGGTACACACTCTCTTTATTACCTTTTACGGAATTCGAAATCAGGAATGGAGATAATTTATACTTTTCTAGGTATGAAGATAAAATCGTTATAGTCTCTTCACTTATGGAATTCTAAACGACCAATGGGGAATTGTTTTACCCAGAATTGAATGCGAGCAAAGCCACTTGAAAAAGCTAGTTAATAGTATGATTATACCTGAGGCTACAGCCAAGCCGAAGAGTAGGAGGGCGACACGGGAGGTAAACATTTTAGTTACCAAACTGCTACTACACACCACCACCGTTATATACTCAAAATATTTAGACATAAAACGATAAAATTAATCTTTTTCATCCGCCAGATTAGGAATCCAACTTCAAAAAATTAAATGATAACGGCTTGAGGCGGATAATACAATCTGTTACGATTATTCACAGCTGTGCTTCCTGTGTGGTGGAAAATGTGTTAGTGACACACCCACTAAAGACACAGAACAATGTATGTGATGTTGTAACCATAGAGTTAGTAGCTTAAGCACTTGTGTTACGGTAATCAGAAACAACCACCTCCGTCTTCCGTGGCGGAGAGGCTAGTGGGCCGGACTTTGGCGTAGTGTAATCTCTAAATTCAAGTTCAAAATTCAAATTCAATATTCTTTTATTCGTGTAAATTACACCAGTAATATTTATGAAACGTCTATATAATGCAAATGACGCTACCTCCGGTTCGGAAACTATAACTTACAGAGAATATCCCGGCAAGAAACTCTGTCGTTCATATTACAAATATAGCTAAACTTATAACTAGTTTGGCACTAAGACATACAGTGTAGTAATTAATAAAATAATGTAGTAAATTGTAAAACAATAATTAATTGATTCAAAGTAATAAGAAAAATTTAAAAATATATATATTTAAATTAAACAAACTGTAGGTTCTAATGCACATTGTGCTTAATAAGAATTTTGCCAACTTGCGAGTATTTGTCAACGTAAAGAAATAGGTACCTCTTGCTGAGTTTGTTTAAATAAAAATACAATTAGTAACTATAATTAGTGAAATTTTCATGTGAAGGCGAACAGACTAGTTAGTGGTCCACACCTCATTGTCATTAATACAGTCTTCTACTCTGTAGTACCCTTTTTTCAAAAGACAACCTTTAACAAGTAGCTTAAATTTGTTCAAAGGTAAATCAACAATAACTTGAGGTAATTTATTAAAAAAAGTTATACTTAAACCAACAAATGAATTACCAATCGTATGAAGTCTACGTTTAGGGACAGCAAGCTTGTGTTTATTTCTAGTGTTAATGCTATGAGTGTCAGATTTTTTTAGGGTTCGATCCAAGGTCTGGCGAATATGGGAAACGAACTTTTCTATTGTATCGGGTCTGGGTGTTGTGGTACCGTCGTTATTTCTGTAACACAAATGCTTAAGCTACTCACCACAGAATCAGATCAATGTATGTGATGTTCTCCAATATTTATATCGCTCTGATTCTGTGGTAAGTAGCTTAAGCATTTCTGATACAGAAATATTAAACAGCGACGGTACCAGGACACCCGGGCACGAGACAAGTTAGAAAAATTTGTTACCAATATTGACGCGACCGGGAATCGACCATGGAAACTCAGAGATGGCGCGACGCCAAAGTCCCCTGGCCTCTCGGCTACGAATGTCGTTTAGGCTCAGAACTATGAGATACTAATTTTTTTTTATATTGCACTCCAAGATTGATTTCATCCCACCTGATAGTAAGTGGTAATGAGGTCCTTTTTTGTTTTTTTTTTTGACGGGGGGAAATGCCTTGATGCACCGTACCGTCACCCGAGGGAGGGTGACGGCGTGTGTGGGACTCCCTGCCCTGAAAAGAGCAGGACTACCCACTAAAACCCCCCGATTGGACCTTCATCGCCTTAGTGGCGGTGTTATGGGAGATCGGCTAAGCCTTGACTTCCACAACACCGCCGGCGGAATAGCCGCTTATGCTGCTCGGTCTACTCCCCCCACAGTGTTCGGGGGGAGACTGGGGATGGCCGGTCCAACGGAACCATCCCCACCTCGCAGTGGGGGCCGGTGCAATGCCAGCTGAGGTGCCCTCACACCATCAGCCGGCCGGTCCCCACGCGGTAGCTGGGCGCGGTCGTATTGCCGCCGCGCCCTCAGCCGCCTTCTTCGGCGGCAGGCGGGAGCGGATCGGTCGTCCTCCCGCTCCCGCTCTGCGGCCTCCTTCTGCGACATGACGTCTTCGCAGAAGGAGGCCATCCCGTCCCATGCCGTCTCACTCCCGAGCATAGCCTCGACTATGCTGGGGAGTGAGAGATTCGGCCCCACCAGAGCACGCAAAGTCGCGCGCTGCGCGTCAATTGTGGGACACACCTGCAGTGTGTGCCCCGCTGTGTCCTCCGCCGCGCCACAATTGGAGCACGACGGAGACTGCTCCCGACCAATACGGTGCAGGTACCGCCCAAAACAGCCATGGCCGGACAGCACCTGCACCAAACGATAGGATAAGAATCCTGATTTGCGCTCGAGCCAGCGAATAATGACTGGCCCGAGCGCGTCTAGGGTCCACCGACCCGACGGAGTCACTTGCAAGGACTCCGCCCAATGCCGGACCATCTCTTCGTGCGCTTCTCGGCGCACACGCGACAGGTCCTCCGGGTAGACACGCTCCCCGGAGGCCTTCCTTAGGGCCTGCCACTGATAAGCCCTCGCCATTGCCTGGGCCTCAAACTCCCATGGCGGCGTCCCAGCGAGTGCGCACGCCGCATCAAAACCAACGGTGCGGTATGCTCTGCACACTCGCTGGGCGATAGCACGCTGAGGGCGCCGAAACAGTCTCTGATTCTCCCGAATATGGAGGGAGTCGGCCCAGACGGGCGAGCCGTATAGGGCCATGCTTCTGAAAATGCCGGCATAGAGTCGCCGGCATTTGGCCCTGGGACCCCCTACATTGGGGAGAAGCCATGCGAGGGAGGTCGCCGCCTTGAGAAGGCGAGAAGACAACGCCGCAAAATGCGGTCCAAACTTCCAACGCCGGTCCAGGATGAGACCTAGATATTTCATCTGGGCCTCGACCGCCACCCGGACACCCCCGACGACGATGTACGCGCCGGAGAAAAAGCGTTGCCGAGGCCCAGGAAAAAATATAGCCTCGGTCTTACTTAGGGCCACCTGAAGGCCCAAGAGTGCAATACGCCTGTCGACAAGAGTGCCCTCAGCCTCTGCCAAACGAGCGGCAGCACCAAAATCTCTCCCCCGGGCAGTCACGAGAGTGTCGTCCGCGTAACAAAAGACACTCATGCCCGAGAGGAGAGAACCACGCAGGAGCCAATCATATCCGATGTTCCACAAGAGGGGCCCCAAAACAGACCCCTGTGGGACACCGGATCGAGCGCTGTAATGGCGCAGACGACCATCGGCATCTAAGCACACAACCTCCCTATGGGACAAGTAATTGCCGATTAGCGCCAACAAGTAAGGGGGCACTCCGTGATAACGGAGCGCTTGCATAATTGTAGAGTGGGGGAGGGTATTAAATGCATTGGCTATGTCAAAGGAAATAGCCATCACACCCTCCCCCCTCTCCCTAGACTCCAAAACCAGAGATTTCAGATCGGACGGGGCGTCGATAGTAGACCGCCCTGCCCGAAAACCATATTGCCGGTCTGACAAATTTGGACCAACGTCGCGAAGGTGGTCCTTCAGGCGCCCGGAGACAATGCGCTCAAAAAGCTTCCCGACTTCGTCGAGAAGCACAATGGGTCGGTACGCCGATGGTGAGTCCGCCGGTCTACCTTCTTTGCGAAGGAGGCAAAGCTGCCCCTCCTTCCAAGGTTTAGGGAACTGGCCGACCCGAAAGCACGAGTCGAACAGTTCCCTAAACTTCTGCTCCATGAAGACTGCTCCAAGAGCGACCCCATCCGGACCCCATCCGGTCCAGGAGCCGTTTTCTTGGCACGGAGGCAGATTGCCGCCGTTTTGTTACGTACGGCCCGGTACGGTCTCCCCCATGGATCTTGATTGAGACCCTCTAACATTTCCGTGCGAGCGGAGTTTTTGGCGGCTCCTATGGCATATTTGAGGACCTTCTTCGCCTCTACATAGGCACCATAAAGGGAGGCTTTGTTCTCAAGGTCCCGATGAGCGCGGCGCCTACCCCTGGTGTAGGCCCGCCGTGCAGCCACGCAAACAGCCCGAAGATCGGCGAGCTCCTCCGACCACCAGAAGCAGGCGCGTCGGGGAGGTGGACGACGTGACCGAGGCATGCTGGAGTTGCATACCTCGGTCAGTAAACTACGCAGGACGGTCGCAGAGATATCCACATCTGGACCAGATAAAGGAGGTGAAAACCAATCTTGCATAAAAGCTGCCTCCCTTGCAACTGCCTTATCCAGGCGGGACAGAGCCCATCTGGGAAAAGGTGACGACACCGAAGACGATGGAGTCTGACGAGGAGCACAGGTTGTAACCTCGAACCGAATAAATTTGTGGTCCGAGAGTGTCTCTGACTGATCCACTCGCCAGTCTCGCATGCGCGCGGCTAGTGCAGGGGTGGCGAACGAGAGGTCCACCACAGACACCCCCTGCTGCCGCACACAGGTCTGAGCGGTGCCCCGATTTAAAAGACAGAGGCTAGATGAAGCGGCCCAAAGCTCCACAAGCTGCCCCCGTCGGTTACAAGAGGCAACCACATTTCCCCAAGACGCCGCTTTGGCATTGAGGTCTCCCAGGAGAAGTACTTGCTGTCCAGCAGTAACGGCCCGTTGGATAGCTCCCTGTAAGAGACCCAAAAATGTTTCAAACTCGGGGTGCGGACGACTTGGGGAAAAATAAACCCCAACAATGGTTATGTTGCCCCACAAGCAGACCACAAAATTCATACCCGTCTCCACAAGGGACAGAGAGGGAGACGTCGACGAAGGCCGCCTGAAGACCGCGACCGTATTAGTCTGGTCCCCGTACCAACTACTGGGGACCAGATAGGGCTCTGCCACCACTACTATATCTACCAACCACTCCGCCACAGCTTGGGACAACAAGTCCTGCGCTGCGCGGCAGTGGTTGGCATTTGTTTGGTTGTATTGGGCCATTATTATACGGACATTACAACCTCCTCCACTACTGCTGACGTTGAGTTAGACTCTGAAGAATTAGGCCGGGCCTGAGCCTTAACTTTCCCCTTCATTGGGGGAGGCCTACACTTCTTGCCCCCCATTACATGGCCGCTTGGCCACCCACTCGATGCACAGATGGAGCAGTGCGGTTTCTTCGCGCTGCAGGCAGCAGCTTTGTGGCCAATTTGCCCGCAGCGGAAGCAGAGGTCCCTACGATCCATAGACGAGGGACAGAGAGGGCAAGTGTGCCCAACTCCTAGACACTTAAAACAGCGGAGGGGCTGTTCCTCAAGGGCGCGAACTGATGCGGAGCTGAACCCGATCAGAAAGCGCCCCCCCTCCAAAACGACTTTGGCGGCAGCAACAGGGCATTGGACTCAAAGTACCCCCATTCCCAAACGGCCAGGCCTAATTTCGCCCGCCTTGATGTGGTCGACCGGGCATCTGCCCACTGCCGCCACCTTCTCAACTACCTCACACCTCAACACAGAGTCATCGAGGTCCGAGATCATCAGCCCCGCATACTTAATTGGCCTTGTCACCTTGGCCAGGCCATCGCCTATTGCGAGCCGCATCTTTTCGGCAAAGAGGTCGGCTTTTTTAGCGGACTCCGCGCCAGGGAATTCTATAATTCGTGCCCCGGCAAGAGTCGGGCGCGTGCGGATGGACGTTACTCCGATCTCTTCGAAGTCCATACCGCTCCGAGCCTTACGGAGCACCGACTCATAGGTTTCCCCTTTTTGTTCCGCCTCAGCTGTTAGTGTGACAACAAGGGTTTTTTATTGTGGTGTGCTCCACTTGGGCCAGCCAATGAAGGCAAGCCCCCTGGTCTGGTCGAGCCGATAGACATGATCACCAGACACTCGACCAGGAAACAGGTTGCCCAAGCCTGCTGCGACCGACTACTATTACGCAGCCGGCCGAGCCCGCCGCGCCGCGGGGATGCCCCGCCATACGCCGCTCCGAAGAGCCCGGAGGTCAAACAGGCCAACATGGCCAGGCCATAAGCAAAGCCCCGACACAGTGAAGCCGACGAAAAAGACATCAACTTGCACGACAAATTTCCCCCCCTCCCTAAATTCCCCATGCTCGTTTACGGGCGAGTTCCCCTACCACCTTGCCTCGCCCTCCACTGCTGTTCTCAAAAACCGAGAACAGCAGAGAGGACGGTATTCCCCACCCCCCCATTCCCCATTCCCCACCCGCCTACCCCCCCCCCCCCCCCCAGTGTGTTTGGTCCGCGGGAGCTACGCTCCGACCCCCGGCTGCCGCCCGCAAGGCATCCCTAAAGCAGGAATACCCTGCAGACGGCAGCCGCGGGCTTCCCCTATCCGCCACCACGAGGACGCGCCAGGTAGGGGTATCACCTCCCCCCCTGGTGGTAATGAGGTCCTACAGCATAATAAATCTGTTACTGGACTTGTCGCCCTTACCTTGAAGGCTTGACCCCAGGAGCTCTGGAAACCTTACTCACACGCAGGAACAAAACAACACAGAAGTGATTGTTATTTGGCTGCGGTCTTCTGTAAGGTGGAGGTATTTCACCAGTCGGGCTGCTCCAGTTCGATTATTTCTTTAAAACAAGTAGCTTACTGCCACAGTAGTTTAAAAAGGCCCATTATCCAGTACATGTGCGTTGTCGGTATGGGAGCCTGTGGAGTACTTCCACTTTGCCCCACCAAGACGCCCCACTGGTGGGGCATAGTGGAATGCCTTAAAATTCGTAGTGGAATCTGCCCCACTAAATCAATTCCGTAGGGCAGATTAATGCCTTAATATTAGGTGTATTCTGCCCCTCTAGGGTCGGCACTTTAGAGTGTAAGTGGGTTTACTCATATTGTAATACCTATTCGTCTATTTAACCAAGTAGCATTATGTATGATAGTGGTATGGTATGGTTGTGTGTAAATGAAACCATAAATGTTATGTTATGTTAACATATTAAAAATCGAATGAGCTAAGTATTATATCGAACCCAGGAACTCAGAGTTTCACTACTTAAAATACTACTGCAGTGTTCCGAGGAACTGTTTTCCCTTATCCCACCCTCTCCTTTCCTACACAGAACCACAAGAGCCGGCCAACGATGTCATCGCTTCACCGTGGAAAATATTCCATCACGAACAAAAAAGTTCGGTAACTTTTATCTTTGCCGGACCATAAAGAAGTGGAACTCGTTGCCGGCTCATGTGTTTCCTCCTTCCTTTGACATGGATTCCTTTAAAAGGAGCGTGAAGGAAACATCTTGCGGGCCAGTATGGCGATGCTAACGGATAGGATATTTTGATATCAAATCCGTTTTCATCGCTATGTGGGTTCCTCTCTTGCTTACCATCAGGCTGGGAGGAGCCAATATACTGCGCTACAATAAAAAAAAACACTTAAATAGTCGAGTTTCTAGCCGGTTCTTCTCGATAGAATCAACATTCCGAACACGGCGGTAGTTTACTTAATTTGACGATTCATAAATGCTTTTGTAAAAGTTAACATGTTATATGAAACAGAATAATTCGTCACCCCTCGCAGCGTGGGTACTGTCTTGCACCATAATATTTGAAACTTTAAAGGATTTTTTTATCTAAAGCAACAATAAAAAACATCTCACCTTACACCGGATTCCGTGGGAATCGAACCCGATATTTAAGTCAAAGTCAAAGTCAATCTTTTTTATTTATATAGATCACATAAGTTATACTTATGAATAGTCTCTATATCAAGCAAATGAAGCTCCGAACCGGAGATAGCTTCATTTGCTTTATATAGAGACTATTCACAAGTATTACTAATGTGATCCATATGAATAAAAAAGATTGACTTTGAGCAGCACGCGCGATACGTGCAGGTCGTGGGTTCGATACCCATATCGCAAGGGGAGATAAAAATGTTCGTAAAATATTTACAGTAAGTTGATTCATCAATTAAAAAATGTACCTATGGCTAAGGTCTTCAAAGGACAAGGGAAAAGAATTCACGAACCTCTGTCTAATAGGTAAAGATTAAGAATTATATTTTATTTATTATAATTAATTTAACAACACTTCTTAAATTTAAATCATAGGCCTCACAAACAACTTTTGAGTGGTTGTCTGTGAGTGCGAAAGTAAACAGAACAAAAACAAAAGAGAACATTATTTAGGAATTATTAATTAACATAAAAAAATAACAAATATTTTAAATATTATTTACATTTTAATTACAATTATTTTATATTTTTTCTATAAAGTATCGTTTAATTTTATATTTAAATTCATTCGCTGATAGTCGCGTAATTCCGCATATGTATTAGAAATCTCATGATAGCATCACGCTACCCGACACATCTGCCCGTCAATAATCTCCATGATTAATTATACTTCAATTGCAAATGGTTATCTTGGCCTGCTGTTGACCGTACGTATGAATTTTTTGATTAAATTTTGTCGCGTTGGGGGACCGCTCTAATTTATTAACCTAACGTTAGAAGCCCACATTAAGAAGTCCTCAATCCCATTGTTATACAAATATAATTATAATAGCTTACTTACCACCACGCACCGCGGCCGCACGAGTGTTTGATTTAGGTAAATATTTTCGAAGGTAAAAAGCGGTACCCCGACCGCGACAAAATTTAATCAAAAAATTCATAGGTACGGTCAACAGCAGGCCAAGATAACCATTTGCAGTTCAAAATTAGCGGATCTGCCTCCGACATAAAGGTGGCACAAAGTTCCGAGTAGATAGTCTGACACGCTATCGTACCTAGTGTCAAAAGTTATTTTTTGTTTTTATAGGGTTAAGCATTTTTAACCTTTTGTCATAATAATTGCGTACTTTTTTTGGGTCGGGGGTTTTATTAAATTTTTAATTAAATTTTTTATTTCATGCGTTTTGAAGGAGCTCTTTAATAATTCATTCTTTAATTTAATTTCCTTCATGTTTTGTAGAAATATTTATACCTACCTTTTGGTTACAAAAATACATTATTAAAAATAGGCTGAGTGGCCAAAGGATGTTGTCCAGAAGAGAAAATTGCAGAGATTAAGAAACAATAAAGATTAAACTTTGGTCATTCTAGATTTTCAGCATAAATATAAATCGGTTTAAGGCTCCCACAGACTCATGTGATATCGCATCGCAAGAAAATCGCGCGATATTGTTCTTAATACATTATGTTCTAAATCGCCTGCCGCAGCAGTGCGTGGGGTGACATGCGATTTAGAACAAAATATACTAAGAATAATTACTGTGCGATGTTCCTACGTTGCGATAGCGCATGAGTCTGTGAGAGCCTTTATACGTTTCATTCCGGCATTCCAGGGTTTCATCTGCCACATCCCATTTCCAGCATCAGGTCCTCGTCAGTTAGAAACACGAAGAGAACCAGTTAAGACAAATTCAACGAGCCCACACTCAATGGGTTTACTAAAAGGCAGGCCAGGGTTACATCTCCTATCTTCGAGCCCTAACAGCAGACCAGCTCAGTGGTTCCAGAAGACATTAGTGTTTCAAATGTCAGATCTCACATATGCTTGCAAGCAAACTGTGCGTGTAACATTCCTATCACATTTAACAAACGACCTGATGACCTTGAAGACCTGAACCGAATTCCACTAAACATAGCTAAGAACACTCTCGACGGATATTCCTTTCAAACAAAAAAAACCGCATTAAAATTGGATCATCCGTTTGGGAGCTACGTTGCCTCAGACAGACACATACACACACTGACACATACACACACAGAGACACGTCAAACTTATAACACCCCTTCGTTTTTACGTCAGGGGTTAACAAAACGGCGAGCATGCTTGACGTTCGGTTTATGATGGATGATAAACTAGAAAAGTTTATAGAGCAGCTCCTTGCTCTAGTCTATACCTACCTTACCTTAGGTTGTGGGTTTGATTGCCATCTTGGATTTTGGCGGCCATATTGGATTTGAAATTTGCCGTAGTGTGCAGTATTCTGCTACTAAATCTCTTTCATTTGATACCTATATTGAGGCAGTTGGGCCAAAAAACAAATGGGTTATTCGTCATTTTCTGACGGCGGCCATCTTGGATCGATTTTTATCCAACATAGCTAAGAACACTTTCCGCTTATTCACCTATTAAACAAAAAAAACTAAATCAAATCGGTTCATTTGTTCGGGAGCTACGATGCCATAGACAGACACACACATTAAATTTATTTTTTCTTAAATTAAAGTATCTAGCCTAAATCATTCCTTTTTTCATCAGCTACCTGCCAATAAAAGCTCTATCAAAATCAGTCTAGCCATTTTAGAAAGCCAAAACAAACAGACATACAGATAAAAATTGTAAAAAACATTATTTTGGTACCGTTTATCTAACAGACACTCCAATTTTATTATTTTGTCTATATATATCGTACCATTATCTATTCAACAATAGACACAATATTAAAACCTTTTTTTTAGTTTCCCCTGACCTGAAGTCTGTCTCAAACTAACATCGAGCAAAAAACTGCTACAAATAACGTTTATTGTACGGGAGCCCCTCTAGAATATTTATTTTATTTAAATGTAATTATATATTTTTGAAGAACATATATATACATTCAAATATTCTGTGAATATTTCTAGCTTCCAACAACAGTTTCAACTAAAATCGAGCAAAAAATTTGAAAAAAAAAAATCACATTTGCTGTACGGGAGCCCCACTTAAATAATTATTTTATTTTGGTTTTAGTATTTATCGTTATAGTGGCAATAGAAATACATAATCCGTGAAAATATTAACCGTCTAGCTATCACGATTTTTGAGATACAGCCTGGCAGTGGCGTGCACACAGTTTTAAGACAGGGAAGGCAGAAAAAACCAAAACACTTTGGTTTTGGTTCGTCGTCTTGTCGATTGATAATGTAGGTGTAAGGAACGTATGTTCTTTACTAAAAGTGAAAGTACTTCCGCCAAGCTAGGTGTTATCTGCTCGGGGACCAAGGCCCAACTACCATTCTTGGTTTGTTGTATTTAGACTTAGTGGCGACGAAAACTCTGATATCGCGATGTAAGATATCAATGTCATGCATTACGTATGGAGCGTTGTTTACTACGCCAATTCTGCTGACGCTGTATTTGTGTCGACTTGTAGGTCATGTCGTAGGTCGGCACAGTAGGTAATTGCCAAATGCTAGCTCAATATCCATAGATTGACTGATTTTATAGACATATCAATTTACGGATATTCGAAGTGGCCTTTCGGTGCGTTTGTTTGATGTTTTGTAATGATTGTGTGATTTGCAAAATTTCAATGAAAGCAGTTAAAGATGGTGGTATGAGTATCATTTTTTATTATCTCTATACACACACCATCTAACCACCTTTACAGATAATATTATCAATTTTTCACTCTATTAACAACAAGAAATCATAAATATCTGATAGCGTAGTCACAAACACAACACACATCAAACAATATGACTATTGAAATTACTTAGTAGTAAAAAAAGAGAAATATAATATGACAAAAAAATTATGGCCATCAAAATGTATAAAATTCAATGAAACAATGTTACCTCCTAAAATATTTGCATTGCTTAACAAACTTTCTTTCGGAAATGTTCGGTACGAGTCGTAATTTTTCGTGTTACCTATAAAGAATAACTACAAAAAAACACTGGTTTCTCATGCAGTTGTGTGCGTGATTTTTGTCATTGTGTGTCAGCAAAGCCCACGTAGCTACAGGAACGCACACACATTAAATCCGCATGACCGCGACTTACCACGAGAGCGACATACACAATTTTAGAGATTCATAGTTTGTGTCTTTGCCGTGGCAAAAGGGCACGCAAGGGCGAGGCGGCGCTAGTGCAGCGCCGATTGATGCTAAATTATCAAATTACATGTCGATCTTATCTTAATGATGCCACCGGTAATCGATAGGTGGAGCTAATTTATGATTTAAGTTTTTATGTTATTTTGTTTATTGATAAAATAATATTGGATCTATTATCAGACCTAGGGTAGGCAGTGTCTTTCTGTCTTTATGGAACGCACGCCACTGCAGCCTGGTGACAAACAGAACGAGAATTACAGAATTTAGAGAGAGGTAGGGCATTTTATCGCTCGAACTTGAGCAGCCCAAATGGTGAAATACCTCCGCCTTACAGAAGACCGCAGCCAAATAACAATCACTTCTGTGTTGTTGTGTTCCTGCGTGTGAGTAAGGTTTCCAGAGCTCCTGGGGGGTGCTACATCAGTAGCAGGGGTCAAGCCTCCAAGGTAAGGGCGACAAGTCCAGTAACAGATTTATTATGCTGTACTTGTCACCCTTAAGCTAGGACCTCATTACCACTTAACATCAGTTGGGATGAGGTCAATCTTGAAAAACAATATAAAAAAAAAGACAGACAGACAGACGGACGGACCAACGGACGGACGCACGAACGGACTGACATACAGCGAAGTCTTAGTAATAGGGTCACGTTGTTACCCTTTGGGTACGGATACCTAAGAATGGACTAACTTCTCCCATTTTCCCAACATTTTCCTTCACTGCTCAGCTCCTATTGACTGTAGCGTGATGAAAAGTATACAATAACCTGCCCAGGAGTATGAAGAATAATTGTACCAAATTTCGTTAAAAACCCGTCGAGTAGTATTTGTTTCTATAAAGAACAAACAGACAGACAGACATACATTTTACTGATTGCATTTTTGGCATCAGTAGGTATCGATCATTTATTTTGGAAATATATTTATTATTTTTTATAGTACTTTACGCTGTACTAGCGAACTTTAAATATTAGAAACAGAAAATTTTTATCTCCCCTTGCGGTGCGGGAATCGAACCCACGACCTTCACGTATCGCACATGCTGCTCTTCAATCTTCTTCCGGTAAAATACTATAAAAAATAAAAATCGATTAAGATGCCAAGGTGTCGTCGATTCCGTGGTTTTCAAACATTTCTACAACGAATGTACCACGGGCCGATAAGTATGTAGTTCTAAACATATTCGGCAGAGGGCACTTACCGGAGGCTAACGGCTGATACAGCAGAAAAATTCCATCGCCTACGATAAATTGCGGTTAGCTCAGTTGGAAGAGCAGCACGCGCAATACGTGAAGGTCGTGGGTTCGATTCCCGCACCGCAAGGGGAGATAAAAATTTTCTGTTTCTAATATTTAATGTACAGAATTGACCTCTTTAGAGATTTATTATAAGTCAAACTCAAACTCAAACTCAAATATTTCTTTATTCAAGTAGGTTACATATAACACTTTTGAATCGTCATTGAATACAATGCAAAGTGATTGTACTACCGGTTCGGAACCTATATCTACCGAGAAGACACCGGTAAGAAACTCAGTATAGACTGCTTCAATCAATCAAGCTTTAGTTGGTCCATTGCTGAGTGTAGACCTATTTAATTTGCGAAATGGCGCGGAAATATTAACATTCAAATTGATCCATCCACTCATGCGATTAAAATGTAGAATGAAAGAAAAAAATTGATAAACATGCACTAATTTATGCGATATTTTTAGATACATTATTCAATTTCCATTGCTTATCTTAATATGATAACACTAAAGTCCAATTACGTAAGGGTAATACATTCACAGTGTGAGGATGTTTTGATAAATTGGATTTTCGCTTAAATTCTAAGACCCTTATTAATTAGGAAATTTTAATAATATCTCTGTGTTTTACCGAAAATGGATAGGGCTTATTCCCAAAATGTGAATTGCTGTTGTAAAATTAAGAAAAGAAAATCTTTTATAGTGTAAACATTAATTTATTTAAAACCATTGCGTTTGTCTTACCGGTGTATTCTCGGTAGATATAGCTAGAACTGCATACCTACTTGCAAAGGGAAATAATATTTTTTTTTCTGTTTCTTGACAATTATTAAAAAAAGACACAAGTTATACGGTGTGATATTCTTTAATACAAATCCAATTTTACATGAAATAGTTTAAATAGATGCGTTTTGTTTGTTGAGTAGACACCACGAAGAAGGCTTAAGCGTCTGCAAAAAAAAACAGATCATTAGTTAATTTATGACTATAAAAAAGACAATAATTTTTGGCGCAGTAGCTAAGATCGTCATCTCTAAGGAAAAGGTACCAGGTTCGATTCTAAGTCAATTGTACACATGAAGGGCTGAAATAAATAGGGGATGATACAAATTTCAAGCTAAAACATTTTTAAGGTCGTCGTCCCTAAGAAAAAAGGTACCAGGTTCGATTCTTAGTCACGGCAAGATCCATCTTTAAGTACTTGTAAGTCTTTTACCAAGCGGCCACCAATCAGGCCTCTGTGGGGGCCAGGGGAAGCTCTCTGGCCACCAAGAAGGCCTGTCAGGTCTGTACATCAGCTCATCGTCCGATACATCATCTATAAAGAAAAAAGGTCGTAAGTACATGTGGCGTCTCACCACCTTAATCTATGTAAATAGTTTTGAAAGAGTCATCACCAGCAGCGAATGACAATATTCCTTACCAAAAGGCCTGGTGGGTCTTTGTGGAGGCCAGGGTTTGTTCTCGGGCCACCAGTCAGGCTTGCTGGGGATCTGTGGGGGTGGCCTAGTGGGCCTCTGTGGGGGCCAGGGTTTGTCCTCAGGCCACCAGGAAGGCCTGTCAGGTCTGTACATCAGCTCATCGTCTGATTCATCATCTATAAAGAAAAAAGGTCGTAAGTATATGTGGCGTCTCACCACCGTAATTTATGTAAATAGTTTTGAAAGAGTCATTACCAGCAGCGAATGACAATATTCCTTACCAAAAGGCCTGGTGGGTCTTTGTGGAGGCCAGGGTTTGTTCTCGGGCCACCAGTCAGGCCTGCTGGGGATCTGTGGGGGCGGCCTAGTGGGCCTCTGTGGGGGCCAGGGTTTGTCCTCAGGCCACCAGGAAGGCCTGTCAGGTCTGTACATCAGCTCATCGTCTGATTCATCATCTATAAAGAAAAAAGGTCGTAAGTACATGTGGCGTCTCACCACCTTAATCTATGTAAATAGTTTTGAAAGAGTCATCGCCAGCAGCGAATGACAATATTCCTTACCAAAAGGCCTGGTGGGTCTCTGTGGAGGCCAGGGTTTGTCCTCGGGCCACCAGTCAGGCCTGCTAGGGATCTGTGGGGGCGGCCTAGTGGGCCTCTGTGGAGGCCAGGGTTTGTCCTCGGGCCACCAGTCAGGCCTGCTGGGGATCTGTGGGGGCGGCCTAGTGGGCCTCTGTGGAGGCCAGGGTTTATCCTCAGGCCACCAGGAAGGCCTGTCAGGTCTGTACATCAGCTCATCGTCTGATGTATCGTCTATAAAGAAAAAAGGTCGTAAGTACATGTGGCGTCTCACCACCTTAATCTATGTAAATAGTTTTGAAAGAGTCATCACCAGCAGCGAATGACAATATTCCTTACCAAAAGGCCTGGTGGGTCTTTGTGGAGGCCAGGGTTTGTCCTCGGGCCACCAGTCAGGCCTGCTGGGGATCTGTGGGGGCGGCCTAGTGGGCCTCTGTGGAGGCCAGGGTTTGTCCTCAGGCCACCAGGAAGGCCTGTCAGGTCTGTACATCAGCTCATCGTCTGATACATCATCTATGAAGAAAAATGGTCGTAAGTACACAACAAAATTGATCGTTTTGAGGGTTTAATTTAAAACCTTGGATACTTTTTATATTTAGATAACATGATTAAAATCGCTCGTAATAGTTTTTACTTTTTCTACTAATTGTTTCCCATATAATTAGCAGGCAGCCTAGACTCTGATGTATGCAGATTTTGCAAGGAGAAAAAGCAAACACCCCTTAACCTCCTATGTGACTGTAAATGTTAGTTCCACAAACCAAGCATCCACCTGGGAGGGCATATAGCCAATCAGAGGAAATAGAGACTCTAAAATCCAGGAAGACACTAGACTTTCTAGAATCGACCCGGTTAAAGGAATTACTTTAAACTTGTAGCGAGTCACAATTGATTTGTGCCGACCTACGACATGACCTACAAGTCGACACAAATACAGCGTCAGCAGAATTGGCGTAGTAAACAACGCTCCATACGTAATGCGTGACATCGATATCCTACATCGCGATATCAGAGTTTTCGTCGCCACTAAGTATATATACAACAAACCAAGAATGGTAGTTGGGCCTTGGTCCCCGAGCAGATAACACCTAGCTCGGCGGAAGTACTTCCACTTTTAGTAAAGAACATACGTTTCTTACATTGGTGACCCCGACTGAGCTGAACACCAGCAGCCTTTGAAGAACGGAGCCTTCGCATCAGGCCATGTCTCCATACCCTCAACAGCCAGCTTAGCCACGACAAGAGCACTGGACCACCTCAGCTGACAAAGCCACCTGGTTCCGGGCCCGTGTAATGAAGCAGGCCATCGCAGCCCTACGACCGAGTCATTGGTCCACACCGGCGTAGCAGCAGCTGCCTCCCTGCAACTACACGCATCGGGCACGTGCTTGGACTCCAAAGGGGGGGAGTACTGTGCCGACCTACGACATGACCTACAAGTCGACACAAATACAGCGTCAGCAGAATTGGCGTAGTAAACAACGCTCCATACGTAATGCGTGACATCGATATCCTACATCGCGATATCAGAGTTTTCGTCGCCACTAAGTATATATACAACAAACCAAGAATGGTAGTTGGGCCTTGGTCCCCGAGCAGATAACACCTAGCTCGGCGGAAGTACTTCCACTTTTAGTAAAGAACATACGTTTCTTACAGATTTGATCGGTGAATGCGACCAGGTAGGGTATAGCGATTTATAGTTCGAGCTGGAGCAGCCCAGGTGAAATACCTCCACTTTACAAAAGACCGCCGCCAAATAACAATCACTTCGGTTTTGTTGTGTTCCTGCGTGTGACTAAGGTTTCCAGAGCTCCTGGGGGTGCTACATTAGTAGCAGGGGTCAAGCCTTCAGTGTAAGGATGACAAGTCCAGTAACAGCTTTATTATGCTGTATTTGTCGCCTTTAAGCTAGGACCTCATTACCTTAACTTCGAGTGGGTTGAGGTCAATTTCGATGTGCAGAATAAAAAAAATCACAGTTCACTTGAACCACACAGCCCCAAGTAGTTTAACAATAATAATAGAAGGTAGCCTAAAATAGAATAACAGCTATGATTCTTACTGATAGGTCTGGTGGGCCTCTGAGGAGGCCATGGAAGCTGTTCAGGCCACCAAGATGGCCTATCAGGCCAGTCAATTTTCTCTTCGACCTGCGAGAACGCTGAAATCGGAAAAAAAGTGGTTATCAAACAACCATGGTGCGAATTGTTTTGTTAACAGGCCAGTGACCATGAACTTGCAAATACCCGTATATCTATTCTATACTATTATTTGAAAGCTGAGGAATTCGTTTTGTTTGTTTGAACGTGGTTATCCCAGAAACTACTGGTTCGAATTGAAAAATCGGGGATAATACGCGTGCTGAGCCGCAGCCGGTTGCTAGTTTCTAGATCCATCCATCCATCAGCCTCTTTTTGTCCACTGCTGGACATAGGCCTCCCCTACAGAACGCCACAACGCGCGGTCCTGCGCTATCTGCATCCAGCGGCTCCCCGCACATCTGACGATGTCGTCAGTCCATCGTGTTGGGGGCCGCCCCACGCTGCGTCGTCCGGTACGTGGTCGCCACTCGAGGACCCTCTTCACCCAACGGTCGTCGGTCCTACGAGCGATGTGGCCTGCCCACTGCCACTTCAGCGTGCTAACTCTTCGGGCTATGTCGGATACACCGGTCCTTCTACGGATCTCCGTATTACGGATCCGATCATGTAGGGAAACGCCGAGCATAGCCCTCTCCATAGCACGCTGCGCAACTTCGAGCTTCGTTATGAGGCCAACATTCAGAGACCACGTCTCAGTTCCGTAAGTCATCACTGGTAACACACATTGGTCATAGACCTTTCTCTTCAGGCACTGGGGAATTTTGGACGTGAGGATATGCCTAAGCTTCCCGAACGCTGCCCAGCCGAGTTGGATTCGTCGGTTGACCTCTTTCTCGAAGTTGGATTTGCCTAACTGGATAGTTTGTCCCAGATAGACGTAATGATCGACAACTTCGAGAATCGCATTCCCAACAGATACTGGTGCCGGAGTCACATGGACATTGAACATTGCCTTGGTTTTATCCATGTTCATCCGTAAACCAACCCGTTGGGAAACACTGCTGAGGTCATTGAGCATTGTGCCAAGGTCCTCCAGGGATTCTGCCATGACCACGATATCGTCTGCGAATCGAAGGTGAGTGATGTATTCGCCATTGATGTTGATGCCGAGTCCGGTCCAATCGAGAAGCTTGAAGACGTCCTCCAATGCAGCGGTGAACAGTTTCGGGGAAATTACGTCCCCCTGTCTGACACCTTTCTGCAGTGGGATCGGTCTCGTGCCTCTATCTTGGATTCGAACTGACATGGTGGCGTTTCTATACAAACACTTCAACGCTTCAATGTACCGATAGTCAATTTGGCACCGCTGGAGGGACTGCAGCACCGCCCAAGTCTCGACTGAATCGAAGGCCTTCTCATAGTCCACATACGCTAGACACAGAGGCCGATTATACTCCTCGGCCTTCTGTATAATCTGACGCAGCGTATGTATGTGGTCTATGGTGCTAAAGCCTTTTCGGAAACCGGCTTGTTCGGGAGGCTGGAAGTCGTCGAACCTGCGCGAGAGTCGATTTGTAATGACTCTCGAAAACAACTTATAGACGTGGCTCAGGAGCGAGATAGGTCGATAATTTTTCAAGCGGGTTTTGTCACCCTTCTTGAAAAACAACACTACCACGCTCCTGGTGCACGCCTCTGGAACGATGCCCCCGAGGATGACAGAATCGAATAGCTTCTGAAGGGCCACTAGGACCGGCTTGCCGCCCGCCTTCAGAAGCTCCGTTGTGATTCCGTCATCACCCGGTGCTTTACCGTTTTTAAGCTGCTTGAGAGCCATTCTGATCTCGTTCAGGCTGACGTCCGGGATGTCTTCGGTATAGTGTCGGGTTAACTTAGATCGTGGATCTTGGACCAAGTCGACAACAGGAGTATGGGATGTCTTGTACAACTGTCCATAGAACAGCTCGACCTCACTCAAGATCTCATCTTTGGAGGAAACGACAGTGCCGTTGTCGGTCTTCAGCCTGGTTAGCTGGCTCTGCCCAATAGACAGATCTTTTGCGAACACTTTGGAGCCTTGGTTCCGCTCGATCGCCTCCTTAATACGGTTTGTATTGTGGAGGCGAATATCGCGTCGCACCGATTTCGAGATCTGTCTATTTAGCTGCCTTAGCTCAGTCCAGGCGGCTGGAGACTGCACCGTCATCTCTCTCCTCCGATCCATGAGCTCGAGGGTGTGGTCCGAGAGTTTTTTGGTTCTATGGGAACGGCGGGTCCTGAAGAATTTCGACCCCACCGTGTGGACAGTTTCCACAAACCTGTTGTTCATATCGTTCACATTTTCGCACTCGTCTAGGCATTGGAAGCGATTTTCGAGTTCGAGCTGAAAACTTTCGGGGTTTTCGCACTCGGCAGACGTAGGTCGTAGGGTAGACTTCATCAGTCGGCACCGCTCGGCTTTGACACGAATATTCAATGTGCCTCGTACCATTCGGTGATCGCTCCCGGTTTTCACCATGTTGATCACTGAGACATCATTAAATATTTGCCGCTTGTCCGACAAGATGAAGTCTATCTCGTTCCGTGTCGAACCATTAGGGCTTATCCAGGTCCATTTCCTTTGTTGTGATTTTTTGAAGAAGGAATTCATCACGTAGAGATTTTCCTTCTCCAAAAAATCAACCAACTTCTGCCCCCTCTGGTTTCTCTGCCCGAATCCAAATTGCCCCACTTTCAGCTCATCGCCTTTCCTTTTGCCTAGTTTCGCGTTAAAATCTCCCATAACCACATTGAAGTGAGTTTTGGATGAGTGGATGGCTTTCGAGATATCCTCGTACAGAGCCTCCACCTCATCATCCGGGTGTGTCGAGGTTGGAGCGTAGACCTGGATGACCTTCAGCGAATACCGTTTGTTTATTCTGAGTATCAGGTACGCTACTCGACTCGACACACTCTCAATCCTCTCCACGTTGGCTACGAGAGACTTGTGAACGATAAACCCGACACCGCCCTGCGACAAATCGTCGCCTTCCCGGTGGTAGAGCAAGTTTCCAGACCGGAGGGTTATCGTGTCCTCCCCCTGTCTTCGGACTTCTGATAACCCTACAATGTCCCACCGGATCTTGCTCAATTCCTCTTCCAGTTCGGCAATCCTCTCGTCGGTCCTGAGTGTGCGAATGTTATGTGTTACCAGGGCCAGAGTTCGTTTGTTTTGGTGGCCGGATCTCGACCGGAGATTCTTAGCACCCCGCACCCCGCCGTTACCAGGCCCGCCACCGTGAGCCGGAATAGCGGGGCTGCCGTGACTCGGGGCCGTTGTGATAATGCCTCTGTTCATATAGGAGGTTTTGCCGTAATCGCCACGCTTGGCAGGCGGGTTGGCGATCGCAGTAGATGTTGTGTTACTCAGGAGAACGCTGCTGCCCGTTCTCCTGGTGCTCCCTTAGTCGCCTTTTACGACACCCACGGGAAGAGATGGGGAGGTGCAATATTCTAAGCCGGCACCCCACGGACAAGTTTCTAGATATTTGTATACTTTGGGTATCTTTGTTGGAGGTTTACGGGGAATCATGCGACGTCAATTTGATGTGATTTCCTTAATTGACAACACGTGATCCATTGTAACAATAATATGAATAGGGGGAATCCCTATGAATAATTCATCTCCACTTCATATTTGAAGTCAAAACTGAATATTACTTGCTAAGGTGAGCTTGCATAGCGAGGGAGGGCCCTCGTCATGTCCCCTCTCTTCCTTTACCGAATACTGTCGTTCTAATTTTAAGTTTTTTCATTTCTGAGGCCGCCTTTGATAGGAATACGATACAACAAACGGTCTAGTGCCATTTGCTGCTATTTTATACGTTTAGGGGGAGAATATGTACCCTTGCCAAGCCCCTCTTCACATGCCCCCCCCCCCCCCCCCCTAAAGTGTCGTGGATCCGGCACTGCTTTCATGAAGCATGTATTTAGGGACGGTAAGTTACTGTTTATTTTGATCCTCCCCCTTATATGATAATGATGTTACCTGAAGCGACCGCCAGCCCGAAGAGGAGCGCAGCGAGGGACTTCCCCACCATAATGAATTTGTACAAAAGAAATCACTGTTTGGTAACTCAAACTTTTTATTATTGCATTTGCCGGTAGGGCCTTATTTATACCCATTTCTCTTAGATGTATGTACGAGATTATTTTTAATCATTAATTATCTAGTGATTACCGGATTACTATAGTAGCTAAGAGAATTATTGAGCTACAATCTGTGATCAAGATTGATTACACAAATCAATGATTTTGGTGCACGCAAACGAATTACTGTTTTTAGCTAAAAACGGCATAAGGAAGCCAATTCTGGTTTATTTATAAATTTGGTTTTATTTGTAATAATATTTCTGTTTTTAATATTTAAAGTTCGCTAATACGGCGTAAAGTACTATAAAAGTAATAAAATCGGTTAAGATGTCAAGGTGTTGCGATGCCGTGGTTTTCAAACATTTCTGCAACGAATGTACCACGGGCCGATAAGTATTACTTCTAAACATATTCGGCAGAGGGCACTTACCGGAGGCAAACGGTTGATATAGCAGAAAAATGTCATCGCTTACGATAACTTGCGGTTAGCTCAGTTGGTAAGAGCAGCACGCGCTATACTTGAAGGTCGTGGGTTCGATTCCCGCACCACAAGGGGACATAACATTTTTCTGTTTCTAATATTTAATATTCAAGTAGTTCTCAGCGGTGTTATTTTCCTTTCAATTGATTAGTTTAATTCTATATGAAAAAAAGTTTGCGGCTAGAAATTAGAATTACTACATACAAATAGTAATGCTAGAATGATAATTTAAATTATGTTGTAAATAAGAGAATAAGGATAAGAATAATAAGTTATTTATTAGCACACACAATCAATATATACAGTACACAGACATTAAAGCGACACGAACAAAAATATTAAGTAAAATAACAAAATAATAATAAAAAACAGAAAACATTAAGATTGCGCGGCTAATTAGGTCCCAGCCTCAGCATGAGCTGCCAGAAGAAGTAGTTTATTTTTTACTATCTAATTATTCTTCTCCATTTAATAAAGGTCATATAATCAATTCATAGGACACTAACTTATCAATACAAACTAAACTATATATTTACAAATATAAATATTATTATAAAAAATAAAAATCTTCTAAAATAGGGCCTTGTGGAATCGCTCCCAAGACGCTGGCAGCATTACCTCGCTGTGCCAGCCCTGGGGTCGCTTGAAGTATGGACCAGTTTTTTTGCCAAAACTCCATACAGATTTTTGGCATCGGAACTCCACGGACCCATAGTACTAATAGGACCAAACGCCGCAAATTCGTTATCTTTGAGAAGAGATGAGTATTTGCGGCACTTGAGGAGTGGAGCCTGGTCTGCTGCCGCGCCAGCCCTTTGTGCAGTGCCCTGAATGTGGGATGCAGCCAAGGTGTCGACGCAAGTTGCGTCCCACACGAGGATACGACCCAGTTTTCAGGGCACCAGCGTTGCTCCATCCGGTCTCTTGCCATCATCCCTAAAAAGACCGCGAGGCTCCAGCGTCGCTGGAATAGAGGCGGTGACAAGAGAACAACGCAAGATGTCATTAAAGGCATTGTGGCGATAGCTTCGGCCAGCACTCTTTGAACAGGATAGTCCGTGACGCCCAAACTGGTCCACACTTCGCCCACAATGGCAGACGTGTGGATGACACCCTTTTGTCCCTAGTCTCAAAGCGCATGCGACGCGAAGGGTATTGGCATCTAGCAACGTTCCTATATTATATTATAACATGAACATTTAATATTCATAAGCCAACCTTTAGTAAAAATTACAAGAAAGTTTGTAAAACTAAAGAAAGATCACAAATAGTGGTAAATATTGTGAATTTTACGTTTTTCTTGTTGGTGCCTCAGTTCATATACACTTTGCTATTCTAATTGCTTAAAATAAAATTAAATAAAACAATTACAAAAATGTGGAGCTTAGAAGTTTTTTTTTAGGGTTCCGTAGTCAACTAGGAACCCGTATAGTTTCGCCATGTCTGTCTGTCTGTCCGTCCGAGGATAATCTCAGAAACCGTTTGCACTAGAAAGCTGAAATTTGGTACAAATATGTATATTAATCACGTCAACAAAGTGAAAAAAAAATTTAAAAAAAAAGTTTTTAGGGTAAACCAGCGGTAATTACTCCCAGCGCCATCTCTTGACGACATATGGAACTAACATCGCTAGTGGAGGCGTGCGGCTGTCAAGTTATTGTATGGCGTGTTACAAGTTTTTAAAAAATGGAAAAATTTGTGACTGGTTATGTGAGTATTAATTATTCTAGTTACGTGGAACTTAAACATACTCGTGCTTTCGATTCAGTTATGTATATGCTTAGCTAAGGGTACAAGGAAAACGTTAAAAAGGAACTAAGACCCATCCATACAAATTTTGTCATTTATAATAGATACTAGCTGTGCCCGCGACTTCGTTCGCGTGGACTACATCCTTTCATGGTCGGTTTTACCCCTATGTCCCCTAATATTCGAAACAAAAAGTAGTCTATAATTTAATAGAGCTATATTTGTGCCAACTTTCATATCTCTAACTTAAAAAATAAACATTTTCCCATATAAACTTACTTTCTAACAAAAAGTAGCCTATTTCCGTTCTTGAGGTTCAACGTATACCTATGCCAAATTTCATCAAAATCGGTTGAGAGGTTTAAGCGGGAAAGCGTAACAGACAGACAGAGTTACTTTCGCATTTATAATATTAATAGGGAAAGTCCTATTTTTGTGATCTGGAGATCTGGAGATCACAAAAATAGGACTATATAACTAATTTCATGAAGGACTGTTGCGCCGTTTTGGCCGGATTTAGTAATACATACCTACCTATCCATTCAAACTTTCCTTTGATAACATGTAAGGTTTTGATTTTGCAACATTGAACAACATCCTATAATTAAAAGTGTTAGAAAAATCATGAATAACAACGTTTTCTATGTTTAGTAGCACTTGTGTTACATCAATCAGAAACAGCAATGTTACTACAACTGTCAGATTCGAGACAATACAAAAAAAATCGTTTAATATATTGACCCGACCCGAAAATCCAAACTTTAAACCTCAAATTGGCGTAACACTTAAGTCCGGTCTGCTCCCCTCTTAAAGTGTGTAAAAGATAGCTTGATCTCTGCGACAGCTGTCAGTTAAATCACGCCTAAGAAGTTCTGAATTTCATAGTAGTACAGACAATACCTGTAAATGTCATACTTTATGGGCATGCCGACCTACATAATGATGGGCGATGAATCAGCGTGACCACTGACTATAAACTATCGGTATTTTAAAAAAAACTTAATTTTATTTTTTTAAAATGTTATTGTATATTTTAATTTTAATATCATAACATTATTTACATAATGATAATATATGCGAACAAGAGTTTATAATAAATTTACAAGATTGTTCTAGCGATTCAGATATGGATTTGGGGTTCACTCCTTTACAAGAATAAATTTAATTTATATTCAAATATTCGTTTAATTTAGTAACGTTTGTAATTAAATTAAACCCAACTAAATTTTACTTTAGCATCGATAATAGTAAGAAATGTCGATAATATCTATCGACTTTTTATATGTCATGACCACCCTAGGAATGTCAGTTTGACTTATGTCGCAGAGATCAAGCTATCTTTTACCATGGACCTAATATAATAAACAGGACTGATGACTCTGAAATATTTCATTATGAAAAATGAACACTATTACAATGCAATAAAGTATTAATTCCTGTGCGCTTGCACAGATGCAAATCCGAGCCGACAGAGATAGCTAGGACGGAGGCGTGTGTCTCGTTCTTTGATCTTTCTTAGATCTTGCCAGCATAAAATAATATTTCTGATCTAAATTTTGCCTGATCAAAAACTCAGTTTATGCACTTGTATTTAATTGTTATTTCAACAATTGTAAGATAATAAATTATATTTTAATTTATTTCTTTGATTTTATACATAAACTATAAACTACCTTAAGGTTGTCTGGAAGAGATCGCTTTCTAGCGATAAGACCGCCTAAATTGTATTATAATTTTTCTGCAAAACCTATTTCTGTAAAGATTTTGTGCAATAAAGTATATCTATCTATCTATCTATAAAGAAAACGTAAAATAGTATTTGCTTATTTCTAATTTCCTAGTGGTAACCCTCTAAAGCATCATCATGACCTGTCATGGCGTCAGTAAGTCAAACTGTCATTGATTGAGTTTATCAAAATAAACAATTCTAAGGCACCTCATAAGATAAAATGGTGAAAAAATGTTGCGTTTATACTTGTTCAAGTGAATCATATAGTGATTGCCATATATCGTTCCACAGGTAAGCTTAAAATAATCTTACTGTAAATCTTACCACTAGGGTACCCATAATTCTCGTAATATTTCAATTGTGTGCTCGAGTTAGTTCTTCACTGTTGTACATTTATTTACAGTTTAAGAGAGGTAGGGCATAGCGATTTATCGCTCGAACTGGAGCAGCCCGACTGGTGAAATACCTCCACCTTACAGAAGACCGCAGCCAAATAACAATCACTTCTGTGTTTTTGTGTTCCTGCGTGTGAGTAAGGTTTCCAGAGCTCCTGGGGGGTGCTACATTAGTAGCAGGGGTAGCCTTCAAGGTAGGGGCGACAAGTCCAGTAACAGATGTATTATGCTGTACATGTCGCCCTTAAGCTAGGACCTCATTACCACTTAACATCAGGTGGGATGAGGTCAATCTTGAAGTGCAATATAAAAAAAAAAAGTTACCTACATTAAAAATGAAGTAATGCGACAAAAATGGCTCAGCTATACACGTAAAGCAAAAAATCACTAAAAAATCTGTCGTATGCAGCCAAGACTTGCTATACCTACGATTTCTCCTGTGGTATCATTAGTATTTGTTTATCATGCTTCAACGCAACAACACACAACAAGATTTAATTTTAGTAAACTTATTCTAAACACCTAATCAAGTATTTTAAAAAACACTATTTGTATATACACTATACATAGTCTTTTAGGTTCCATACCCAAGGGGTAAAACGGAACCCGATTACTAAGACTTCGCTTTCCGTCTAACTGTCATCAGGCTGTATCTTGTGAACAGTGATAGTCAGTTATAATTTTCATTTTTTGATGCCGTTATAACCACATCAAATACTTAATACTTGTCACTATTACCGCACCCATAAACTAACTCTCCGCATGACCCAAAGGTTGACTGGTAGAGAATGCCCATAGCATTAAGTCCACCTGTTGTACTTTTTTTTGTGCAATAAAGTTTTTAAATAAAAAAAAAAATAAAAAAAAAATACTAAAAAACAACATAATACACGTATGTAAAGGCCTTCCATTCAACATACGTGATTTTATAGCTTGCCGGATATTGATAGCTATAACAGTTAGACACTTGAAATATTGACGGAATTTACTTTATTTAAAGACAAATAATTAAATTGAAATAAAATTAATATTTAAGAAGGATTCATTTTACAGTTAAATATATGTATTAAAACCGTTACGACTCATACTTGGCTTGGTTTATTTTTACTTAATTCTTTACATGAGTATTATTTTGTAGGTCATAAACTGGATGTAATATGTTACACTAAGTTAACTGTATTTTTAGATGTAATATGTATAGTACTTTTATGTTTATTTTACAGACCAAAAGTAAAAAAAATAAGTTCTCAGTAATACATTGAGCTACCAACCACTACCAAACTCTGAAGAAGAAATCCTACATCGTGCCACCTCTTAAAGATATTATCATGTTTAAAAAGTAGTTTCTCAGTCGTTCAATCGATCTAATTGTTCAAACGATGTTTTTTCGTTAATATTAATATTGGAACTGAAAACAATCTGTAGCCCACAGTGATCAGAAGTTAGGTAAAAGATCGTGGACATAGACTGGCGTACGACTATTACAAAAGCCATTCAATAAATATGTAGCCGAAGCGGCTGTAATTGTATTTACTAGCAATTATTTCAAGCATTGTTTCAACTGTATTTTCTTGTCATCTGTATCAACCAAAGTATGTCAATGGCTTAATAAATAGATTTTTTTGACCTTTGACAATTTGTATTATTTATTTCATAATCCTTTCCTTATTCCTCCTCCTCCGTAGCCGAGAGGCGAGCGGGCCGGAGTTTGGCGTCGCGCCATCTCTGAGGTCCCGGGTTCGATCCCCGGTCGGGTCAATATGGGAAACGAACTTTTCTATGTTGTTTCGGGTCTGGGTGTTGTGGTACCGTCGTTGTTTCTGATTTCTGTTACACAAGTGCTTTAGCTACTTACCTCAGAATTAGAGCAATGTATGTAATGTTGTCCAACATTTATTTATTTTATCTTGTTATATTTCAATAGTATTGTCAATTTAAAATCGACTATATTGCCTAAAAAAGGGTTCGATGTGATTTATAAATTGATAATACAATCAATTATTTTGTTACTTAAAATACAATTCATTAATCCGCTCACAATGTCTAAGAGGCTGAGATGTAACTCTCAGGCTCTTCTTCAAAAATTGAAAAAAGAAATCCACCCTCCTGTTTTACAGGAAGCCAAGTGCTGGGTCCCGGACTTATTAATTTGCTGCGACCAAACGCCATCGCGATGTAAAAAGGGACACCGCCATCTATTGAGCGCAGTCGGCAACTCCGCGCATTACAGTCTTTACCATACATTGCGCACTTACTCATTTTTAATGAACATGAGGTACCTTTTTTGTGTCTGTGTATTTTATTAATTTATTTATAAACCTTATTGCATGACTTTGACAATCTCGGTGGCGCAGGGGCTAAGGTAGGCGGCCGAAGCGCGAAAGGTCCCGGGTTCGATTCCCGGTCAGGTAAATTTGGAAAACGAACTTTTCTAAATTGATTTGGGTCTGGGTGTACTGGGATGACACTCCTAGTTAGTATCCGTCGTCTGGAAAACCTTAGTAATTGTAATCAGGTGATTGGTGTGATTGTCTGGCGCATATATTTATTTTATTGACTTATTTTTATAACGAACTAGCTGTGCCCGCGACTTCGTTCGCGTGGACTACATCCTTTCATGGTCGGTTTTATCCCTATCTCCTCTAATATTCGAAACAAAAGGTAGTCTATAATTTAATAGAGCTATATTTGTGCCAACTTTCATATCTCTAACTTAAAAAATAAACATTTTCCCATATAAACTTACTTTCTAACAAAAAGTAGCCTATGTCCGTTCTTGAGGTTCAACGTATGCCTATGCCAAATTTCATCAAAATCGATTGAGAGGTTTAAGCGGTAAAGCGTAACAGACAGACAGAGTCACTTTCGCATTTACAATATTAGTAGGGATTGTAACTGTATATTTTTATTACATCCTACTTTATTTTTTAAATCTGTATTTGTATAATTATTATATCGAATGTACATGTGATGTCGTAATTTTAATAATATTTATTGTAATTAATGCGTAATAATTATTAATATATACTGCATGACGATGAAATGTTTGCATATCGACTATCGATAAAACATGTTTGTTCTCTCATAAGATAAGATCTTGTAATGTACCATGTTTTATGCAAATTATAATGATAATAATGATAATACTAAAAACAAAATGAAGTAATTATTTCAATACTCAATACTCAATACTTTATTGCACAATGGTGTTTCATTTACAAAGTAAAAGATACATCACACCCTGTTAGGGCACAGCAACTGGACGAGAAGAGAGGACGCTCGTTTTTCTTTTGTTTTATGGTTTAAAATATTTATTTATTATTTATTTTAAACCATAAATATATATAGTTTATTAAGTGGTGCTGTAAAAAGCCCCATTAATATATAGCATCTAAATAATATATAAATAAATATATGCATATTATTATATTGCTATAAAGTACTTATGATTTACAATTAATAGGAAATCTGTCTCTTTTTTTTTGTTTATATTTTTTATAACATCTTTTCTATATTTTATCTTTCAAATATTCATTGATGTCGTAATAGGCTTTGGATATCAGAAATTGTTATATTAATTTTATGAATTTCGTAAAGTTTTCTTCATCTTGTATATTTTTTGGTAATTTATTATATATTTTAATCGACATTATAAGAGGGCTATTAGCATGGAGTGTTATTCTAGAAGTAGGCAATGCAAGGTTATTTCGCTGACGTAATCTGTAAGTATTATTATTGTCTTTTTTAGTGTAAAATCCAGGGTATTTACGTACAAATTTGCATGTTTCAAATATATATATACAAGGCAGTGTAAGAATCTGGAGTTTCTGAAAGAATGGTCTACAACTAGTCATCTGATCTATGTTAGCTATGATTCTAATAAGTTTTTTTTGAACAATAAATAAGGTATTAAGTTCTGTACTCTTCCCCCATAGTAGAACTCCATAGCTCAGCCAGTTAAGTTAGTATTTAAGTGGGGCCCCTGTACAACAAACTTGATAACTTTCCAATTTAATGCTCGATGTTAATTGAAACTGTCGTTGGACGCTTGAAATATTTACAGAATATTTGAATCTATATTTTTTCAGAACTAAATAATTAAATTAAAATAAAATAAATATTCAAGGGGGGCTCCCATGCAAAAAACGTTATTTTTAGGCGTTTTTGCTAGATGTTCGTTATAGACGGACTTCGATTCAGGGGAAACTAATTTCTACAATGGCTGGACCGCTTTTTGATGGAGCTTTTATTGGCAGGTAGCTGATGAAATAGGGAGAAATTTAGGCTACTTTTATTGAAGAAAAAATACATTCAAACTGATGTAGTCCACGCGAACGAAGTCGCCGGCACAGATAGTGTAATAATGTATTTCGATAAGTATATAGTTCTAAACATAATACCACCTTTGAAAGTTTATATGGGAAAATGTTTATTTTTTAAGTTAGAGATATGAAAGTTGGCACAAATATAGCTCTATTAAAATAAAGACTACTTTTTGTTTCGAAAATTAGGGGAGATAGGGGTAAAACTGACCATAAAAGGATGTAGTCCACGCGAACGAAGTCGCGGGCACAGCTAGTGTATGTATAAACGAATTTTAGACTTGTATGTTTGTTTCAAGTAGACTTCGGACTTCATCAAAAAATTAGAAACATGACACAAGAGAGAGAACCTTCATGTTTTCGACATCGACGACCTCCGTAGCCGAGAGGCGAGCGGGCCGGACTTTGGCGTCGCGCCAACTCTGAGGTTCCGGTTTTATTATTTGTATAGTACTATACGCCGTACTAGCGAACTTTAAATATTAGAAACAGAAAATTTTTATCTACCCTTGCGGAAAAATTTCATCGCCTACAATAACTTGCGGTTAGCTCAGTTGGTAAGAGCAGCACGCGCGATACGTGAAGGTCGTGGGTTCTATTCCCGCACCGCAAGGGTAGATAAAATTTTTCTGTTTCTAATATCTGAGGTTCCGGGTTCGATCCCCGGTCGGATCAATATGGGAAACGAACTTTTCTATGTGTTTTAGCTACTTACCGCAGAATCAGAGCAATGTATGTGATGTCCAATATTTATTTATTATTTATTTAAATAAATGAACAAATAAATGCGCCAGACAATCACACCAATCTTCTGGTCTCAAACTAAGGTTTTCCCTTGTACTGTGACTACCAGACGACGGACTCTAACTGGGGGCGTCATCCCAGCACACCTAGACTCAAGTCAATTTAGAAAAGTTCGTTTTCCAAATTGACCCGACCGGGAACCGAACCCGGGACCTTTCGTGCTTTCGTGCTTTGGCCGCCTACCTTAGCCACTGCGCCACCGAGGTCGGCCGGTATTTATGTTTTGGGTTTAGTATCTATAGATTACTAGCTTGTAGTGTAACAAGAAAAATAGGTAACTTTGATGTGTATTTAGCTTCTCGCTCTGAAATTATCTTAGAACTTGCTACCTTGCAATCCTTTACTACTAAAATATGCCTTAATGCCTACTTAAGAGAGGTAGGGCATAGCGATTTATCGCTCGATCTGGAGCAGCTCAACTGTTGAAATACCTCAGCCTTACAGAAGACCGCAGCCAAATAACAATCACTTCTGTGTTGTTGTGTTCCTGCGTCTAAGGTTTCCAGAGCTCCTGGGGGGTGCTACATTAGTAGCAGGGGTCAAGCCTTCAAGGTAAGGGCGACAAGTCTAGTAACAGGTTTATTATGCTGTACTTGTGACTCTTAAGCTAGGACCTCATTAGCACTTAACATCAGGTGGGATGAGGTCAAACTTGAAGTGCAATATAAAAAATGAGCTCCCCCAGGAGCTCTGGAAACCTTACTCACACACAGGAACACAACAACACAGAAGTGATTGTCATTTGGCTACGGTCTTCTATAAGGTGGAGGTATTTCACCAGTCGCGCTGCTCCAGTTCGAGCGATATATCGCTATGCCTTATATATCTACCGCTATATATAGCTATCGCTATATCTTTTAATAAATAAAAATGAAATGTTTAGAATTTATAGAAATAAGGCACCGTGTGGTCTGGTCTTTACGTAGCAATTTTATTTTCACCATCAATAATAATGACAAGGAGAATGTGACGTCTAGTCATGTGATGTGACGCACACTTTTCTGTTTTTAACAGCGATAATGAATGACTTAACTGATTATAAACGGATATTTTGTTTTTGTCGTTTGTTAAAAAAATATCTAAGCGCAGGTGCTAGGCAGGTGCACGCTAATATTATCTAGTAAATCAAAATAAGTATTTACAGTATGTTACAAAATTTAGTGCAAGAATTGTTAGTATCATAAACTTCACCTAAAAAAATATCAAAAAACATTTAATAAGTGGCTTTTCCAAAAAATATTTTTATAGTATCTACGAATTCATCAATAGTTAATTTTAAGATGTATGTAGGTACTTGTGATTATTCTAAAATGACACTGTTATTTGCACGCCTGCTCAAATACAATTCAAGATAACACTTAGTAACATATTTCATGTATCACACTGTATTTTATGTAAATAAATAAATATTATTCTGTTATTTTCAACTGTATTTGAAACTTGTGGAAACATTTTCAAGGTCCAATTACTGAAAATCGGAAAAAGCCCTCTGATCTCATTATATTGTAAGAATATTAAAAAGTGTAAATAATCAATCTTGATCACAGATTGTAGCTCAATTATTCTCTTAGCTACTATAGTAATCCGGTTATCACTAGATAATTAATGATTAAAAATAATCTCGTACATACATCTAAGAGAAATGGGTATAAATAAGGCCCTACTGGCAAATGTAATAATAAAAAGTTTGAGTTACCAAACAGTGATTTCTTTTGTACAAATTCATTATGGTGGGGAAGTCCCTCGCTGCGCTCCTCTTCGGGCTGGCGGTCGCTTCAGGTAACATCATTATCATATAAGGGGGAGGATCAAAATAAACAGTAACTTACCGTCCCTAAATTTATTCTTCATGAAAGCAGTGCCGAATCCACGACACTTTAGGGGGGGGGGGAAATGTGAAGCGGGGCTTGGCAAGGGTACATATCCTCCCCCTAATCGTATAAAATAGCAGCAAATGGCACTAGACCGTTTGTTGTATCGTATTCCTATCAAAGGCGGCCTCAGAAATGAAAACTTAAAATTAGAACGACAGTATTCGGTGAAGGAAGAGAGGGGACATGACGAGGGCCCTACCTCGCTATGCAAGCTCACCTTAGCAAGTAATTTTCAGTTTTGACTTCAAATATGAAGTGGAGATGAATTATTCATAGGGATTCCCCCTATTCATATTATTGTTACAATGGATCACGTGTTGTCAATTAAGGAAATCACATCAAATTGACGTCGCATGATTCCCCGTAAACCTCCAACAAAGATACCCAAAGTATACAAATATCTAGAAACTAGCAACCGGCTGCGGCTCAGCACGCGTATTATCCCCGATTTTTCAATTCGAACCAGTAGTTTCTGGGATTACCACGTTCAAACAAACAAAACGAATTCCTCAGCTTTCAAATAATAGTATAGAATAGATATACGGGTATGTGCAAGTTCATGGTCACTGGCCTGTTAACAAAACAATTCGCACCATGGTTGTTTGATAACCACCTTTTTTCCGATTTCAGCGTTCTCGCAGGTCGAAGAGAAAATTGACTGGCCTGATAGGCCATCTTGGTGGCCTGAACAGCTTCAATGGCCTCCTCAGAGGCCCACCAGACCTATCAGTAAGAATCATAGCTGTTATTCTATTTTAGGCTACCTTCTATTATTATTGTTAAACTACTTGGGGCTGTGTGGTTCAAGTGAACTGTGATTTTTTCTATTCTGCACATCGAAATTGACCTCAACCCACTCGAAGTTAAGGTAATGAGGTCCTAGCTTAAAGGCGACAAATACAGCATAATAAAGCTGTTACTGGACTTGTCATCCTTACCCTGAAGGCTTGACCCCTGCTACTAATGTAGCACCCCCAGGAGCTCAGGAAACCTTAGTCACACGCAGGAACACAACAAACCGAAGTGATTGTTATTTGGCGGCGGTCTTTTGTAAAGCGGAGGTATTTCACCAGGTGGGCTGCTCCAGCTCAAACTATAAATCGCTATGCCCTACCTGGTCGCATTGACCTATCAAATATTTTGTGACTTGCTACAAAATTAGAGCAATTCCTTAGCCGGGTCGATTCTAGAAAGTCTAGTGTCTTCCTGTATTTTAGAGTCTTATTTCCTCTGGTTGGCTATGTGCCCTCCAAGGTGGATGCTTGGTTTGTGGATCTAACATTTACAGTCACATAGGAGGTTAAGGGTGTTTTCTTTTTCTCCTTGCAAATCTGCATACATCAGAGTCTAGGCTGCTTACTAATTATATGGGAAACAATTAGTAAAGTAAAAACGAATATAAGCGATTTCAATACGTTATCTACATAAATATAAAAAGTATCCAAGGCTTTAAATTAAACCCTCAAAACGAACAATTTTATTGTGTACTAACGACCTTTTTTCTTTATAGATGACGTATCAGACGATGAGCTGATGTACAGACCTGACAGGCCTTCCTGGTGGCCTGAGGACAAACCCTGGCCCCCCCAAAGGCCCACTAGGCCGCCCCCACAGATCCCCAGCAGGCCTGACTGGTGGCCCGAGGACAAACCCTGGCCTCCACAAAGACCCACCAGGCCTTTTGGTAAGGAATATTGTCATTCGCTGCTGGTAATGACTCTTTCAAAACTATTTACATAAATTACGGTGGTGAGACGCCACATATACTTACGACCTTTTTTCTTTATAGATGATGATTCAGACGATGAGCTAATGTACAGACCTGACAGGCCTTCCTGGTGGCCTGAGGACAAACCCTGGCCCCCACAGAGGCCCACTAGGCCACCCCCACAGATCCCCAGCAGGCCTGACTGGTGGCCCGAGAACAAACCCTGGCCTCCACAAAGACCCACCAGGCCTTTTGGTAAGGAATATTGTCATTCGCTGCTGGTGATGACTCTTTCAAAACTATTTACATAAATTACGGTGGTGAGACGCCACATATACTTACGACCTTTTTTCTTTATAGATGATGATTCAGACGATGAGCTGATGTACAGACCTGACAGGCCTTCCTGGTGGCCTGAGGACAAACCCTGGCCCCCTCAGAGGCCCACTAGGCCACCCCCACAGATCCCCAGCAGGCCTGACTGGTGGCCCGAGGACAAACCCTGGCCTCCACAAAGACCCACCAGGCCTTTTGGTAAGGAATATTGTCATTCGCTGCTGGTAATGACTCTTTCAAAACTATTTACATAAATTACGGTGGTGAGACGCCACATATACTTACGACCTTTTTTCTTTATAGATGATGAATCAGACGATGAGCTGATGTACAGACCTGACAGGCCTTCCTGGTGGCCTGAGGACAAACCCTGGCCCCCACAGAGGCCCACTAGGCCACCCCCACAGATCCCCAGCAGGCCTGACTGGTGGCCCGAGAACAAACCCTGGCCTCCACAAAGACCCACTAGGCCTTTTGGTAAGGAATATTGTCATTCGCTGCTGGTGATGACTCTTTCAAAACTATTTACATAAATTATGGTGGTGAGACGCCACATGTACTTACGACCTTTTTTCTTTATAGACGATACATCAGACGATGAGCTGATGTACAGACCTGACAGGCCTTCCTGGTGGCCTGAAGACAAACCCTGGCCCCCACAGAGGCCCACTAGGCCGCCCCCACAGATCCCCAGCAAGCCTGACTGGTGGCCTGCGGACAAACCCTGGCCCCCACAGAGGCCCACTAGGCCGCCCCCACAGATCCCCAGCAGGCCTGACTGGTGGCCCGAGAACAAACCCTGGCCTCCACAAAGACCCACCAGGCCTTTTGGTAAGGAATATTGTCATTCGCTGCTGGTAATGACTCTTTCAAAACTATTTACATAAATTATGGTGGTGAGACGCCACATGTACTTACGACCTTTTTTCTTTATAGACGATGCATCAGACGATGAGCTGATGTACAGACCTGACAGGCCTTCTTGGTGGCCAGAGAGCTTCCCCTGGCCCCCTCAGAGGCCTGATTGGTGGCCGCTTGGTAAGAGACTTACAAATACTTAAAGTTGGATCTTGCCGTGACTAAGAATCGAACCTGGTACCTTTACCTTAGGGACGACGACCTTTAAAATGTTTTAGCTTGAAATTTGTATCACCCCCTATTTATTTTAGCCATTTAAGTGTAAAATTGACTTAGAATCGAACCTGGTACCTTTTCCTTAGGGATCTTAGCTACTGCGGCAAAAATTATTGTCTTTTTTATGGTCATGAATTTACTAATGATCTGTTTTTTTTTACAGACGCTTAAGCCTTCTTCGTGGTGTCTACTCAACAAACAAAACGCATCTATTCAAACTGTTTCATGTAAAATTGGATTTGTATTAAAGAATATCACACCGTATAACTTGTGTCTTTTCTTAATATTTTCAAGAAACGGAAAAACATATCATCTCCCTTTCCAAGTAGGTATGCAATTCTAGCTATATCTACCGAGAAGACACCGGTTAGACAAACGCAATGGTTTTTAATAAATTAATGTTTACACTATTAAAGTATTATTTTCTTTCCGTAATTTTACTACAGCCATTTACATTTTGGGACTAAACCCTATCCATTTTTGGTAAAACACAGATATATTGTCAAAATTTCCGAATGAATAGGGTTTTATCCTTAAGAGTTTTAGCAAAAATCCAAAATTTATCAAAACATCCTCACACTGTGAATGCACTTATCCTTTACGTAATTGGACTTTAATGTTATCATATCAAGATAAGTAATGGAAATTGAATAATGTAGCTAAAAATATCGCATAAACAAGTAGGGCATGTTTATCAAATTTTATCTGTCATTCTACATTTTAATCGTATGAGATTGTGTGGATGGATCAAATTTGAATGTTAATATTTCCGCGCAATTTCGCAAATTAAATAGGTCTGCACTCAGCAATGGACCAACTAAAGCTTGATTGATTGAAGTAGTCTGTACTTATAATAAATCTCTAGAGAGGTCAACTGTACATTAAATATATTTCCAAAATAATTATCAGAGGGTAATAAATGATCGATACTAGTCCGGTCAATGTAGGCATTCGAAGTTACCTAAATTTCCACCAAGCTGAAAATCAGTGAAATGGTTTGAAATATCATTAAAAATAAAATTTGAAAGTTCCCCATATTTCTTCTGTAAGGATATAAAATATTCAAGGTCAAAGATCAAGATAAATGAGTTTTTCGCGATTATTAGCAAAACGGTAAGTTTTATTATAAAAATACCTTAGACAAAAATTTTTGTAGATCATAAAATTATCTACAAACATTTATTTATTGTTTTTTTCTACAAGCCACCGCATTTGAGATATAACGATTCAAAAAGTTGTAATCGTCATAATAAGCACACGTTTCCTCGCCACCTATGAGGTATGTACTTAGCGCGTTTTTTAACATGCTTTTATTAGCTTCACTTGTAACTATGTAACAAAATCTTGGAATCTTAATTTGACCCACTTCCCGGTCTTTGATTAGGATTAAATTTGCGACTACAAGCTATAAAACGTCATTACCAATCCAATATGGCGGCCTCCCCAAGGTGGCGAACTGGCTGTTTGAAATGCTTTTCCATGATATGGGTATCAAAAGAAAGGGTTTGCTTTGTCTACACAATAATTGATACATGAGAAAACTAAAAAGTATAAAATAAAAATAATAGTTTAAAAAACTAAAAAACACGAAAGCGTGGAGCGTTTTGTCCAAAAAAGAGTAAAGATAACATAAACGCTCCACGATTTCTCTCTTAAATGTCTGAATTATTTTGTAATGTTTAGTGCGTGCTAAAAGCGTGTTTTTAAGTTTTTTAAACTATTATTTTTAACGTGGTTTCCCCAGTTGGCCTATTCCACGGGTTAGTTTTGATCCTGTTTAATTTGAAACTATTGAAAAGTAATGGATATTAGCAGAAATTGAAAAGAAAAAAGCAATTTAAGTTAAAAAAAAGTAGTGAAATTTAATCGTCCGAGTCGTAACTTTGAAAATCTTCTTCTTGATCGTCTTGTTCTTGTTCTTCTTGTTTAAGTTTAGACTTAAAAGACCTTGGTCGAACAGCAGTCATGATACTATGGCAAATATTTGTGCATACTTTAAATGATCTAAATTTAAGATTAAATCTAAGGTTACAATGGCGTGTAAATTAAGGGAATGGGTTTAATTTTACCTAATATTCTTATAGTTATAACTTATGTAATATACATAAGTTATAATATTAGTATTGTAAGTTCAATAACCGATAAAAAATATTTTAACATATATAATGTGTTTCAAAATATATTTTAGGATGACCAGTAAAACTCTAAGTCAAAATGTGTTGCTGAAATATAGAAACAACATTTTGACTTTGAGTTTTACTGGTCATCCTAATATATTTTGAAACACATTATAAAACAACATTTAAAGCTATGGCTTCACCATATCATCCAATATTAATTAATGTTATTACACATAATCTTATTTATTTATTTATTTATAAAACCAACTGAATTAACTAAGTATAAATGTTTTTCAATGCAATTTACATATTATTAGGCCAACAACAGGTTTTCCTTAATTAACTGTAAGTGATTGGTTGTTATTTAATGAGCAAAACTATATTACATTTTGTCGTAACTTATTCAGCAATAATCCAAATCTAAGGCAATTTACTGAATCGTTAGTATTTTGTAGTAGCATTGTAATTCAGGCCATCAAATGATCTAAATAGTAGATAGGTATATACACGATGTGACCTGGTTATATCGGAGTGAGAGGGTTTCTTCCTCCAGGGGTTGTCGAATAAATAAAACTTAGTTTTCCGACACTAGTGCGTTCAATGTGTTTCTTGTACAGATATAAAGAGTGGTTAATAATATTCCAATAGAAATAATCTTAATTAATTGTTATTAATAACGATTACAAATTAGGGAACGGTGCGGAGTTACAGAGATGATGTCATTTAGATTATTATTTTGGCCTAAATATTTAATACATAAAAGGCTCAATGATGAGCGCACTAAAATTATGTCGAAATAAATAAAGTTAATTTGTAAGACAAGTAGGCACAACACTGCCCTTCCTTTAAAAAATATCGAAAACGATATTTTATTATAACAAAGATATGTAACCACGGTAAGGTACAGAGATACTTATATTGTTTCCCATATACGTATATATATAAATAAATATATATCTATATATACATATATAACCGTACTAATAATATATTTATGTGCATTAATGTGTATTTCACTGTTTATATTAATTTCCTTTCTTTAAACATTGCAACCACTTCACTCTTAAATGTACATTTTGTGTTTGCGAAGACGCCAATACCATTGAACCATCTTGTATATTGTCGGGCAATCCTTAAAAGTACGGAATTTCCATAATAATTACAATTATGTCGCGGGCCGATTAGTAACGAGGTATTCCGAGTGCGGTATTTTGGCGTACAAAAGGTGAGTCTGGACAACTAGTCTGGATAGTCTTATGTGAGTGTTATACAAGTGCAAAGTGGCGAACTTTTTTCATAAACTGAGTTTTAAAATATCAACTGTAAAACTTTTGAAACTTGTGTATGTGTCTCAACTAAAACTCTTTTCAGTGTTTTAAACTCAATAACTACATTAGAACTTGTAAAAAGCGAACCATTTATGTGTAAAAGTGAATGAAATTAACTTAAATTCATAAATGCATCATTTTACCTACCGTTTACCATTTGAATTTGAACTTTGCTTTTAGCATCATTTTAACTAACGCCATCTAACGCTTAATGATACAACCAAAAATATCCACAACCTACTTTTTGACTCTGGGCCGCTTATGCCATCTATTGCATGTGACTGGAACTAACAAATAACTTTTGCTATTTTGCTTTTGTGATTTTCGCATGTATACTAATTTCAACATAAAACCTCAAGATGGCGCTGTTATTAAAAAAATGCCAAAAATGTAAAAGTAACATTTTGAATCGACAATTTCTCCAATGTTCTTTATGTGAAAAACATTATCACTTGGACTGCACAAGTGTCTCTTTTCAACGCTTTCGCATAATGACAACACAAAATAAAAAAGCGTATAGGTGCCACCCTTGCTTAGATAAAATGCATGAAAATAAGTCAAAAGAAGAAAAAAAAGAATTCGAAATACAAAACACGGCTATCATCGACAAACAGCTCTTTGCAAACTTGCCTATCCGAGTCAATTACGTCCTCAAGCATAAATAGTGTTACTGCAACACCAAGTTTTACCACAATGGAAGAGCAATCGTATGAGCATATCGAAATAAATGTAAAGTTAACATTCCAACTGCTAATTCCTTCGCAGAATTATATAATGAAAATGATGATGATCTGTTGCTGACATCGACTCCAGCAAATATCCTGAACAAAAACAAGGAGAATAGTGACTATATAATAAAAGAATTGCAAGAAAAATTAGGTAAATTAGAAAAAAAATCTGGAAATGGCTACAAAAGAAATAAAGTGTTTAGCAGCAGAAAACAGTAGATTGTCTAAACGACTGGAAAGATTTGAGACTTCTCAGAATACTCCGCATTTCAGTCAATCAATTCAAAAAGTAAACACGAGTCAATCTAGTGGAAAAAATACCAATGCGTACGTAGAAAGTTCTCCCTCAACAACTGAAATGCTACAACCATCGTCTCCTAAGGAAACAAAACATAATCAATTAAACGGATCAATGAAAAATTACGACGGCAACGTAGCGCCACCTACAACGCGACGGATGCACGCACGAATGTCAACCACGACCCCACAGCGCCCCCTTTATTCAATCTTGTAAAACATAGCTCAAGCTCACAAAACTCAAAAAATGTAAAGGAAAAACTTTGTAAACATTTTAAAAAACTTTGTGTAATCAGCAGTGATTCTAGCAATTACATAATGAGACAAATGGAGAACAGTTTCCAATATGAGGAAGTATGTCATTTTAAAAATCCGGGAAAAAATGTACAACAACTTTTATGTGGCATTAAAAATAAATTAAAGGATTTTGATTTAAATGATTTTTGCATAATATTTATAGGTGAAGCAGACTTTCAAACTTCAATTAATTTGCATGACGTAGTGAGGGCATATTAAATCCGCCATACAACAAGTACAACATACTAACATTATACTATGTCTGCCCACTTTTGAAAATGCCAATCTTGTAAACTTATATAATAATCGAGTAGAAATGTTCAATAATTTGTTATACGCAGATAATGTAATATATCAATATGCATACATACTAGACAGCAATGAAAATTTGGACTGTTCTTCAAAATACTTTGTTAAAAAGTCAGGTCGATTGAATTACTATGGTTATAAAATAATATTTTCAGACTTAAACCAGTTGATAAACAGTATCCAAGAGGTTAATAGTTCAGAAGTATACCATGATATTGCCCAAAATTACAACCAGAGATGCGCGAATAACTCAGAGTTTTTTCGTAAATAAGTCACATACTCACTATATAAAATTAATGCATCAAAATATTGCTGGGTTTATGTCTAAACGGGACATCTTAGAGGTAACTATTAGTAATCTTGACGATGGTAGGCCTGATATAATATGCTTATCTGAAACTTTTATTAAGATTGGTAGCGAATGTAGTATGAACGTAATGGGTTATGATGTTGCAGCTTGTTATTGTAGAAAGGATGGAAAAAGTAGAGGTGGGGTTGGTATACTAGTACGAAAAGGGATAAAGTTCAAAATATTAGAAGAACTTCAACGATATAGTCAGGACCGAACTTTTGAATGTAGTGGACTACGTTTGCTTGGTTTTCACCACTCTATAATAATAATATGTGTATATAGAACCCCTAACTCCAATGTAAATTTATTTTTGTCAATACTAGATGAAGTTCTTCATAAATACACCAAAAATCCCAAAACGCGAATAATCTTAACAGGCGACTTAAATATCAATACACTGAAACCATCAGCTATACGAAAAGACCTCTTAGATTTAATAAACAACTATAAATTATTTTTGCACATCACACAGCCCACTAGGCAAAATACATGTATTGACCACATCATAAGTAATGTAGAAGAAGCGAAGGCTGATCTACTTCATTTACAATTATCAGATCACAACACTGCTCAAATATTAAAAATACCTGTATCAGAAAATCCTGTAGTAATGAGTCATTATTTCGTATCTGTCAGGAATTACAGTGAATCTAACTTAATAAATTTTAAAAATCATCTGAAAAAAGTGTCTTTTTCAGAAACTTACTCCGAGTCTAACTTAAATAAATCTATGGAAAATTTTCATAACATTACTAAAACTCTCTACGATTTATGCTTTCCTATTAAGAAAATAAAAATGTCTAAAGCATACAAGAAGCCAAAATGGATTACTCAAGGTATTGTTAAGAGTTGCAAAACAAAAAGAGCATTGCGTTATAAATACTACACAGAAAAAACGACTGAAAAGAAACAACATTATAGAGCTTATTCTAAGATTTTACGTCGGTGTTTGCATGTGTCACAAAAAATACATAACGATAAATTAATAATAAGTTCAAGAAATAAATGTAAAATATCATGGAATATAATTAAAAATAAACATAAAATGGAACTTGAAAATTTCATTCAAGAGATAATACTAGATGGAAAAAGTATTAAAGATCCAGTTAATATCGCTAATGCATTCAATAACTTCTTAATTGATTTGACTAGTTCCAATAAAAATAACTGTAAAAACACAAATAAGTCATGCCTACCGAATTCATTGTTTGTTAAACCGTTTCACCAAACCGAAGTTAGGTCCATCATAAGGTCACTTAGAAATACAAATGCTGCGGGCTTTGACAGTATTTCTACAAAAGTAATAAAATATTGCGCTGATGAACTAATTCCCCCACTTACTTATCTAATAAACCTCTCATTTGAAACAGGCCAATTTCCTGATATATTTGTAGGGGTCAGAAGGTTGCGTAGTAATGTTGCGTGTTCAGATTTGGATGTTGGAATGTATTTTATTTGCAAACTTAGGACTATATATACAAAATCTTAAAATAAATAAACACACATTCTTATTAGCTAATTACAGTGGACAAATGAAAATGCTTACATTTAAACCTATTACAAAATATTTACAACAAACTGAAACTACGTTATTGGATATAATTATTTACAATTAAATTAACAAATCACAGGGCCTACATTTTAGCCAGTCAGGTGGCGTCTGTGACGTCAGGCGTTACCGGGCAGAGAGCCACGGAATTAGAGCGAGGTGGTATGCTCGGACCTCTCGATGCAAGGTAATAAATATAACCGGCGCGAAACTCGCGCGCTCCGCAGTCTAGCTACTTGTATGCACCGAGAGGGTCGAGATGCACTCTCCCATATATTAAAGCAATCCGTTATCAGACCATTACACAAAAAAGGAAAAAGAGATGTAATAGAAAATTATCGGCCCATAACATTACCTCCTGTGCTATCTAAAATATTCGAAAAAGCTATGCAAATAAGACTAATGGATTTTTGCTACAAATATCATATTTTAATAAAAGAACAATTTGGATTTCAAAGTAATAAATCAACTTCTCTCGCAACTTACCACCTTGTTCGGGAAATAGCTGAGAAAATAAACGCAAAAATACCAGTGGCTACAATATTTTTTGATATGACACGTGCGTTCGATTTTGTATCACATAAAATGCTATGTGCCAAGTTATATAATCTGGGCATCAGAGGTTTGGCTTTGAGTTGGATTGAATCATTTTTGAATAACAGAAAACAATCAGTTGCAATAAATAGTTTGGATAAAAAATCAAATGTTGTGTCTTGCCAATCCTAATATAAAGTAAACTCGACCGGTGTACCTCAAGGGAGTGTCCTGGGCCCTATTTTGTTCCTATTATACATAAATGATCTACCCGCTGTAACACCTCATAAATGTGTATTGTTTGCTGATGATGTTTCGGTTATCATAACTATTCAAAAAAATGAAACATGTTTCGAGTCAGACATCAATATTACAATTGGTGCAATTATAAGTTGGCTTAAAAATAATAACTTAACTGTTAATTTAAACAAAACAAATTTTATTCAATTTGGAACATGTAGACAGAATAAATTTAAACTTGATATTAATTACAATGGCCAATCTATTCAAGAAGTAACGCAAACTAAATTCTTAGGAGTAATCATAGACGATAAATTGGATTGGAAAGAACACATTGATACAGTGAGAGATAAAATAAATCGTTACGTTTACGTCCTAAGTAGGCTTCGTCACACTACCTCAATGACGACTACTCTATTAGCATATCATGGGTATATTTCATCAATACTTACTTATGGACTACTGATTTGGGGTAATTCAGTCGATTTAGATAAGCTTTTTATTGCACAAAAGAAATGTATTCGAGCGATGTGTGGAAAAAGTCCTCGAGAATCTTGTAGACCACTTTTTAAATCTTTAAATATCTTGCCCGTTCCATGTATGTATATCTTAGAGTTAGCCAACTTTGTTAAATGTCATAGCTATCTATTTAAAAAAAGTAGTTTCAGAAGTACACGCGACCCTCTTAAATTAGTTTACAATAGTAGTCCAAACTTGAGTTTCTATCTACGGCAATGTGACGCTATGTGTGTAAAAATATTTAATAAGATACCTAGTGAACTAAAAGTACTGCCTAATAGATTATTTAAACATAAACTATCAATGTGGCTTAGAAAAAATAATTTCTATACAATGAGTGAATTTTTTAACCATTCAAAAAATAGGTTAGATCTTTAATTTTATTTTATATACAGTTAGTAGGTAGGTGATCTAAATATCACCAAGGGATTTGCATGCCAATGTTGGTAAAATATGTTTGTGCTTTTATTTTATTTATAACATCTTTTGTACCATATTTTATGCAAATAAATATATTTCTATTTCTATTTCTAGTCAATATTGCCCTTCAGGATGTCGTGTAGAAGACCCATGTCGAATACAACCCTTCTTTGCTCCAGAGACATGAGACTATGTGCAGAACAGCCGTCTGCGTATGATTAAGGACTCTTTTTACACCTAAAATTTAAATGTTTCAAAAAAAATTCTGTATCCGCTCCAGCCGGTTTACGTATGTAACATACTGTGGACACCATATAGGACTTGCATATTCCAGAATACTTCTAACATATGCCGAGTATACTATCTTTATTACAGATATATATCAGTGCAGGGTTTACAGACATGCATAACGAAGCCTAGGTTTTTGTAAGATTTCCTAGATATATAGTCAATGTGTTCTGACATTAGCAGATTTTTGTCTAAGAGTCTTTAATGTTTTCCGTCATTTTAATTTGTTTGCCATCGAAGTGGTATTGGTGCTGTATTGGTTTTAATTTGCGCGTGAATGTAATCTGTTCGCATTTATTTGTATTAACGCTTATCTTGTTTTTAGTATAATATTGAAATAATCGGTCTAAATCTTTTTGCATTAATATGCAGTCCTGTTGTGTGTCAATTCTACGAAATATTTTCTTATCGTCTGCGTACATAATATATTTGCAATGGTAAAGGCATGCACCTATGTCATATAGGTACGCGTTATAGAAGAGTGGACCTAAATGTGAGCCCTGCGGGACCCCAGTGGGTACTTTTACGAAATCGGATCAAAAACCACCTAATACTACAGCCTGTGACCTATTTGAAACGTATGATTTCGTCCATCCAAGCAAATCACCGTGAATTCCCAGTGTCCGTAATTTACTAATAAGGACCACGTGGTCTACACGGTCAAATGCCTTTTCAAAGTCGGTGTAAATTACGTCAACCTGGCCTCCCTTTTCCATATTCTCAAGAACAAAATCTGTAAAGCATGCTAGGTTAGTGGTAGTTGATCGCCCCCTTAGGAAACCATGCTGTTCTTTAGGGATAGAATGGGTTAGAGTAGCATATTTATTGTTGTACACAAAACGTTCTAAAATTGTAGCCGCAGTGTTCAAAATAGAAATACCTCTATAGTTTTTTACATCTAGCCGCGAGCCTTTCTTGTGTATAGGTACTATGTGTGCCGACTTTCAGCTCTGAGGAAATATATATTACAATATTATTACGTATTATTTATTCTCCATAACATAAGCTTATGACTCAGTCATCATGACACGACACAATCGACAGACTAGACCATAGAGTAATTAAACATTAAAGTTTATTATATCTAAATGAAGTGATAGTTAGACACTTCGTTTACACATATATTACAACTATAGAGATGTATATACGTGGCGTACTCATGCATATTATGACGATTACAATTTTTACAACTTTTTGGCTTGTTATATCTAAAAAAGTGGCTCGTAGAAAAAAAAAAATTAGTAAATTTTTGTAGATAATTTTATGATCTACAATTTTTGTCTAAGGTATTTTTATGATAAAACTTTGCGTTTTTTCTTAAAATCGCGAAAAACTCATTTTTTTTACCTTTGACCTTGATTATTTTTTTTTCCTTACAGAGGAAAGACGGGGAACTTTCATATTTTTTTTTATATTACACTTCAAGATTGACCTCATCCCACCTGATGTTAAGTGGTAATGAGGTCCTTGCTTAAGGGTGGCAAGTACAGCATAATAAATCTGTTACTGGACTTGTCGCTCTTACCTCGAAGGCTTGACCTCTGCTACTAATGTAGCCCCCCCCCAGGAGCTATGGAAACCTAACTCACACGCAGGATCACAACAACACAGAAATGATTGTTATTTGGCTGCGGCCTTCTGTAAGGTGGAGGTATTTCACCAGTCGGGCTGCTCCAGTTCGAGCGATAAGTCGCTATGCCCTACTTCTCTTAGTTTTCAAACTTGAACACAATTCACATAATCACCCTGTATGCGAATACTGTTATCTACTGATAAATAAGTCTGGATTAAGTCTTCGTGTAGGTAGTTTATAACGCTTGCAGTTGAAGTATAATTAATTATGGAGATTATTGCAGCTGTGTCGGGTAGCGTGATGATATCATGAGATTTCTAATCCATACGCGGAATTGTTAATCTTCACTTATTAGACAGAAGTTCGTGAATTATTTTTCCCTTATCCTTTGAAGACCTTAGTCATAGGTACATTTTGAAACTGATGAATCAACTTACTGTAAATATTTTCAAGAACCGATCATTTATATTTACCCTTGCGATGCGGGGATCGAACCCACAACCTTCACGTATCGCGCGTGCTGCTCCATGTCAATCTTTTTTGACACGCTTTTATTAGCTTCAATTGTAACTAACTAAGAAAATCTTGGAATCTTCATTTGGCCCACTTCCCGGTCCAAAGTTCGGGAAATAAAATTTCATCCGCGTGCAAAATTTCATCCTAATCAAAATTAGGATGAAATTTTGCACACGCTCTGAGTTCTGATGACAATACATGACTAGCTAAGAAACGTCATTACAAATCCAATATGGCGGCCTCCCCAAGATGGCGTGCAGGCTATTTTAAATGCAACCGTATGATATGGGTATTAAATGAAAGGGTTTGCTGAATGGGATACGAAAAAAAAAAATATAATAATTGATACATGAGAAAACTAAAAAGTGTAAAATAAAAATAATAGTTTCATAAAACTAAAGAACACGCTTTTAGCACGCACTAAAAATTACAAAATAATTCAGACATTTAAGAAAGAAAGCGTGGAGCGTTTATGTTATCTTTACTCTTTTTGGACAAAACGCTCCATGCTTTTTTTCTTAAATGTCTGAATCATTTTGTAATTTTTAGTGCGTGCTAATATTCATATAGATCACATAAGTAATACTTGTGAATAGTCCCTATATAAATGAAATGAAGCTATCTGCGGTTCAGAAGTTCATTTTCTTTATATAGAGACTATTCATAAGTATTAATGTGATCTATATGAATAAAAAAGATTGACTTTGACTTTGACTTAAATATCGGGTTCGAATCCCGCGGAATCCCATGTAAGGTGAGATGTTTTTTTTTGTTGCTTTAGATAAATAATATTCTTTAAAGTTTCAAATATGCTACAAGACAGTATACACACTGCGAGGGGAGACGAATTTTTCTGTTTCATATTATAATGTTTACAGTACGGAGTCATGCGCCAAAAACAATTTCAAAATTATGTACTAATACAATAGAATAGAATAGAAACTGTCTTTATTCATGTAAACTTTTACAAAAGCATTTATGAATCGTCAGATTAAGTAAACTACCAACGTGTTTAGAATGTTGATTCTATCAATAGTCAATAGTCAATATTTTTTTATTCACATAGATTACATTAGTAATACTTATGAATAGTCTCTATATAAAGCAAATGAAGCTACCTCCGGTTCGGAACCTATAACTAAAGAGAAGATACCGGCAAGAAACTCAGTAGTTCTTTTACAAATGAAAGCTACACTTATTACTAATTTTGCACTAAGACACACAGTTAGTTTGTCAATTGTAAAATAAAAATTTAAAATCAATTAATAAAAAAAAATTATAATAATAAAGGAAAGGTATTTGTAAATTAAATTAACTGTATGACTCACATGCGTCATCGCGGCCAAATTCTGACATTGATTGAGAAATATCGAGAAGAACCGGCAAGAAACTCGACTGTTTAGGTGTATTTTTTTTAAGAAGTGAAACTCTGAGTTCCCGGGTTCGATACCCGGACGGATTAATATTGTTACGAGCTTCGGGTTCGTGACAATAAAAACAGCCGATAAAAATTACCAAAAGTCACACTTTAATTAAACGCCACTAATTACAACCTTAAAACGCACTAATTAAAATAACAATCGCTCCCAAGTCGCACTTCAAAATCGCTTTCGAAGTAATCACTTGTATCGCTAATTCAATACTGTCCCGGTCGCGGTGAATCCCGGCCTTTTATATTGCCGCGGCCGTTCCCGAACCTTCCAACGCAGAAACATCCGGAAAATTCGCGCGCAGTGCGGCCTTGAACGGCCGTACGCTCGGTCAAGGTCATTGTTCTAGTAAATTCTGGCGTACGCGTCTCGACTCTCTGTAGTCCCGCCTTTCCACACTAGATGGCGCTGGTTACATCGATCGTGGCGCGTAACACTGCCCCCTCCTAAGACATGCTCGTCCCGAGCATTATCGGCTCCATAATAACGCGCCAATCTCTCCGCATGAACAATCTTAGGAGTGCCTCTTGCACCTTTCTGTTTCCGGTAGGTTACGTCATTGCCCCCAGTCCCAATCTGGTATGGTCCCTCCCATCTAGACTGAAGCCCAGGAGATCTCCCTCTGCTGTGGACTGGATTGCGCAACCTCATCTGTGGACCCTCGTCGAACACTCTACTGTTCACTTTGCGGTCACCAAGGGGTTTCATTTTTCCCGACATTTTCTGGCCCGATTGTCTGACGTGCTCACAAATGTCATTTATTTTGTACCGCCAGTTATTTGCATAATCGATTATACCGCCTGGAGCATCAGGTGGTATTCTGATGATCAGGTCTGCAGGTAGCCGTAGTTCTCTTTCTGCAGTTCGCTTAGGGCAACTGGATCGAAGGTGGCCCTTTTCCCCACAGCCGTAGCATCTAGGGCGGTATCCTTTATTGCAGTGCCGAACTGTAGCCGCTACAACCTCCCTGACGCGATGGGATCGATGATCCTGTCGCGCAGCTTCCACTTCCAGGGCATGGGCCAAGGCATCCTTTAGCGTCTCGTGGTGCCCGAGCCTCACAGCAGCCCTAACTTCAATATCGCGGATGCCGTCGATGAACGCCTGCACCAGGTTCCCATCAATAAGCGCTGGTACGGACTGGTAAGCTTTACGCACCAGCTTCTCCACTTCAAGGGCCCACTGCTGCAGGTTTTCGCTACTGCGTTGCACGCGGTCCCTGAGCTGTGCGCGAAACACGTGTTCCAGGTGAGCGTCGCCATATCGAGCCTCCAGTGCCTCAAGGAGCTGCTCGTAAGTCACTTCCTTACCGAGAGCTTCCAAAACTGATAAGGCCTGGTCACGAAGGCCTAGGGTGAGGGCAGTCATGGCCTGATTTTTATTCCAGCCATTCGCTTTCATGACTGCCTCAAACTGGATTTTGTAGGCCGACCAGGAAGAAGTTCCGTCGAACGGTGGCACTTTGAATCCACGTAGCGAAGGTGTTGTAGCTACGGGAGCTGCGATTGCTTCTCCAAGTTTAAGACAATCCAGCGTTTTCTTAACGTCTGCCATCACGGTCTTCTTCACATCAGCCACTACGTAGTCAACCCGATTATTGACTTGGTCGATCCGGATTTCAGCTTCCAGCAGGCGGTTGTCATGTTGAGCAACCTTATCCTTTACCTCCTTTATGTCTTTCCCGAAGGTAGCGTGAAGGTCCTTCAGAAGAAGCATCTGCTCTTCTTGGCGGCGAGCCTGTTCCTCCTGGCGGCGAGCCTGTTCCTCCTTGTCCCGCTGAAGCTGTTCTTCCAATCGACGAGCCTGTTCCTCCTGGCGGCGAGCCTGTTCCTCCTGGCGGCGAGCCTGTTCCTCCTGGCGGCGAGCCTGTTCCTCCTTGTCCCGCTGAAGCTATTCTTCCAATCGACGAGCCTGTTCCTCCTGGCGGCGAGCCTGTTCCTCCTGGCGGCGAGCCTGTTCCTCCTGTCGGCGAGACTGCTCCTGCAGCATCATCATCAGAGCAGCAAGGTCTGGTGCTGCCGATGCTGCTGGTGTTGCTGTGGACGGGCCGGCCTCCGTGGTTAATAATTGGCTCTCCGATTCCTGCGGCAAAGCTCCACCAAAACGTCTCTGGTCCGTCTCCTGTTGGCGTTGACTCCGGGTACGGATACCCTCCGTGTCGTCCTTAGGTAAAACCGGAATAATTTAAATCCCACTTCTGACACCAATTGTTACGAGCTTCGGGTTCGTGACAATAAAAACAGCCGATAAAAATTACCAAAAGTCACACTTTAATTGAACGCCACTAATTACAACCTTAAAACGCACTAATTAAAACAACAATCGCTCCCAAGTCGCACTTCAAAATCGCTTTCGAAGTAATCACTTGTATCGCTAATTCAATACTGTCCCGGTCGCGGTGAATCCCGGCCTTTTATATTGCCGCGGCCGTTCCCGAACCTTCCAACGCAGAAACATCCGGAACATTCGCGCGCAGTGCGGCCTTGAACGGCCGTACGCTCGGTCAAGGTCATTGTTCTAGTAAATTCTGGCGTACGCGTCTCGACTCTCTGTAGTCCCGCCTTTCCACACTAGATGGCGCTGGTTACATCGATCGTGGCGCGTAACAATATGGTAAACGAACTTTTCTATATTGTCTCGGGTCTGAGTGTTGTGGTACCAACGTTGTTTCTGTAACACAAGTGTTTAAGCTGCTTACCAATCAGAGCAACAGAAATATTAATCATACTAATATTATAAAGAGGAAAGATTTGTACCTATTTTTCTATGTATGTACGTTTGTAATGAATAGGCTTAAAAAGTACTGGGCCGATTTAAAAAATTCTTTCACCAATAGAATGCTACATTCTTCCAATTTGACATAAGCTACAAAATTAGGGATCCTTGGTAAAATTTGAACAATGTTACCGAAGGTGTAGAAACATGAGTCTTAAAATGTCTTTCGTTGAATGCGCGGGAAAATCCTCTGGCGAAACGAAGTTCGCCGGGACCGCTAGTATAATATATGTGTCTAATGTATTGGACAACATCACACATATTGCTCTGATTCTGTGGTAAGTAGGTTACAGAAATCAGAAAAATAGACTAGGACAACACTGTATAGCTTTATAAACCAGATATTGACATAACATTAGTTTAAATTTTAAGACTTTCGTGTTCCATTTTAAACATTTGGTGCAACCTAACCGAAACGCCGGGCAGTAAGTAGTTCGTATTAACTGCTAAATTAAAATGGTGTCGCGTTTTAACCCGTTAAATTATTTTAAATAACATTTATTCAATTTTGTGACTCATAAATTCTCGAGGTCAAGATGCCTACCGCACCGTCTCTCTCTGCGGGTAACAGGGAGTGGTGTGTCAGGCTCGAACCGACTAAAGCCCCCTCGGTGGCCAACGTGCAGCAGTTGTGGGGGGGGGGGGATCACTTGCGGACTCCACACAGGCTCCCCCACCGACAACGCACACATACTGGATAATGGGCCTTTTTAAATTATTGTGGCAGTAAGCTACTCGTTTTAAAGAAATGAAAATTTAGTATCTCATAGTTCTTAGCCTAAACGACCTTCGTAGCCGAGAGGCCAGGGGACTTTGGCTTCGCGCTATCTTTGATTTCCTATGTTCGATTCCCGGTCGCGTCAATATTGGTATCAAACTTTTCTAACTTGTCTCGTGACCGGGTGTCCTGGTACCGTCGCTGTTTAATATTTCTGTATCAGAAATGCTTAAGCTACTTACCACAGAATCAGAGCGATGTAAATATTGGAGAACCTCACATACATTGATCTGATTCTGTGATAAGTAGCTTAAGCACGTGTTGCAGAAATAACGACGGTACCACAACACCCAGACCCGATACAATATAGAAAAGTTCGTTTCCCATATTCGCCAGACCTTGGATCGAACCCTTAGAGATGACACGACGCCAAAGTCCGGCCCACTAGCTTCTCCACAACGGAAGACGTACGGTGATTGTTTATGATTACCGTAACACAAGTGCTTAAGCTACTAACCCTATGGTTACAACATCACATACATTGTTCTGATTATAGAATCCAACATGTATTATATTCTAATAACTGTGTCAATAACACATTCTCCACCACACAGCAAGCACAGCTATGAATAATCGTAACAGATTGTATTATCCGCCTCAAGCCGTTATCATTTAATTCACCAAGTAAATACCTAAAGAAGTTGGATTCCTAATCTGGCGGATGAAAAAGATTAATTTTATCGTTTTAAGTCTAAATATTTTGAGTATATAACGGTGGTGGTGTGTAGTGGGAGACAGTAGCAGTTTGGTAACTAAAATGTTTACCTCGCGTGTCGCCCTCCTACTCTTCGGCTTGGCTGTAGCCTCAGGTATAATCATACTATAATAATAATATAATAATAACTATTAACTAGCCTTTTCAAGTGGCTTTGCTCGCTTTAAATTCTGGGTAAAACAATTCCCCATTGCTCGTTTAGAATTCCATAATAGCCTGTATATCGATTTTTATCTTCATACTTCGAAAACTATAAAAAATCTCCATTCCTGATTTAGAATTCCGTAAAAAAAGTTGCTGGTAATAAAGAGACTTACTTCGACCGATTCGAAGATAGATTTTGATATACTTCGAAAACTATGAAGTCTCATGTAAAGTTCCACCCTCACTTTAAAGGGGTTGGGGACAGATGTCTAGAAAAAAAATCATTTGTTTTATTTGTTGCAAATAGTCCGCGTACCAATTTTTAGTTTTCTATCTTGAAATTGTGGAATTCATCACAAATCTTATCAATAACATTTGCCAGCGGATTCGCTTAAGTTTTTTTTGATAAAAAGGGCCTCATGAATATTGTAGCATTCTGGTACTAAAACAAACCTGAAATATACATACTTATACAAATATAATAAATATACATAATTTCACTATGAACCCTTATCAAATTAAGCTTTATGACTCAGTACAAAGTAATAATAAGTTATAAACTGCTACTTTAACCTAGAATTCAGTTGGTGGCCGGTAATTTCTCGGTAGAAATTGGTTCCGAACCAAAAGAATCAGTGGGTATTGTACTTAATGAAAATTCTAAATAATCTGTTTGAATAAAAATAATTTGAGTTTTGTTGGAACCGTTCACTTTATTCCGTGGAACCTTGCATTGATCAAACGTCTCCATTGCAGCCTTGCCAACGGAAACTCAAAGGATTAGTATCAACTGGCCTGAGAACCCCCCCAGTTGGTGGCCTAAGAGATTCCCATGGCCCCCAGCGTTGCCTGAGAACCCCCCTTCCTTCTGGCCCGAAGACCGCCCATGGCCTCCAACCCTACCTGAAGACGCACCCTCCTGGTGGCCCGGAAGCTTCCCCTGGCCCCCACAGAGGCCCGAAAGCTGGCCCGAAAACGCACCTTCCTGGTGGCCCGAGAACTTCCCCTGGCCCCCGGCCGTCCCCGAAAACGCACCCTCTTGGTGGCCCGACAGCCTTCCCTGGCCCCCACAGAGGCCCGAGGACTGGCCCGAAAACGCACCATCTTGGTGGCCCAACAGCCTCCCATGGCCTCCCGCTTTGCCCAGCGAATGGCCCGACCGTCCCACTTGGTGGCCCGAAAGCCTTCCCTGGCCCCCAGCGCTCCCCAGCGAGTGGCCCGACCAGCCCTCTTGGTGGCCCGACAGCCTCCCATGGCCCCCGGCGATCCCTGACGAGCTCCCCGAGATCACATGGCCCCCGACCGGCATTGACACCGACAGGATCCCTTACATCCCCTCCAGGGACAACGAGTTCCATCTCTTTACCAGGTAAGCTAAGTATACTGCACCCATTCTCAATATATGTTCATGACTTAATTGATATAACCCTAAAAAGAGATATTTCATATTTTTTGGTCATCGAACAGGTGGACCAAATAAATACTTAAGTCACCTTTCCTTACAATAAAAAGCATACCCCTTGCTTGCTAAAATCATTAAACTTGCAAATTTCAACATAAATGTTTAGCGAATAATGTTCTTATACTGATTTAATACAGTGAAAGAAGAAAATGGATATGCCTAAAATCCCGGGATAAATTTTAAGAGCAGGAAACATTAAAGCTAACTTTAAAAACTGAAAACCCCGTGGGTGCAATTTTACCAAACTTACAATAACGACATCGGATGTCCGAAGTTTTTAACAACCCTTACCACATTGTTAAGTGGCAAACATTGTTAAATGATTTAAGGCTATAGCCCACAAAGCAATGACTTATCTGATGCAGTTAAGGCTTAGAAGAGACAAATAATTATTTTTGAATTCAAATGCGTTTCCGAAGATGGAAATAGATGGGCAGTGTTGAATAGACTTACATATTTAGCTGATCGCAATGAAACTAAATGCCTACAGGAGTGTTGCTACTATGACCGGATTTTAAAACAGCTGTTGATGTTTCAGGGAAAACCGTTTCATTAGCCAGCCCCTAGTAATCGACAACGATGGTATCCTGTCGAACTCCAACTACCGCGCGTCCCGCAAGACTGTGGTGCTCGTCCACGATAGAGAAGGTTCCGCTACCACTGCCTCCAACGCTATTCTGATCCCAGGTACTTGGATAAGTTAAGATTACTAAGCACGAAGCTAGACCATGCCAGTTAAGAAAGAAAGAAAGGATTTTTTTTATTAGGATCTGGATATACATTGTGGAATAAACTGACATGGTAGGTACCTAAAAGGTTACAGTACATGCAACACCACTATGGTCTTGTAGGTGTCGGCTTCTTTGTATACTTGAGCCAGTTCCTGAATTGGCCAAAGTATGATAATGATTTCTCGCACTCGGGAATGTGATTGCCAATTCGCATGATGGCAATATAACCGTCGGTGTAAACAAACTCTGCAGTGGAAACCGCGACTCGGCAAATAAATATTGGACAACTATAAGATGCCCTCATGCTAGGTGGAGTGACGATCTGCGCATGATGGCTGCCAGGGTCTAGATGCCAGAAACCTTAAGTGGCGATCTATTGAAGAAGCCCTTTTTCAACTTAGGCTGTTCAGAAGTAGACTGCGATAGGGTGATGATGATGATTAAGGCAGCACCCATTGAAACGATGTCCTAATTTCAATAGGGATGTTGACTGGCTAGTAAATTGGGATACTTTTATTTGTCCTGTCAAAACACAATTCCATCATTACTTTTATATGAAGATAGCGCTATTATGAGTCACATTTTATGTGGCATTTGGCTTCAAAGTAATATTTAACGCATCCTTTATTGTTCCAGCTCTCCTCAACGCTGCTGACGTCAACGTCATTGTAGTCGACTGGAGCAAGGGCGCCTGGAACAGAATATCTCTCACCACCTTCTACTCTGTTCTCTCTGGTAAGTCTTATCGATTAGAAAAAAAACTACCTGGCATATAAACCATCCCTAGGACAATCTCCTCCTTGGATAATATCTCAAGACCCGAATACAGTGCACCCGGAAGCGTTAGTCTCCTTATTTCGGCAAAAAATACTTAACCATATGTCGTAATATATCATGTGCCTTTTTACATTTTCCCCGATTTACCACACGCATACCTCAGGCGGTGATAAGAAAAATTACATAAAGACATTAATAAAGTTCATTATTTATTTCTATTTATGTAAGGATGTGATTAATGCCAATGAAATTCGGTAGCTAGATTTAGAGTAGACAGATTTAATACTAAAATAATATAATCTATTCCCATAATCATTAACAAAGTTCAAGGTCGACTCTTTTTAGGCAACTCTTGCTGAAACCCTCTACTTTTTCCCAGGCAACTTCGTCTCCCGCTTCTTGAACTGGCTCGCGGCTGTTAGCAATGCCGACCTTGGTGACTTCCACCTTGTGGGAGTCGGTCTTGGAGGTCTCAACGTTGGCTTGATCGGCGCGAGGCTTGGACGCGAAGTCGGTCAAATTACCGGTGAGGAAATTACCCGTATTCATTGTATTGTATTGAAACTTCCAGTCCAGAAACAACAAGCTAAAGTGAAAGGACTGGTCATAATGCAGGACTTATAATTGCTTATTATTATTTTTTTTATATTGCACTTCAAGATTGACCTCATCCCACCTGATGTTAAGTGGTAATGAGGTCCTGGCTTAAGGGTGATAAGTACAGCATAATAATGCTGAGGTAGACGTATTTTGGAGACCGCAATATAGCAAGAGTAGAAGAAGACGCCCTCTAAATAGCTGGAGTGACGATATACAGAAATGAAGGGCTGATCCGATCTCAGTGGGTAGTAGACGATGACAGTTTGTTAAATTATAATCAGGTTCTTTTATCATGAGCATTTCCGTGCTTCAGAATGTATGATCAGCTGTTAATTCTATGTTTGTAATATCTTTATCTGAGGTCATAGCACACATACTATTTGGTGTTAGCAAAGGCATTTATGAATCTTCAAATTGAAGTGGATCTATAGCTTGTTCGAAATGTTAACATGATTTCTGAGATAAAGTTTGGTCTTGCCTACTCTTCGGCATTCCATATTACCGCGATATCTTCTTACTCCAGAACATAATTAACATGCTTTTTATTTCAGCCCTGGACCCCGCTGGTGGCCCTGACATATTGAGAATCCTCCCCCCTCTGACCCTCGGAGTTGGCCGTAAAGTGGAAGTGATCCACACCGATGGAGAGCAGAACGGATACCTGAAGCCCCTCGGTCACGTCGACATCTACCCCAACGGAGGCACCTACCAGCCCGGCTGCGGCGGCGACAGCGCCTGCAACCGCTTGAGGTAACTGAAACTGTGCTTTACTTGGTTACACACAAAATTGCTTTTCGACTGTCGAAACACACCCGCCACCTTCTGTTGTGTTGGTGTTCAGGTCCAGGTAAACATTTGCAGTTCGATATCAGTTCTTTTGCCACCAATATAAGAGCGATGTAAAACCCTGACGTGTTTTTGATAGAGGAGGGATGTAGAGAGATCTGAAGTACTAAGCCGTTTGTTTCTTCTTCAGAGCCGTCTACTTCTTCGCTGAGTCCGTCCAAACCGGTGGCTTCACCGCTATTCAGTGCGACAGCTGGACCGACGCCCTGGAGGGCAACTGCCACGGACCTGGTACCACCAACTTGGGTGGTCTGGAAGCCAACCCTGAGTAAGTATCTACCTTGATTGCAACTGAAGGGAGGAAATTTCATCACTTATATGAGCAGTAACATTCTGCATGACCTGGCTGCTACTTGCGCCATGGCTGCTTATGATAATCTATACTTCCATAGTGAAGTTACTATGCGATGAGAAGTGCGGGTGGGTTTAGAGGTAGTCCCTGCTCTTTTCCTTTCCTTGCCTTCTCCGAGGCAGCATAGTGTTTCAATGCGTTTCTCACACTTTAAAGAAAATGGGACATATTCCTATTTTACTCGTACTTTCTCTGCATTTGATATTTGCATCGACATATCTGTTAAACAATTATAATTCCGCAATTTATGTCTCTCTGGGCGATTATGAGATGGTACAGACCTAAGTCCACTACTGTGAGCCAGTTTAGTGAGGTGAAACATATTATGTTCTCGTAAATAGGCTACTACTGCCCTAGTGAACTTTACACCCGGTTTCATGGAAGCCTATCGTCAAATGTGATGAAAAAAACAATGCTGGTCGGTTTCAATAAAAAAGTATATATCAGCGCCATCTCTTGGTCAGAAAAAAACACTTTTACGGCTGCTTTTTTTGACGGCCGACCAGTGTCGATAGATGTCAGTGTATTAAAATATTTGTTTTGTTTTCAGCACCCGCGGAGTCTTCTACCTTCGCACCAACGCCGTCCCTCCATTCTCACAGGGTTAAATTTTGGTTACACGTTTTAATTTACTATAAAACACCTATTTATAATAAATTAATGACAATACAGACGGCTTGAAAAATATTCTTTTGTTTTTTTTTTATCTTGTATATAAAAATGAATCGCTGTTCGTTAGTCTCGCAAAAACTCGAGAACGGCTAGACCGATTTGGCTAATCTTGGTCTTGAAATAATTATGGAGGTGTAAAAGGTAAGAAATTAAAAAAATAACGAAGTTTGCCGGGACAGCTAGTTTATAATAATCATCCCTAGGTATTATTTTACGTCGCCGGTGATGCTGTGGTAGGTCTTCTGTTCCCATGGCATCATCATTAAGGCGATTAAGTCCACCGGGGGGTTTTAGTGGGTATTCCTGCCCGCATAAGGGCAGGTTGTCTCACACACGCCGTCACCTCCCTCCGGTGACGGTACGGTCCGTCATTGCTAGACAGCTGCGCATCAGTGGACGATATAAATAGCAGGCTGGTAGAAATTTCCCATACGGTAGGGTCTAAGTATTTTAAAACCAACCGTAAAAATAGGCCTCAGAAACTATCCGACCACACCTGGCACCTCATGGCTAGTCGACGCTCCATGACGCTTCAAACTCCGGATGATGCTGAGTCATATAGGCAGCTCAATAGACAGATCACAAAGTCTCTGCGAAACGACATACGTTCCTTTAATACCCAACGTATTCAGGAGACGATCGAGCAGAACCAAGGCTCCAAAGTGTTCGCAAAAGACTTGTCTATTGGGCAAAGCCAGCTAATGAAGCTGAAGACCGAAGATAGGCGTATAACGTCGAATAAGTCAGAGGTGTTACGGGAGATAGAGAGGTTCTTTGGGCAGTTCTACACCTCGGTGTCTGCTGAGCCGGTCACTTTGGTGGCAGACCCCCGAGCCAAGCTAACCCGAAACTATACCGAAGATATCCCGGACATCAGCCTTTACAAGATTAGGATGGCTCTCAAACAACTAAAGAACAACAAGGCGCCGGGTGAGGATGGGATTACTACAGAGCTTTTGAAAGCGAGCGGAACGCCAGTACTGAAACCCTTCAGAAGCTATTTAATTCCTCCTTGCTCGATGGGAAAACGCCGGAGGCATAGAACAGGGGTGTTGTGGTCCTGTTCTTCAAGAAAGGTGACAAAACCTTACTGAAGAACTACAGGCCCATAACACTGCTAAGTCACGTCTACAAGTTGTTCTCGAGAGTCATCACGAATCGTCTCGAACGCAGGCTTGATGACTTCCAGCCTACCGAACAAGCCGGTTTCCGAAAAGGCTATAGTACCATAGACCACATACACACGCTGCGACAGATTGTACAGAAGACTGAGGAGTATAATCGGCCACTATGCTTAGCGTTTGTGGACTATGAGAAAGCCTTCAATTCCGTCTAAACATGGGCAGTCCTTAGATCTCTTCAGCGATGCCGTATAGACTATCGGTACGTCGAGGTGCTGAAATGTCTGTACAATAACGCCACTATGTCAGTCCGAGTACAAGAGCATTGCACGAAGCAAATTCCCTTAAAAAGAGGGGTAAGACAGGGAGATGTCATATCCCCGAAACTGTTTACCGCTGCTATGGAAGATTCCTTCAAGCTCCTGGAATGGCAAGGACTTGGCATCAACATCAACGGCGAGTACAAAACTCACCTTCGATTTGCCGACGATATAGTGGTCATGGCAGAATCGTTGGAAGATCTAGAACAAATGCTCGGTAGCCTCAATAAAGTGTCTCAACAAGTGACATATAACATATATATAATAAATATGTTATATGTCACTTGTTGAGACACTTTGTACATATAATAAATAAATATATATTAGCTTCACTTGTAACTATGTAAGAAAATCTTGCAATATTTAAGAAAGAGTGAAAGAGTTTGCTGAATGGGATACGAAAAAGAATTACATAATAATTGATACATGAAAATACTAAAAAGTATAAAATAAAAATAATAGTTTAAAAAACTAAAAAACCGCTTTTAGCACGCACTAAAAATTACAAAATAATTCAGACATTTAAGAAAGAAAGCGTGGAGCGTTTTGTTCGAAAAGAGTAAAGATAACATAAACGCTCCACGCTTTCTTTCTTAAATGTCTGAATTATTTTGTAATTTTTAGTACGTGCTAAAATTTATTGTCATTTTAAAATATTGAGATATGGTAAAGCATCACACGTTTCTGTTAATCAAGGTCGTGTGTTGTGGGATTTCATCAAATATTAAGAGTGATGAAAATTAACGTTTCAAGATAACGTGGTAAATTCACTATCGTGGCAAGCGAAATGTAATTAAACAATACAGTTCATGCTTTAAAATAAATTTATTGAGAAACGAAATTAAATAATTGAACATATAAACCATAAATTAATGCTTACAACTAGGTATAATTTAATAACGTCAGGATTTTCAACGAAAAAAAAGAGATATTAAAATTCGCAACTGCCGTACCTACTCAGAAACATTTTAGCCGACCAATCTAGAAAGATGATAATATTCATTGCGCATTGCATATGTATTAATGAAGATGATTGATTGATTTGACTTTTTGAATTTAGCATGTACAACCTAGACAAATGAGTCAAAATCTGTCAAAACCTGAGAACCTTCCATTGAGAACGTAAGATACCGCACTGCACAGCGTTAGCAGCGTCTCCCTTCCTAGATGGAATAAGTCTTGCTTTAACAACTGTTGGTACCGGCTCTGAGTTGTAAATGTAAAGAATTCTTCCTCGTATGTCTTAGGCTTAAGTCAGAAAAATCAAAATGGCGGGTGTGAACTGTCAAATCGGCGCCGTTCATTGAAATAACGTCCAACATTGTAATTTGAGTGAACATTTAGAAGAAATGAATGATAAATAACAGGTTACATTTTTAATTGGAACTAATTTAATAGGCCTGTGTCGTAAATTTCAAAAATGACTTATTTCGATAGTTTAGTAGGTACCTGTATTACCCCAAAAAAATAATATTTCATGATAAAAGTTATATTTAAAACACATATTTTAAGTTTGAATAAAATATTTTTAAACTGACGTAAAAACACAAGAAAGTATCATGGCGTCGTGAATGACGTCACATAGTTGCAAGCTATTGTGTTCACTTACGGCGAAAGTGTGTTTTGTTTAAATAAAAATGGAAACTTCGTATTTAAAAATACTGTATAAATCTATATATATATAAAAGAAAGTCTACACTATTTATAACTCAAGAACGGCTAAACAGATTTGGCTGAAAATTGCTGGGGAGGTAGTTTAAAAGCAGGAGAAGGACATAGGATACTTTTTTATTAATAAGTCATTTATTGCCTCTAAGGCGGAACAAAGTTCGCCGGGTCTCCTAGTACATATATAAAAACTCATATATTCAAACATAAGCCAGGTATAAAAACTCCGACTAAATTATTCATACGTGTTCCGGTCAAGAAAAAATGCGAAAAAAGTGGTTAAAACTGGCAAGGAGGAAATATAAAGAAAACAATGAGCATGCTCATTGTTTATCAACAACATCAAGAATGTATTTTTGTGAAGATCATTTCGATGTAAGTATTATTTAAAAAAGTAGTGACTACATATTCAACATTTCGAACAAGGCAACATTTCGAAATAGGCAATTAAAAAACCCACTATTCCACAAATTTGCGACAGTGCTCTAACGCAAAGTAGTGTCTTTACAATAGCATCTCTCTATATTTACATTGTACTTAATTCTAACCTCAAAATCAATTAATTTTCAATTGGTATATATTCCTTCAAATAATAATTGACTGCGTGCTAAAGTGAAATATACGTGAAAATGATAATAAGCAGTATTTTATTATAGTTTACACTTACATAGAAGTTTTAATATTACGAAATTCCGATGAACAAAAGTCAGTGTTCGACGCGAAAAATCGGCCTAGCATAACAGCGTCCATTTCGGATAAATTATAGCTGTTCGCTTTGATAAATCCAGGTTCCATGGCAGTTTATGCTAGTATTATCCGATATGGGTGGAAATAACACTCTCAACTTGTCTAAAAATGATAATAATAGAAAAAAAACCAAGTGACTTGTGCTGTTGTATGAAAATCTTAACCAAACGTCAACAACAACAATGGCGCATATCGCCATGTGACGTAATACGATCTGATCGGCGTTCACGGCGGAGGGGCCAGGGGTGTATTTTTTTGATTTTGTATTTGTAAAAATAACAATGATCTTATTTTTTTACGAGGAATTATTTCGGTTTTCCTTGATTAAATATTACAATTTACGCCTAGAAACATTCATCCATTGGTTTCATTGTTAGTTGACACAAGCCTAAGTATTAGCTACGTCCATGGGACCAAACTGTTTCTTGTATTGGTGCCAACCAGTTACCACTTAGTTAATTTTTTAAACCCTATGAGGTGTTATAAATTTGATGTTTCTGTCTCTCTGTCTGTGGCATTATAGCTGCCAAATGGATGTACCGATATATAATATTTTGTGTCAAAAATGAATTAGTGGGCCGTGTTTTTATTACATATTTTATCACAACTCTCTTAATATAGGTAGCAAAAGGGCTTCATTAAACACTATTAGCAAGTTTCGAATCCAAAATGGCCGCCATCACAAAATGCCGTAATTATTTTAATAGTTACAGTCAACGTAACAGTTTGAACTTTGACTGCACTTATGTCGTAAATACAAACGCCAATAGAAGGCGTTTTTCATTAGGAGTCTTTAATGTTTTTATTTTGTTGGTTTGACGTTTCAGCATTCCGTTATTATGGTTCAGCATTCCGTTCCGTGTTCGTTTGCTTTGTTTAAATTATTCCGTGTCTATCTCTTGGGTTGCTTGTACTTGATCCACGTTGGTCGTAATAATAAATATCCACGGTGGTTGTCAACATGTAGTTGAATGAGCCATCCCCTTTTTCCTCTTGTACTGACTTGACAACTTCACCTTTGTTGTCGGTAATTGCTGAAAAGAGAATTAGAATAGTAATGGAAAAATATATAAGATTGAATTTTAACTGGCTATTACGCACCAATGTTTTAATATCTTAAAGAAACAAACCAAATTAGCTACCGCAAGGACGTGAGCCCACGACCTTCACATATTGCGTGTGATGTTCTTTTAACTGAGCTGACCGTTGGTAAGTTAGACCCGCAGCTCTCAGAGGGAGAGAGAAACATAAAAGTATTTTATGTTTCTCTCTCCCTCTACCGGATCTAGGAGTTCTACCGGATGACGCAATGCCTAATCCGGTAGAACTCCTAGATCCTGATGACACCATCACGGTCGCCATGGCCGAAGCCAAACAGCTCGCGACAGCTAACACTTCACAACGACCGCTATACCGTCCTCGTCGGCGAGGACGCGCGACGCGCCCTCCCCTAGTAGCAGGGCCCCTATCGCGATACCGGCACGTGCCGGGACGCTTCTCCCCCCCAAGGTACATTAGGTTACCATCTCCCAACAACGGCCCGAGCCGAGGTCCGAGTCCCGCTATGGGGCGCCCTCAGGCAGTTGTTTAAATTTTTAGGGGTGTGAGCCCTCCGCTCCCCCGCAAGCCCGGTGAAGATGAAAAGGCCATCTGCGGCCATCGTCAATAGTCAGATAGGAAAAAAAAAAAAAACCGGTAGAATCGGCACACCAGCGGGCACAAATTTTTGTAAGGAAGGGACACGCTCTAGGATGGGATAGGACGATCGGCTAGCCGCAACCGGCCGACCACAACCAGCCCAGTATTCACCGTTACAACCAATGATGAGGTGGGCTGTCTAGCCTATTGCCTGCTCCACACTACTCGCGAAGTTACTCGGCAAAGTTCGCCCGAGGCGAGGCAAAGTTTGACGAGGGGAGCACGAGCCGAGCCGAAGTGCCTCTCAACACTTTCGTATTCGTCTAACTTCGTTCAACTTCGCGAGTAGTGTGGAGGAGGCATATGATGCTTTGTTTTCAACGTTTCGTAGGTTTTATTGGGTTCGGTCGTTTTTATTCGATGTACTGCAATCCGTTTCGCTGTCAGTTTCTTCATTTTCGAATATTTTTTCTGCTTCTCGTTTCAGTTTGGGTTTGTCTTTCGTAAGTTCCTTCTATTGTGCTCGGGTTTTGTCATAATATTTTAAGTCTTGAAAAAATGTATTTTTCCATGTGAATATTGGTCTTCCTACTGTTCGTCTGCTAGCTTTAAACTTCATAGCTGCGTGGAGCAAGTGTGGGTGTTTTCGTCGCAATATGTGACCATAATAGCAAATTCTGAGTAGTTTTATTCTTTTAGTTATAGTTTTTCCTTGCAGTAAATGTTTAATTCTTTCTGGGCAATTCTCTCTGGGTTGAGTATTTATTCCAGCTACTTTTAATAAACTGACGCAGATTTTACTTGTTTACTGGATTTCGTATCAAGATTTTAGGTTTAGATTCGTTAATTTTTAGTCCAACTGTGTGCAAAAGTTCCTTAAGTTTCATAAATATCATGCTCAGCTCGTCCAGTTTATTTAGACGACAATTATCATGTCGTCTGCAAACGATAAAATCGTTTATCGGATATAAAATCGGAATAGAGATTTGGTTATCTTGGTCGAGTTTGAGCGATGTTATTTCTTCTTCCAGCGTTCTAAGGACGTCGTCTATTACTAATTTAAAAGGTCTCGGTGACACGGGGCATCCCTGTTTTAGTCCTTTACCTTTCTTAATAAGCTTGGTTTTTTGACCGTACCATCTTATTTGTGTAAATTCATTCACACAGGCCTTTAGTATTCTATTAGTAAAGGTTTGGTTTGTCCCAGTGGTAAGAATGGTTTTAAGGCTGTTTAGATCGATTGTGTCAAACGCTTTTTCTATGTCTATTTCCATTACGTAGGTTGTCGTACCTTCCATCCATTCTTCGTCTAGGACCCGGCGTAGTGTATGTGTTGTCATCTGTTGAGCGATTCCTTAGAAATGCAGCTTGGTAGTAGGCAACTTTGTATACATTTATCGAGACGCGACAAGATGAAGTTAGCATAGATTCTTTAGCCCGTAGAGGAGATGGATATCCGCCTATAATCATTTGTTGACTGAGGTTGGGGTTTCTTCGGAAAGGGAACTTGTACTGCTTGGTTCTATGTCCGTTCTAGAGGTTCAACGTACACCTTTACGAAATTTATTTACTTATTTATTTATTTAGCCCGTAGAGGAGATGGATATCCGCCTATAATCATTTGTTGTCTGAGGTTGGGGTTTCTTCGGAATGGGAACTTGTACTGTTTGGGTCTATGTCCGTTCTAGAGGTTCAACGTACACCTTTACGAAATTTCATCAAAATCGGTTCAGTGGTTTAGGCCTGAAAGCCGGACAGACAAACAGACAGACAGAGTTACTTTCGCATTTATAATATTAGTATGGATTATAGACTTTAAGAGGAACAGTGCTCCGTATAACTAGAACTAGTCAGTATAATCCCAAAAATATACATATAATTTAACTAAAAATACCAAATAGCCGCACGAAAATGTATAAATCTGGTCCCTACAGTTCAGCGATAAAAATTCATAACAACTTACCTTTAGAACTGCGATTAGAAGTTAATATAAATATATTAAAAAAAAAACTAAAAGAAACATTAATTAAAAAGTGCTATTATAACTTAAACGTATACTTTAACGATTGATGTACTAATACCTTATCTAAAACTATTAACACTGGAAATAGTATATTTATTAATGATCCATTTTCATTATTAAATTATTTTATATTGCTATGCCTAAATTGGTAACAAGATGTTATATAATTCCACTTTTGTGTCACATTCATGAAATGATTTGACTTTACTTTAGATTTTTCACGATAATTTTAAATTTTCACTTGAAGTTAACTACAATAAATAATATATCTATATATATATAATATATAGGACAACATCACATACATTGGGGAAAAGACTTTAACGTGAGTTATGACAGCCTGGTACTTCGGTGCAGAATACAAGTAATGTTCCTTGAGAGATAAATAAATAAATATTGGACAACACATCACATACATTGCTCTGATTCTGTGGTAAGTAGCTAAAGCACTTGTGTAACAGTAATCAGAAACAACGACGGTACCACAACACCCAGACCCGAGACAATACAGAAAAGTTCGTTTCCCATATTGACCCGACCGGGGATCGAACCCGGAACCTTTGAGATGGCGCGACGCCAAAGTCCGGCACGCTCGCCTCTCGGCCACGGAGGTCGTCTATAATAATAATAAATAAATAAATGCGCCAGACAATCACACCAGTCACCTGGTCTCAAACTGAGGTTTTCCCTTGTACTATGAGCACCAGACGACGGATACCAACAAGTCCATTTAGAAAAGTTCGTTTTCCAAATTGACCTGACCGGGAATCGAACCCGGGACCTTTCGCGCTTTGGCCTCCTACCTTAGCTTTTGACAATAGTAAAGTTAAAGTTTGAATTTATTCTAATAGGTCACATAAATATCACACTTTTGAATCGCCACTGAATACAATGCAAAGTTATACTTCTAGAATAATTTCACATCCCTTGTGTGGTTCGGGACTCGAACCCACGGCCTTCACGTATAGCGCGTGCTGCTCTTCCAACTTACTATTTTAACCATTACATTTAATGTGTTTCATAATATTAAATTTTATTTTTTGACCTTTTTATGAAACCAAAATTTAAAACAATGTTTAAGCAATATCCACCCAGGGATGATAAATTTAAAGCACTTTCGTCTGTAGCTTTAAATCGTTTATTTATCAAATTGTAACCAATACGCAACTAGCAAATAGGCAGCCATTTTGAAGTGAGTTGTCATTATGCAACGAGTGAATGCGACAACATCAAACAGGTACATACTTATTCAAACATTTGTTACTCTAGTAATACCTATGTTCAATAAAGAATACCCAATAAGTGGTATTAAATTAATTTGTTAAATATTTAATTTAAAAGTAGCTCAAGTTGATATATTTTAGAGTACCAAAAAAAATGCAATGCTTAGGCCGAAAATTTCCATTAAGCCCCGGTTGTCGAAAATCTGCTACCACTGATCACTTCGGCAGAAATAGACTACGCTAAAGAAATCTAGTTGCAATGAGGTATTTTTCAAAGGTATTAGAATAAAAAAACATATCTAGTGTCTTGTATGTACATAATAGATTACTTATTATCAAACAATACTACACAATTTAAATGAGAATAGGGAAGACATCCTTTTTTTGTGGAGGTGGAAATGCCTACCGCACTGTCACTCCCGGGCTCCCGGGCAACTAGAGCGTATCACCTGACACGCCCCACCCCATCGGGACGGAATGAATGGACGCCAGGCTTACCCCATGCCTGGCGTCTCCAGTCTCAGCAGCGGATCTGATTGGCGGCTCCGCTGCCTACCGCCACTGTGGACACCCGAGACTCCCACTCCAGCTCACACTCCGAGAGCCAGACGGAGTCCTGAAATCCATCGGCCGCGAAGGATAGGGAGGCCGGCAAACGCAATATCGCATCCTCCTCTTCCTCCGTGGCCCACCAGGGTGCAATCGAAAGCGCGCCACTGCCGGGCCGCGGAGAACATCCCTGTCCTCCGCGACCCGGCAACGTAACACTGAAGTCCTCCTCTTCCTCCGGGATCTTAGATTCATCCTGTGTGGTATCGGAGGTTGGGTAGCAAAGGCACCCTCACAGGGTTACTGAGCCCCCCCTATCGCTTCAAGATGCAGAACCTTTGCAGAACATTCTAATTATTTAGGTACAAAAAATATCTTGACGGCATAATATGTCCAACGCCAGCTGCGACCAATGCCAGCAAATACACAGTAGAAAATGTGGAAAAAATGGGGATAAGTGAAGGCTCGGCGGGCCGCTAGTTTTACTATATTGGGGTCTCTAATCAGTATAATGGTGCACACTACCTCGGTGGCTGTGCCAGGCCTGGCATAGCCTAGCTCAGTATTATAGGTATTTCTGAGTGGTTCCAACATACTCCATGCCAATCACCTGATAGCACAAATTATCACTGATTAAATTGATAATTGATTAAGAGTGGCCAGAATTCTGTCCGTAATTGCAATAATCTGGTTATCGTGTGACCACCTGCAGATTAAAGATGTATCTCTAAATTCAATCTAAAAAAGTCAGTATATAAGGGCAGCAGTTACAGAATGAAGGCAGTATTGTGCAGTTCTCAATACTGATTTGTCTTCGATAGCTACGCGATGGTGGGGAGAAGCCTCACTTTGCTCCTCGTTGGGCTGGCGGTCGCTTCAGGTAACATCAGCTCTTTATCATAAATTAGCGCCTTTTTCCACATTTTCTACCGATTTTTCTCTACTGTTAGTTCTACTAGTTTTTCCTGAGATTAGCTCATTGAAACAAACAAACTCTTCACCTTCATACTATTAGTATAGATTGTGTCCTAGCCGTGCATCTATTGCAGAACTTGAGATCCAACTATGATCATTGATTCGAGCTCTATAATCATTTGAACGTTTGCCACCTAATATCGGCTAAAAGTTCTACTCTTTGTACCATAGTCTTGACTAAAGATTAACGTGTTTCTTGAAGCAAGGAAATATTGTTCTTGCCGGACAATGAGGTGATAAGGCGCCTGCAATGACCACGCTAGGAATACTTCGTTCAGTGATCCCTGTGGTTTTTATGTTCTCCGGACAATATCATCAACACCATAATTATCATTTGTGTAACATCACTTTAGTTTCAAATGCTGATTTTGCCACAGGTTGTATTCTTCCTTAACCCAAGTCTTCATAATTTCAAATTCAATTTGGCACTCACGCTAAAACATTAATTCACACTTAGCCTTTTCCCCCTCTTCTTTACTTAATATGTATATGTATAATGGCATCTGATAAAATACAGTTTTACAAGCATAGGTTAACACTTTGCGAACCCGATGGATCGACTCTGAATGAATAGTCTTTATTAAATTTCATCCTTACATAATATAAGGAAATAACCTTACCTTAGCAGACCTTTCGTAAAGCCATGATTAATCTTTTCAGCGTTCCCGCAACCCGAAGACGAAAGAATCAACTGGCCTGAGAGGCCTTCTTGGTGGCCTGGCAGCTTTCCATGGCCTCCACAGCACCCATCTGTAATCCCATGGCCCCCACAGATTCCTGAGAACAGGCCTTCTTGGTGGCCTGCCAGCCTCCCCTGGCCCCCACAGCATCCTTCAGTCATCCCATGGCCCCCACAGATCCCCAACAAGCCCGACTGGTGGCCCGAGAACCTGCCTTGGCCTAGACCCCGTGGTAAGTCTATTCTTAAATTGATTAATGTACTATTAATTTCTGATTTAAACATTCCAACAAGTTATTTGATTATTTTATTTGTCTTCCAGCTGATGAATTTTCTGAAGAAGAAAGGATCAACTGGCCTGAAAGGCCTTCTTGGTGGCCCGAACGCTTCCCATGGCCTCCACAGCACCCATCTGTGATCCCATGGCCTCCACAGATTCCTGAGAACAGGCCTTCTTGGTGGCCTGCCAGCCTCCCCTGGCCCCCACAGCATCCTTCAGTCATCCCATGGCCCCCACAGATCCCCAACAAGCCCGACTGGTGGCCCGAGAACCTGCCTTGGCCTAGACCCCGTGGTAAGTCTATTCTTAAATTGATTAATATACTATTAATTTCTGATTTAAACATTCCAACAAGTTATTTGATTATTTTATTTGTCTTCCAGCTGATGAATTTTCTGAAGAAGAAAGGATCAACTGGCCTGAAAGGCCTTCTTGGTGGCCTGAACGATTCCCATGGCCTCCACAGCACCCATCTGTGATCCCATGGCCTCCACAGATTCCTGAGAACAGGCCTTCTTGGTGGCCTGCCAGCCTCCCCTGGCCCCCACAGCATCCTTCAGTCATCCCATGGCCCCCACAGATCCCGAACAAGCCCGACTGGTGGCCCGAGAACCTGCCTTGGCCTAGACCCCGTGGTAAGTCTATTCTTAAATTGATTAATGTACTATTAATTTCTGATTTAAACATTCCAACAAGTTTTTTGATTATTTTATTTGTCTTCCAGCTGATGAATTTTCTGAAGAAGAAAGGATCAACTGGCCTGAAAGGCCTTCTTGGTGGCCCGAACGCTTCCCGTGGCCCCCACAGCATCCATCCATGATCCCATGGCCCCCACAGATTCCTGAGAACAGGCCTTCCTGGTGGCCCGCTAATCTCCCATGGCCTCCGCAGCATCCTTCAGTCATCCCATGGCCCCCACAGATCCCCAACAAGCCCGACTGGTGGCCCGAGAACCTGCCTTGGCCTAGCCCCCGTGGTAAGTGTCTTCTAAGAATTTGAAATATCCAAATACCTTACTTCTACTTTGTAAACATATAACAAACATTTTATATAATCATTTAATTTCCCTTTCAGCTGCCGAGTTTTCTGAAGATGAAAGAATCAACTGGCCTGAGAGGCCTTCCTGGTGGCCTGACCGTTTCCCATGGCCCCCACAGATTTCTGAGAACAGGCCTGACTGGTGGCCCGAGAACCTCCCTTGGCCTAATGGTAAATATTTTAATAACCCACGATTAATTTAACTATTGTTTACAAACAAAGATAATGAGTTACTTAGGACCTTTTATATAATAAGACTCATCAGACTTGAGTCTACGTACATGGTAATAGGAAGAAGATCTTTTTTTTATTTACAATAGAAGGAAAATGCTTACCCGTTATTCTCCGTGGGGAATGGAGAATGTGTCGGGTTAGAAACGACTAGAACCCTTCCGATAGCCATCTTTCCCGTTATCGATCCACCTCGTCAAGCAAAGGATGGTGGCAGGTCTTCTGATATGCCCCCTATTTTAGCTCTCATGCGTGTTTCGCGCTGGCCGTAACTGATGTAATATATATATTTTTTAAATGGCGTATGATACTGAGCATCAATATGACAAAATTATTACAATCTAGTCTGAAAAGACTAATAAGTAATTTATATTTAATTTAGACTGATAATGATAGTTTACTAAGAATGTGTCCATTAACACTTTTCTTATTGTCTCTATTAAGGGGAAGACACTTTGTTCTTGTGTTCTTAATGAGTGGCACACACTTCACTTTCTGTCACTTATTTACTACACAAACTATTAACTGATATGATTTGTTTTATTTTTCAGCTGCATGAGCAGAATCCCATCTTCATATTCGTCTTAGGACTACAATATCAACGGCACATTAGTACTCCGATATTCTGTATTAGATTTCTCATCAGATTGAAATATATATAAGAATGTGAACAGATGACATTTGGTTTTCATTTATAATCCTTTTGATAGTGAGTAAACGGTTTGAGGGAAGGTGAAAAGAATAGCATTCTAGATCATATTTTCAATTTTCATTTTTCATTAAGTGTGATAATTTAACATTTCTTTATACGAGTAAATAATGGCCCAATATTTGAAAAACGATTCGTTCTAGTTACGTAATAAATAGTACGAGGCGTAAACTAAAAACGACTGACAGACGACTGATGACAGCTGTATGGAACGATATTATTTAACGACTCTCAGGCCTAGCATAGGTACGCGATTTGTCAAATTTATCGCATGAGACGACAAAAGTTTCGATACTGTTGATTGGCTAATAGCACACCGCACTCGTATTTTCAGCTAATCAACAGCTGACGCACTGACTTCTATCGATTTTGACGTTTGTTATGAGCGCGATAAAATTAAGTCGCGTTGCGTATGCTAGGCCTGTTTAGCATGCGCTACGCGAGTAAATATATCGCGCTCTTAACAAATGTCAAAATCAATGCGTCAACTGCTGATTGGCTGAAAGTACGAGTACCTAGTTGCTTGATTTTTTTAACTGGTTCTTTATTTCTCTAGTGCAGGTGACCGCCATATAAATTAAATACAACTACCTGACACAGACTACTATCACCCAAACAACGGTACAGAATGACGAATACGCTTGCTATCAATATAGATGTCTTTAATGATTTCATATCGGTCCATGAAATACCTACCAAACGCAAAGAGAAACGCTATAAAAAGACTTCGAGAATTAAATAATAGTCAAAGGCAAAGTCAATATTTTTTTATTCATATAGATTACATTAGTAATACTTGTGAATAGTATCTATATATAACACATGAAGCTACCTACCTCCGGTTCGGAACCTATAACTACCGAGAAGATACCGGCAAGAAACTCAGTAGTTTGTTTTACAAAAAAAGCTAATCTTATTACTAATTGTGCACCAAGACATACAGTTAGTTTGTCAATAGTAGAATAAATACATAATCAATTAATTGAAAAAATAATAATACTGTAGGACTTAATGTGTAATATTTTGTATGTATCACTTTATACATTTCGGCCCACGTGACACTCATTGAGTACAATATAAAAAGCATAAATTCAGGTGAGCTGACTAGCTAGTGGTCCACACGTTCATATCATTCATATATTCTTCTACTTTGTAGTAGCCTTTTATTAAAAATCAATATTTGGCATACGTTTTAATTTTGCACAGAGGTAACTCAATAATAACTTGAGGAAGTTTACATTTTTATACTTAAAGCAACAAATGAATTACAGGAACGAACAGCAAGCTTGTTTTTATTTCTAGTGTTAATGCTATGAGTGTCTGATTCGTTAGGAAAAATATGCAAGTTTTTGTACACATGCATTAAACAGTCGAGAATGTATTGAAATGCGACTGTTAAGATGTTAATTTTCTTAAACAATTTTCTCAGCGAGTCACGTGGTCCTAGCTTGTAAATGGCTGAATGACGGATGGCCCTCTTTTGTAGAACAAATATAGTTTGAATATCGGCCGCAGATCCCCATAACAGCAGACCGTAAGACATGACGCTGTGAAAATAGCTAAACCAATAATAATAAACCAATCTTGCTGTTTCTATATCTGTTAGATACTTTATCTTTCTGACCATATAAGCAGCCGAACTCAGTCTTCCAGCCAGGTTAGATATGTGGAGTGACCACTGAAATTTTGAGTCTAAAGTTAAGAAATACTGTCGAGTTAATAACTTCGATATGTTCATCATTCATCTACTATATAAAAATAAGTCGGGTTTTCCTCCCTGACGCTATAACTCCGGAACGCACGAACCGATTTCTACGGTTTTGCATTCGTTAAAAAGGGCTCGGGCTCCGTGAGGTTTATAGCAAAGAAAATTCAGGAAAAATATCAACAGAAAAGCGGGAAAATCCTCTAAGGCGAAACGATGTTCGCCGGGACCGCTAGTTTTATTATTGTATTGACCTGGTTTACGTCAGACATTGAAAACTTTATACATTTTGTTTTTTATTGGCATTAAGTAAAAATATTGTTGGTGGTAAACCAATGAAGTATTTGATTACATCATTCATTTTATCAAAATTGTCACTCTGTCTGTTAGTTTTAAAAATAAGAGATGTATAATCAGCAAATAATACTATCTCACATAAGTTTTTTGATAACTCAGGTCTAAATGTGTTTGTAGGTATTTACTACAACTTAATGCCACATTATATGTATAGATATATATAAAGGTGAAATACCACTGCCTTATAACTGCGAAACCTTAAATACTCAAACTCAAACTCAAATGTTTCTTTATTCAAGTAGGTTACACATAACACTGAAAATTGTCATTGAATATGTCACCGTAAGATTGCAAACATCGTTAGATTAAAATCTATCTCGTGAGATTGTAAACTGTCGAAAGATTGTGACCGGAAACATTTTTTATTTATTTTACGCTATATTATAATTTAACAAAATGAAACTGTTAGATTACAATCAGTCCCGCGTCAAATTGTCAACTGTCCGGTAGCTTTTCCTGATTGGTCGGTCTTATTTGAAAAGCGACCAATCGCGACTATGTTCCCGAAGAGTTAGGAATGAAATACCAGAGAGGTATCAGTTAAATCAAATAATTGCTCTTCACAATTTGACCGATTCCTATCGATAGATTATATTGTAGCGAAAAACACTGCGTTAAATTGTAATTATAATTCACGGTTCACAATCTATCGATAGTTTTCAATCTCACGAGATAGATTGTAATCTAACGATGTTTATAACCTTACGGTGACAAATACAATGCAATATTGAAGGTTCGACAAGTAGGCAATAAACGAAGCATCCATCTCGGATGACACAGCGCAACCGACGGAAAATGAAAAATAACTCTGAAAACCAGAGACTTTAGAATATACTAGACTTTCTAGATCAAACTCGCTAAAGGAGTTAATTTTAATTGGTCACAATAGATCTGACAGGTGCACCTGAATGACTCTGACGTATGCAGATACTGCAAGGAGAAAAAGGAAACTTCCCTCCACCTCCTATATGAGTTACGTGACTGTGGATCTTTGATCCATAAACGAAGCATCCACCTGGGACGACACATAGCCCAACCGGAGGATATTAAAAGTCCAAAAACCAGGAAAACACTAGATTTTATAGAATCAACCCGGCAAAAGAAGTTGCTTTAATTGCAGGAGTGTAACAAAAATAAATATAAAAATAAATAAAAATAAGTTTATTTGTTTTTTTTTTTTACTTTTAAACTATTACATTTAACAGTGACGCTGGACTTCACACTAGGACCAGTTTTCCCATTTGTATTATAAATAGGAGAAAAGAGAAAAAGAAAAAGAAAATGATAATAAAAATATTAATTATAAAAAGAAAGAAGGAATGCGTGCGAATGCGAATAGATCTAACAGGTCGCAGTTACCACAGTTCACTAAAACTGCACAGCCCCGAAACAGAGTAAAAAACACGACATACTATTTTTATGATTTTTACAGTGCTTTTCGCCACACTAGGGAACTTTAAATATTTTAAAGAAACATAATTGGCTACTTGACAGTTTTTGAAAATGTATTGTAAAATGTGCGCCCGTTCATTTTATATCCCAAGCAATTCGATTTATCTGGAAAAAATGTAAATAACCAGAGAAAAATAAGATTTTGTGTAACACATTTAAAAAGCGCGCGAAAACGCCAAGTGCAATTATGACGTCAACGTCCTAGACAAGGAACCGATACGCATAGGAACGACTTAATTTAGATAAACGGAAAATGTTTCAATAAATTCTTAATACGGTTAGAGACACAATAATTCAATTTAATCGGTAAAATAATCATTGTTTCGCCACATTAAAATAAATAATTATCGCCGACAGCTGTCATTTCCGAGTTGCAATGGTGGTTTCCGTTTCGGTTCTTTTGTTCCACAGATATAAAAAGTAAAATTTATTTTGCAAAAATAAAATACTAACTATGCTTTAAATTAAAAATAAAAATATCAAATGATTACTTAACTAATAAGCTAACATATCTAACACTTTTCATATTATATTGTTAACACTGTCAAGTAGCCAATTGTTTTTATCTCCCCTTGCAATGCGGGAATCGAACCCACGACCTTCATGTATCGCGCGTGCTGCTCTTCCAACTGAGCCAACCGCAAGTTATCGTAGTCGATGAAATGTTTCTGCTGTATCAACCCGTAAGACTACAAGTGCCCTCTGCCGCATATGTTTAGAACTACATACTTATCGGCCCCGTCGATTATTCTAAGTATATCTTCGAGAAACAGACACGTTAAGTCGGGGATTTTGAGTTATTTTTTTCTTTTTCGATTAGATTTTTACCGTCTTGGAGTTTTCAAAATCTTTAATTTTGCTTTTTATTTCAGACTTTTTAGAGAGGATATACGAATAATCTATATAATAATATGTAAGATCTCGCAAAACAATAAGTGTGATTCATCCTACCACATAATATTAAGTTTCTTATCTATATTATATAAAGCTAAATTATTAAATATTATACAGTTCCTTTCTGTTGATTTTTGATCCGAATTGGTGACATTACTCTTGAGACTTTAATATTTATGTTTAAACTTTGAATTTAATGCTGAAAACTTCATTGAAATCGGACAATTTGTTTAATATTATTGCAATATTATTGCACATATATTACATCGCCCTTTAGTGACTGCAACTCACTAACTAACGTATTATTTATTTGGGAACATGCATTAAGCTATTACGTACCATTTCTGAAAACAGAATTGTAATCGGACTATTCATTTTAAGTATATAGCAAAATTGTTTTGCACTAATATTGTGGCGTCCCCTAGTGATTTACAGCCATAACACTTATAGAAGAACACGAACTGATCAAACACATACCCGTTACTGAAAACCGCATCATAATCAGATCATCAGTTCAGAACATATGTGGGAACATTAAATATTTTAAACAGAAACATTTTATCTCCTCTTGCGGTGCGGGAATCGAACCCACAACCTTCACGTATCGCGCGTGCTGCTTTTACCCACTGAGCTAACCGCAAGTTATCGTAGGCGATGAATTTTTTCTGCTGTATCAACCGTTTACCTCCGGTTAAGTGCCCTCTGCCGAATATGTTTAGAACTACAAGCTTATAGATAGCGATACGTGAAGGTCGTAGGTTCGATTCCCGCACCGCAAGGGGAGATAAAAAATTTCTGTTTCTAATATTTAAAGTTCGATAGTACGGCGTAAAGTACTATAAAAATAATAAAACCGATATGTGGGAACATTGCTTTGCACAAACACACAAACATATCGGGTCTTGCAACATAATATTATCATTTGATTCTTCGAGCACAAATCTGCACATATTTCATTCATAATCTAAAGGATGTAAAAGATTAGTTTTATCGAATTAACGCAAAGTTAGTCGAGTATATAAGGGTTCTGCAGTGTAACACAAAGTAGTTACAGTTTGGTTGACAATATGGTCACCTCGCGGGTTGCTCTCCTGCTTTTCGGCTTGGCTGTGGCATCAGGTAAAATAATATCGTCGTTGCGCGTTCAAAACCACGCAAGAACAGTTCGTGAATACCGCGTATCGGCTTTTGTACGATTCCGATTAGGAGGCGCATCGGCCTCAATCGACCAGACGTTATATAAAAGTTAATATAGGTGTTGATTGGGTGATAATCTTAATAATAGGTTTGGCATATTTTATCTGTTAGCGAATATGTTAGAATTAAAGAAATAAATAATGCTTAATTTAATCGATTGTTACCACCTACAAATCTAGTATTTATAACCTTAACCTCTTTATTACCTTAACTTCTTTATTACCTTAACCTCTTTATTTCATAGACTTTAGATTTATCTAAATATTAATAATTTATTACCACTATTTCAGCCTTGCCAACGGAAGCTCAAAGGATTAGTATCAACTGGCCTGAGAACCCCCCCAGTTGGTGGCCTGAGAGTTTCTCATGGCCCCCAGCGTTCCCTGAGAACCCCCCTTTCTTCTGGCCCGAAGACCGTCCATGGCCTCCAACCCTACCCGAAGACGCACCCTCCTGGTGGCCCGGAAGCTTCCCCTGGCCTCCACAGAAGCCCGAAAGCTGGCCTGAAAACGCACCTTCCTGGTGGCCCGAGAATTTCCCCTGGCCTCCGGCCTTCCCTGAAGACGCACCCTCCTGGTGGCCCGAGAGCCTCCCCTGGCCCCCCCAGAGGCCCGAGGACTGGCCCGAAAACGCACCTTCCTGGTGGCCCGACAGCCTCCCATGGCCCCCAGCGCTCCCCAGTGAGTGGCCCGACCAGCCCTCTTGGTGGCCCGACAGCCTCCCATGGCCCCCGGCGATTCCTGACGACATCACCGAGATCACATGGCCCCCGACCGGCATTGACACCGACAGTATTCCTTACATCCCCTCCAGGGACAACGAGTTCCATCTCTTCACCAGGTAAGCTAAGTATACACACTGCACCCATTTTAAATATCTTCTAAGTCTTATAATAATTTATTTATTCTCTCACATAGACAATTTTTGAAACAAAGATTATGTTAAAACGAGAATAGGTACAGCAAAAAATGTAGTCTACGCAAGAGACTGGTGTCTGTACTAGGAGACCTGTATGACAGATTACCAGTCTCTCCACATCCGAACCAAGCGAACTTAGTACTTAGGTCATACCAATCATTAGTATGAACATATAATATATGGGTTAGACATACATACAATTATGGACAAGGCGTCTATACATATGCAACAAAATATATCAAAGAAAGTAACGCGTGAATGTGTGTATGTGTGTGAACCTATGGAATAAGGTTTCATTTTCCTGCTTCATTTTTGCATAAAGTTGCTAACTTTTCACTTTTTAGGGTTCCATACCTCAAAAGGAAAAAACGGAACCCTTATAGGATCACTCGCGTGTCTGTCTGTCCGTCCATCTGTCACAGCCGATTACTCTGAAACCACTGGACCAATTGAGATGAAATTTGGTACACATATGTAAGTTAAAGACCCAAAGGTGCATGTGTAACGTAAATAAATTGTGAGGAACGTATGTTCTTTACTAAAAGTGGAAGTACTTCCGCCGAGCTAGGTGTTATCTGCTCGGGGACCAAGGCCCAACTACCATTCTTGGTTTGTTGTATATATACTTAGTGGCGACGAAAACTCTGATATCGCGATGTAGGATATCGATGTCACGCATTACGTATGGAGCGTTGTTTACTACGCCAATTCTGCTGACGCTGTATTTGTGTCGACTTGTAGGTCATGTCGTGGGTCGGCACAAAATAAATTATGAATTTGGGGGTCACTTTTGGAGGGTAAATCACAACATTTAAAAAAAAAGATTCGCTAACCATATCGTGTGACATATTAAATGAAAGATCTTGCTGTAAGGATTGCAAATATGTATCATTTATAATCTTGAAATAAATAGTTTTTAAGTTATTTAAGAAAATAGGCGAAAATTGACCATTCTCCCCCTTATCTCCGAAACTACTAAGGTAAAATTTTTTTAATTAATGCGGAATATAGCTTTTTACCTATAGATTACAGAAAAATCTATGAGAAGTACATGGATTAAAAATAAAGGGTTATTTTGTTAAATTTTCGTTTTTTTGACTGTTGCCACGTGATGCTTAATTTCAAAAGGTCCGACACATCAGTCTATGAGCAGATTACACATTATTTCATCAACTACGGATTGCCCCACGAAAGGGGGTTTGTGGGGCGAAGAATTAGGGCGAGGAATTTGGTATTTTTTTAAAAAGAGAGAGATGGAAGATAGAGAGAGACAATTAAGATATTTCTTTGTTTCTCACAATCAAGTGAAGGCAGTTATTGTGACCTATGAGCCCAACGTACGGAACCCTCTCCACGCGACTCCTACTCGCACTTGACCGGTTTTTTTAAAATAAAGAGGGTATCTTTATGAAAGGCGGGCAGGGCATTTGTTGCTCGTCTGGGGTTGCTAATGTATATGAGAGGCGGTAGTCACTTACCATCTGGTGAATTGCTTGCACATCTGCCCATAGTGTCATAAAAAACTTTTTCAATAATTGAAGACAAACCATAGTTTCTAGGTAGGAATCAGATCCGAAATAGGAAATACTCTCTAGATTATGTAAGATTTATAACGTATATAGTACTAACATTGATGTGTTTAGTACCAGCTTTCTGAAATATCGCCGTTTTGTCCACCATTTGTCATCAGAATAACCACAACCTAATAATAATAATTCAACTATCTATGTTATGCCTTACTTTAGTTCATAGTTAATGCATGTAGTGTTTACCTTTGAAATATTGTACATTTAGAATTTTAGTAATATTGTTGGCTTCCATTAAATGTATGATTGTGCAATTGTTGGCAAACCAATAAATAAATAAATAAATAAATAAAAATACAGGGACTGTGCTTGATAGACCTGCTTAGTTAAAAGATACCTTCGGGAGTGTTGCTACTATGACCAGATTTCAAACAGTAGTTGATGTTTCAGGGATAACCGTTACATCAGCCAGCCTCTAGTGCTCAACAACGATGGTCTCCTGTGGAGTTCCAAATACCGCGCGTCCCGCAAGACTGTGGTGGTCGTTCACGACAGAGAAGGATCCGCTACCACTGCCTCCAACGCTATTTTGATCCCAGGTACGTGAAATAACCAAGAATGCGACTGACCAATCCCTGAAGTGCCCCCCGCTATATGAGTGGTAAGCGGGAGGCGAGGAGAGTTCTTCCCAAACCTCAGTTACACCGTAACATTCTGTCAATTATTTGATTTAGATCAGATCAGATTCAGATTGAGCTATCATACAACGCCTCGACGGGCTAATGGCTTAGGGGTTGGGTTCTATGAATCACACTGCTTTTAATAGTTCTGGAACAATTTAGAATAGTATTTCAAAGAAACTAAATGGCTGATGTAAGTTAAAGAGTCGAATACTTGATTTCAATGAGGCCCCTTATCGTCCCTCTATAAGAATGAAAATTGAAAAGCAGTTTTTACCTTGCTGTGCTCTTCACCGTTAGTAAATAAACTTTTACTCACCTAAAACACATACACAAGGATCAATTAGCACATAAGCCGTGTATCTAACCTGCTTCGCTAAGCTACAGCACTAATTCTTACTCCATATCAGCGCTGCTGTTCTGATGGAACCCATCACACGATTACTTAGAAAATAGCTACAGCTAGAGTACTTTATTTCTTCCTTCATACAAATCAAAAACGTAAACTGAAACTAAATGTGAAACTCCTATCCTACTTACACACACAAGTTATACCTCTTGCCAGGAACACTTGTATTTAGGTACTGCTCTTTCTTGTACTGCCAATAGAGCATGCGTGTTGCTTTCATTCCTGATCAGCGCTCATAAATTTATTTGATAGAAGTTTTTTTTTTATATTGCACGTCAAGATTGACCTCATCCCACCTGATGTTAAGTGGTAATGAGGTCCTAGCTTAAGGGTGACAAGTACAGCATAATAAATCTGTAACTGGACTTGTCGCCCTTACCTTGAAGGCTTGACCCCTGCTACCAATATGTAGCACCCCCCAGGAGCTCTGGAAACCTTACTCACACGCAGGAACAACACAGAAGTGATTGTTATTTGGCTGCGGTCTTCTGTAAGGTGGAGTTATTTCACCAGTCGGGCTGCTCCAGTTCGAGCTATAAATCGCTATGCCCTACCTCTCTTAAAATATTAAAGTAGCCAAAATTTGTCTTCTATCTGATATTGAAATCATCCCTTATTGTTCCAGCTCTCCTCAACGCTGCTGACATCAACGTCATCGTAGTCGACTGGAGCAAGGGCGCCTGGAACAGCAAAGCTCTCACCACCTTTTACTCTGTTCTGTCTGGTAAGTCTTATTGGTAAATCTTCCAATACAAAGTCCTGGGTAGATAATATGGTAAGCCACGACAATCACAAAGATATTAAACACATCTTATGTACTTACATTTTGTGGTAATGGTAGTATCGCTATGAGGTGCGTTATATTCTCCTCAATACGGTTGAGTGAACGGAAGGGACGTTATGCTTGTGAACAGATGCCACCGATGGTGACTGGTCTGCTTCAGCTTACCTTTCTTACTTAATTGAGTACGTACTTAATTTAATAATAACTCACCAAATCAAACATCAAAACATATGACATTATACAAAGTGACACAGCAATAAATTAGTAGATACTGCTACTGTAACTAATCTACTGAGTTTTTTACCGGTATTTTCTCTATAAATACAGATTCCGATTATAGACTGATAGAATCACTTTGCTTTGAATTTGTCACCGTAAGATTATAAAAATCGTTAGATTACAATCTATCTCGCGAGATTGTAAACTGTCGACAGATTGTGAACTGTAACATTATGATTGCAATTTAACGCATTATTTTTCGCTATATTGTATTGTAATCTATCGATGGGAAGCAGTCAAATTGTGAACTGACGTAGAACAAAATGCATGTTGCGCGCTGATTGGTTGAGAGTCATGTGCCCCCCGCCGCCCCGGCTTATTCAATGACGACTCAAAACTGTTATAATGTAACTAACTTGAATATATAAATATTTAAAACTGACTTTGACTTTGAAAATGGAAATATGGTCGTATGTTATATATTCATTTTGGCGATACATAAGTGTTTCTTTTTTTTATTGCACTTCAAGATTGGCCTCATCCCACCTGACGTTAAGTGGTAATGAGGTCCTAGCTTATAGGCGACAAGTACAGCATAATAAAGCTACGAGTATTACTGGGACTTGTTGCCCTTACCTTGAAGCCTTAACTCCTGCTACTAATGTAGCACCCCCCCCCCCCCGGAGATCTGGAAACCTTACTCACACAGGAACACAACTACACCGAAGTGATTGTTATTTGGGTGCGATCTTCTCTAAAGTGGAGGTATTTCACCAGTCGGGCTGCTCCAGTTTGAGCGATAAATCGCTATGCCCTACCTCTCTTAGCCATCTTACTTGTAACCTACATGAATAAATAAATTAATAATTATCATTTCATGAGGATACGGATAAGCTGAAAACTAACGCTGCCCGGGATCCATTCTAGAGACAGCATTCTCGAGATGTGGACATTCGAGAAATTTGTATTCGACATTTTAGTGTTTGTATCTATCAATAGATATATGTTGTTATAATGTTTTAAGTGTAACAAAATTATTGTTAACATAAAATTGTATAACTATGGTGAGAATAAACGTTTATTATTATTATTATTATATATACATTGTCTCATGTCCACCTGGCAGAGGGGGCACCTCGATCGACAGTCTGGTGCTAGACGCGGTGACGAGCCAGTGAAACGTTACTTTGTGTGATAGCGATCACTACAGACATGAATAGGAATAGAATATCATTATGATTATTATAGCAGCTCCAATTACCAAGATTCATGGTTAAATGGATAGTCAATCCAGCTGAAATCTCTTTGTTCATTTTCAGGCAACTTCGTCTCCCGCTTCTTAAACTGGCTCTCCACTGCCTCCGCGGCAGACCTTGGCGACTTTCACCTTGTGGGAGTCGGTCTTGGAGGTCTTAACGTTGGGTTCATCGGCCTGAGGCTTGGACGCCAAGTCGGTCAAATTACCGGTGAGTAAATTATCTTTAATTCAATGTACTGAAAATGGACTGGTTCCGACGCCAGATTGTTTTTCCACACATTTTGTTATTTGGCTGCGGTTTTCTCTAAGGTGGAGGTATTTCACCAGTCGGGCTGCTCCAGTTCAAGCGATAAATCGATATGCCCTAACTCTTTTAACTTACCATCTTTTTTCTGACCAGAATTATCATGCTCTTTATTCCAGCCCTGGACCCCGCTGGTGGCCCTGACATCTTGAGAATCCTCCCACCTCTGACCCTCGGAGTTGGCCGCAAAGTGGAAGTGATCCACACCGATGGAGAGCAGAACGGATACCTGAAGCCCCTCGGTCACGTCGACATCTACCCCAACGGAGGCACCTACCAGCCCGGCTGCGGCGGCGACAGCGCCTGCAACCGCTTGAGGTAACTGAAACTGTGCTTTACTTGGTTACACACAAAATTGCTTTTCGACTGTCGAAACACACCCGCCACCTTCTGCGAGCACGTGATCTCGCATAAGGGTGTTCAGGTCCAGGTAAACATTTGCAGTTCGATATCAGTTCTTTTGCCACCAATATAAGAGCGATGTAAAACCCTGACGTGCTTTTGATAGACGAGGGATGTAGAGAGATCTGAAGTACTAAGCCGTTTGTTTCTCCTTCAGAGCCGTCTACTTCTTCGCTGAGTCAATCCAAACCGGTGGCTTTACCGCTATTCAGTGCGAGAGCTGGACCGACGCCCTGGAGGGCAACTGCCACGGACCTGGTACCACCAACTTGGGTGGTCTGGAAGCCAATCCTGAGTAAGTATCTTCTGCCTTCATTGCTTGCTGTTATCTGACGACAATCTTAACCATTAACCCTTATGTGAGTGACAAATAAAACACCTTTAAGAGAGTGACGAGGTACCCGGGTACCTTCATACAGTTTAGACGTAATGTAAACAATCAAGATCTGTTTTAACGTTACCCTCACTTTGAATATTATTATTTTAGTTAAGCTAAACAGTTGACGATCTGTGGCGATTAAAGCGGGAGAGATGTGGAGTGCGGTACATGGTTATCGGCGCGCAAGAAACACTTGAATCCATTCAATGCATCGTGCTTGATATTGACACTTGACTGTTTTCTGTGTTCGTATTGTACGTGTTTACTTCTACTTTGTGAGTTTATAATTATTTCAATATGAATATTGGAGCGAGTACTTCTAAACAAAGATCACGTGTTCGAAGATATAATTCAACAGAATTACAAGCGATATTAGCAGAATGTTCCAGTGACGAAGGTGAGTTTGTTGCTTCTGATAATGAACACGATTATATTCCTTTGGTTGAAGAGGGTGGATTAGAAATTTCTGATGTTGAGCCAGAAGCTGAAGTCGAAAATGAGATCGACTCTTACGATTCCGATGCGAGTTTTGATGGTGAATCGTTTGAAAACATTTTTATTGCAAAAGATGGAACGCGGTGGCAGTCTGATCCACTTCCCAGAACACAAACTAGTAGCCGAAATATTATTCGGCAACGGGGCGGGGCTGCATCTTTTAGTAAACTTTACAATCAAATGGAAATATTCAAAAATATATTGTCCAATGAGATGTGTGACATAATCTTGAGGGAAACTAATCGGAAAGGGACTAAGATTACTGAAGCATACAATAATAAACAGATAGAAAATTACCCTGATATTAGCAAGCGACCGAAACAAAAAATATTCAAACCATTCACGGAACAAGAATTGGATGCATTTTTTGGCATTCTAATCTTTAGTGGGGTGCATAGATCTAATAAAGAACATTTGACTGAATTGTGGAAATCCAGCCACTTACCATTATTTCGAGCTGCGATGTCCTATGACAGATTCAAAATGCTGTTACGCTTCATAAGGTTTGATAATGATGTAACGCGCCTTGAACGTTTGTTATCTGATAAAGTTGCCGCTATACGAGATATTTGGACTATGTTCATTTCAAATTTGAATAAAATGTACAAGCCTCGTGAATGTATTACCGTTGACGAACAGCTATATGGATATCGTGGGCGTACTCGCTTTACTCAATACATGCCATCAAAACCTGAAAAGTATGGCATAAAAATATTTTGGGCTTGTGATGCAAATAATTCCTACCCCCTAAATGGACAAATATATACAGGAAAGTCAAGTGATGGCAATCGTCAAACAAATGTTGGAGAATGCACTGTATTAGATCTCGTGGCTAAATATAAAAATTCTGGACTGAATGTAACTACGGATAATTTTTTTACGTCTCTTCAACTGGCTCATTCCTTGAATTCGTTGAACATGACACTGGTTGGAACGGTAAGAAAAAATAAACGGTTTCTTCCTCCAAATATGCAAGCACACAAGGAGAGGGTGATTTATTCTTCTAACTTCGCAAAGCAAAGAAGCAACTGTGTGCTCCTATGTACCCAAAAAGAATAAAGCAGTAATAATGTTATCATCAATGCACATGTCACCAGTTATTGAAAGTAAGGAAACTGCCAAGCCAGAAATAATTTTATATTATAACAAAACCAAAAGTGGAGTGGACAATATGGATAAGCTGTTAGCAGAATACACCGTAAAACGCAGAACGAATCGGTGGCCTTTAGCACTTTTTTACAATATTATTGACATTGCAGCTCTGGCCGCATATATCATTTACATGGAACATAACCCACAACTTGTCTCGAGTGACAGACGTAGAAAATTTTTGAAATCATTGAGTCTACAACTGTGTGGTAAAATTATAGAAGAAAGATCAAAAAATTCCATTGTAACATCAAAATTACATGTGAGATCTGCAATGCAGGACGTGCTTGGCCAAGAACTAAGGCTTTCGATTCCTTCTGGATCTACAACTTCTATAAGTCAGATTAAACGAGATTCTACAGGGCGTGTTGCAGTCGTCGGAAGTTGCTACATATGCAGAGAACTCAAACGCAAGCAAAGAAAAACACGAAAAGCTTGCACTAATTGTAAAAAACCAGTTTGTGATGAACATGCAGTAACTCGTGCAACATGTAACACCTGCTTTGAGAGCTGCACTAATTCTGCATAAACAAAGACTTTGTAATTTTTATAGAAATAAAACATCATAACAAATGATTATTATTTCAATTTTGTACCAAATTATAAACCCTTTTTTAATTGTCATACAAGACACAAAGAGGTACCCGGGTACCTTGTAACTCTATTGTGAGTTTAAAATATGTTTTGGTTTCCAGAAAACATTGTAAATAGTTGACTGTGTTAAAAGATTAAAAAATATATAATTTATAAATAGTTAAGAGCTCTCAGGATATCACAGCTACCTACAGAGCGTAAAACATACTTTTCGTTAAATTTGAAAATGCTAAAGTTACCCGGGTACCTCGTCACTCACATAAGGGTTAAGCTATGACAACACATTCTGTTTAGGGATCAAAGGTTGCCTGTAAAGCTATTTTGGAACTAGCACCTTATCAAGTAGTTTTTTTACTAAATGGGGCGCCGCAGCGTGCAGTAGCGGTACTTTAGGGCGCGCAATGTGAAATTCTGATAGTTCAATTTGCTTTTTGTTAAATCTTTTCAATAATTGAACGATTATTATTTACGGTATCTCGGTCATCTCAGCCTAATTTCATGTGCGTTTCGAAAAGTTCAATTGCTTTTTGTTTATTTTTTTCAATAATTGAACAATTATTGTTAACGATATCTCGAGATTGGTCATCATGTGCGTTGCGGGCAGTAGGCAACCCTCTCACTCCTTTCGCCACCTAGCAGTCAAAAAGCTTCGCGCGCACTATTCTGGAATTGGCTACTTGACAGTTTTTGAAAAAGTATTGCAAAATGTGCGCCCGTTCATTTTATATCCCAAGCAATTCGATTTATCTGGAAATAATGTAAATAACCAGAGAAAAATAAGATTTTGTGTAACACATTTAAAAAGCGCGCAAAAACGCCAAGTCATGTCACTGTTGAAATAATGACGTCAACGTTGTAGACAACGAACCGATACGCATAGGAACGACTTCATTTAGATAAACGGAAAATGTTTCAATAAATTCTTAATACGATTAAAGACACAATAATTCAATTTAATCGGTAAAATAATCATTGTTTCGCCACATTAAAATAAATTATTTTCGCCGACAGCTGTCATTTCCGAATTGCAATGGTGGTTTCCGTTTCGGTTCTTTTGTTCCACAGATAAAAAAAGTAAAATTTATTTTGCAAAATTAAAATACTAACTATGCTTTTAATCATAAAATAAAAATGTAAAATTATTACTTTACTAATAAGCTAACATATCTAACACTTTTCATATTTTATTGTTAACACTGTCAAGTAGCCAATTGTTGTTTAAAACTCAGTACGAAAAACTACGCTTACCGTTTCAGGCTTAACAGGCTTAGAGTATAGGCCATAAACCTCTGCTCCCAAAAACGAAACGTACGAACAAAATCTTTCGTTTTTGAAGATTTATTACAAGTTTTAGAATTAACTAAAATGTTGGTTTGCATAAATAATTATTGTTCCTTGCGTTTTCAAGGTTCAATTCGCATTCGAAGTGAGTCGGTTACGATTATCGGAATCAAAAAAATGTTTTATTTATTTGTTTCAGAACTCGTGGAGTATTTTACCTTCGCACCAACGCTTCCCCCCCATTCTCACAAGGATAAATTTTGGTTTAACGTTTTTATTTATTAAAAAACTTACAAAATTTATTACAAAATTATGAAAACAATAAAGACTTCTTGAAAACCCTTTTATGTTTTATTTTTAGTTAGATATAAACTTACCTAATTTTAGGTGCACATTAATGGGCTCCACACCCCTCTGGAAATCTTGCAGAAAATATATAAACTTGATAAATCACAAACCAAAGCGTAACTTTATGTTCTAATTTTTTAGTAATGTATCGTGTATTGTGTACGTTTTTTTTTAATTGCACTTCAAGTTTGACCTCATCCCACCTGATGTTAAGAGGTAATGAGGTACTAGCTTAAGGGCGACAAGTACAACATACTAATAGCTGTTACTGGACTTATCGCCCTTACCTTGAAAGCTTGACCCCTGCTACTAATGTAGCACCCCCCAGGAGCTCTGGAAACCTTACTCACATGCAGGAACACAACCACACCGAAGTGATCGTTATTTGGCTGCGGTCTTCTGTAAGGTGAAGGTATTTCACGAGTCGGGTCATAAGGGCAGTGCAATGTCGAAACTTTATAGTGAGATGTGGCTCGTATATTAACACGCTTTTATAAGCTTGGGCTGTATGTATGTAATTTTGTAAAGGAATCGTGTAATCTTAATTTAACCCACTTGCCGGTCTTCGATTAGGATGAAATTTTGTACACGCTCTAAATTCTGATGGCAATACATGACTAGCTAAGAAACGTCATTACGAATTCAATATGGCGGCCTCCCCAAGATGGCGAACTGGATGTTTAAAATCCACCCCCATGATATGCGTGTGAAATGAAAGTGTTTGCTGTCAGGAATAAGAAAAAAAATGACTAAAAGCGTGTTTTTTTAGTTTTTCAAAATATATTTTTAACCTATAACTTTAGTATTTAATAAATAAATAAATGTTGGACAACATCACATACATTGCTCTGATTCTGTGGTAAGTAGCTAGAGCACTTGTGTTACAGAAATCATAAACAACGACGGTTGGCATCTGAATAGATTTTTTTTTATAGTTTTTCACGCTGCACTTGCGAACTTTAAATATTTTAAAGAAACAGATACATTTATTAGGCCACATCGTAAGGCAAAATGAAACTTTTTTTTTCAAATATTTAATGCATGCTAATGCGGCGTCAAGCACTATAGAATTGTAAAAATGTTAATAAAACCTATTTTTAATAATCACAACACTGGCAAGATATTTATTAGTTCTATATTTAAGATTGAACTTTTATAATAGTCTTTTTTTTTAAATAAATGCGCCAGACAATCACACTAATCACCTGGTCTCAAACTAAGGTTTCCCCTTGTACTATGAGCACCAGACGACGGATACTAACTGGAGGCGTCATCCCAGCACACCCAGACCCAAGTCAATTTAGAAAAGTTTGTTTTCTAAATTGACCCGAACGGGAATCGAACCCGGGACCTTTCACGCTTTGGTCACCTACCTTAGCCACTGCGCCACCGAGGTCGTCTTTACAACATTCTTGTCATTCTCTTTCTATAACTCTGTATGTGCTACTTCTATTATATATTTTATTACCTAAAGTTTCCACATGGTTTTCATTCCAATTTCCTAGAAAAAATCTAATAAGATGACAAGGTGTCTTCGATCCCGTTGTTTTCAAAAATTTCTGCAACGAATGTACCACGGGCCGATAAGTACGTAGTTCTAAACATATTCGGCAGAGGGCACTTACCGGAGGCTAACGGTTGATACAGCAGTAAAAATTCATCGCCTACGATAACTTGCGGTTAGCTCAGTTGGAAGAGCAGCACCCGCGATACTTGAAGGTCGTGGGTTCGGCCCCACATCGCGAGGGGAGATGATTTTTTGCTGTTTCTTTAAAATATATAGTAATCTGTATAATGTTACAAACATTTGAATTCAGCTACTAGTTGCAAAAAAGTAAACTCTTGATATAATTTTATCATTAAATGAGTTTAAAATTCGACTTAAAATAAGATAATATCACAATGAAACTTTATTTTTCATTTTGACATTTATTTTTTATTTTATTTATGCATGTTTTTAATCTACTGACTGTGATATTTTAATTGAACTAAATTTATTTTATATTGTAAAGTAGTTACTTCATTCAATCTGGAAGAGCTATATTCATGGTATGTTTCAATAATAAATTAATTTGATATAATCAGGATTTCATAATTATATCCATATTCGTACGCCGATATGGCTGATTACAGTGATACAATATGCTTATTATTAACACCCAGTGGCGACACTACCTGTGAATCACGAATAAATGATTTTGTATTTTGTATTTGTATTTGTATTTAGTAGTATTTATATAGGGTAGGGAGGGGGAATGGCGTTCACTTAAGGAAAACATGATATAACTTTTTATTTATATATTATAAATCAAAATGAAGAAAAGTAATAAATTATTTTACTTTAGAGTAAACAAAAAATTGACAACAAAGGCATATATCTTTGTACTAATAGTAGTAGGAACAAATTAAAAAAAAACATGTTTGAGCGGCATTACCCCAGCCTTCGGGTTATGCCGCTCAGGGTACGGAGTAGTGACGGTCAAACATGTTTTTTTGTAATTAATGAGTACCATACATTTTAATCATACAGATATAATTAGATCAATCTTAAATAATAAAAATAAGTCTTTAATCACAAATTAGCATTAATGATCACCATTTGTACGTAATATTAGCCTTTTTTAAAGTAACAAAAATCTTCGACGTTAAATACACTTCAATTATTATAATTTCAAATGAAATTATGTATCTTAGGTAATAATATTATATTTTTGGTCACATAAAACACCGATAAACCCAACTGGCGAATCCCACCCCGAACATATTGCATTAGCCCACAGTCTGCAGAGGGTGCAACAATACCACAACTCGTTGTTTTTACCAAATTCTTCGCATATAATGCATTTATTATAACTGTCATCGTCAACATTAATTTAAACCACTGTCATAGTCGCAAAGGTACTCTATATCTTAACTTTCTGAAGATTTTTCTTGTAAAATTCGACTCTTCTAAGTTTTTTGTTACTTTGCTGCTTTTCTTTTGGACAAACCTCCATCAATCGCAGTTTTAGCTAGCTGAAGGTGTTCTTCAGACTAAACCGCTTTAGCGGTGGTCCGTTGACGATTTCTTGGCATATCTACAACAATATAATAAATAAGTCACTAAGGGGTAATGGCGCTCACATGAGCGGTATAACCCCAAAGGGTCGTTTTGTAATTAAATTAAAAAATGTAAAAAAAACATACACAATTGTTGTAACATTATTTCGTTATCGAAAAAAAGAATGGTCTTATTGTAGAAGAATGGAATGAATAACTAAATAAGCATTAAAATTTTGGACTTACCGACAAGAACACGAAGCCAAAAATTAGATCAGCGCGGCCGCATACGAAAAAACGCACTTCACCGTCGCATGAGGCGAGTCGACTGACCGTTTGCAACGTTTTGTGTTCGAGCCCCCCTCCCCCTACATTCAAGCGAAGTGGTGTGGTGCTATGTTCCGACTTGACAGAGTTAGAGAGGTGAGCGCCATTACCCAGTGAGCGCCATTGCCGCTCCCTACCCTAATGCATAAATAATAAAATATAGTTGCTGATGCCAACACGTAGACCTTATTTTGTTTTATGACTAGTGAAATATTTACCAAAAGTACATAAAAATACTCTTGATAACTTTCACGTTTACATTATTAGTAGGTTATTTATGTCAATTATGTGGAATTGAGAAACTTCTTCCCGTTTTGATGTCTGTTTAATTCCACGTGCAAAGCCTTGGTTTACGCCCAGGTTACTTAGTAATTCTAAGATCAAGGAAACAAGTCAAAAGTCAAACGGCAAAAAAAAACCTAGATTTTGTGTACGTAAATTTAAAATTACCAATTTTTCGCAACATTTCAGACTAATTGATTCATGTAAATTACTTCCCAAATGTTTTTGAATTCGTGCAAACATTTCCATACTAATTACAATGATTTCAGCTACTAGGAGTATATAAACTCAGGAAGATTCAAACTATCTATCAGTGTGTAAAGGTACATCCTAACAGACGTCAATATGAATTTCACTTACTTAGTTATCTTGGTGTGCGCCTTGGTAAGTTCCCTTTTCAGTATGTCGTTATACTATTTCATGTTATTCGTTGGAACTATGTTTAATAGGCACCCATGGCGGTTGATCATATGTGTTCGTTCTGTGTCTGGGTGTTTGTAAACGTATTTACGTACTAGCTGATGCCCGCGACTTTGTACGCATTTGATCTTAAATGTTACTTTTTAATCGTCGCTGCGCGTTCAAAATCGCGTAAGAGCAGTTCGTAAATACCGCGCATCGGCTTTTGTACGATTCCGATTAGGAGGTGAAAAAAACCTGTAAATCTTAGTCATGAGACTGTATTATGTAGGCCAGACTGTGAAGTACCTTTTATTACTTATTTCATAAGAATTTAACATTCGTACATAGCTCGTTTAGAGGGTACGATATTTCAATGCCGCACCTTTTGTATACGCAGTATGAACACTGCAATTCAGCATTTTTTTTACAAAACACTACTTTAGACTTATGTCTTAAATTTGTGCCAAGGTAACTCAATAATAACACGAGGAAGTTCATTAATTATTTTTATTTACTTCTATAATGTTTTCTATTAAGATATCTCCTTATTGTTTCTTCTTCTCTTCTTCAGATCGCCTTGGCCGCCGCTGTTCCAGTAGCAGACCCTGAGCCAGGTGTCAGTAAGTATCTATGTTTGTTTATATTAAAAATAAAATAAAAATATATATAAAGCAATTCAGTGGTGATTCAGTTGAGGCGAGTTTCCCACAGTGTCACCCTTAAGACGATAAAATCCAATCGGGCGTGTTTGAGGGTAGGCTCCCAATTTAGCAAAACTCGTTAACCATATTGACACGGCCGGGAATCGACTTCGGCCCCTTTCGCATGGCGTTATAGAGGTCGTCAATAAAGACTAATAAGTGACATGTTATAAAAAAAATAAATAAACAAGAAAAAAAGACAATTATAATGATTAACTCTTTCTCTCTCTTTCTCTATTCCTCTAAAGTGATATTGTGTATATTGTGTTGCAATTGTCCTTTTTAGTTATTGTGGGAGCATAAAGGTCTTATTTCAGAAATAAATAGGTCTCAGTTAACGTTAAGTAACGTGTTTCTCTACACACTTGACATTGGCGGAATCACAGAGTTATCTTAATACGCGAGACCATTACAATAAAAAAGAAAGAGAAACATTTATTGTATAAAGAAATCACAACACAGCTTTATAAGAACGTCAAACAATATAGTATTGCAGGGAGTAAAAAAAAACAACACGGATAAAATATAACTATATAGGAACGAATTCAAATAAGAACTGAATGCAGTTTACACACTTTTAAACATAAGTTGAGGAAATTCTTAATAAAAAAATCCTATAATAGCTTAAGTGAATTTTTCAACAATCAAACCTGACATTTCTACAACCAATAAAATTAATTAAATATATGATTATTTTTTTTAATTGTAAGCACGAATTTAACTTTTGCTGTGTGCCGTGCCCACATAAAAATAAACGAATATCCATCACACGTTCTTCGGTTATGCCCAAACGGGTAACGGTCGTTTACTTGGCTAAAATTGAGGTCCCGGGTTCGATATTTGGAAAACAATTCACATATTAACCAACTTTTTCATAAAAACCAACTTTTACAACTTGGATTCGGGTGCTGTGGTATCGATTCAAAACATACCCCAATAAACTAATTTTTCATCCCCTATTTTATCCCCTTGGGGGTAGAGTTGATCAAAATATCCATCACACGTTCTTCGGCTATGCCCAAACGGGTAACATGATGTACTGGATTGTTTTGTAAGAACTAAACATTCATGAAAGCAATAAACGTACTCTGACTTTGACGATGCTACAGCTAATGTTTTTTGTTCCAAAGGTGAGGTTCTAGACAATCTGGCAAAAGTAATATTCCCGCCTATACCAAGTAAGTATAGTATAATTACATTTCGTTTCAAACTTTTTTTTGGCTGGTCGTTTATTTGGCTGCGGTCTTCTGTAAGGTGGCTGCTCCAGTTCGAGTGGTAAATCGCTATAAATTTAGTAACTTTTCCATTTGTAAAATAAGTAAAGAATATTAAGCTCAAAAACAAAAGGCTTGTTGAAATAAAGTTCATTCGTAATTTGTAAGGTTTTGTATTTAACCATTATTTGTTCATTTACATGTTTTTGTTTGTTTTCAGAGTACAGAGTAGGCTAAAAGGTAAAAAACACTTTCTTTTTTATTGTTTAACTAATTGTACACGCGACTTTGTCGGCGTGTTTATATTAAAAACTAAAAAAGTTTGAAGATTCGTGTCAACAGAAGAACAGTTTTTTTAACTATTTAGGAAATTGTATATACTTTGTATACATCTATATTCATTAAGTAAATCATGTACAGACCCACGGAAGAGCAATATGTTCATACCGCGTAACTGCAAAAGGCGTTAAATTAAAACATCGCGCTCTTTAAACGAGTTATGGATCAATTTACGTTACCTTATTATAAAGATAGTCCAAAAAAGATCCTTCATATTTCGGTCTGTAAAATATAGTCAAATGACTAAGATAACTATAATTTTGACCTGTACAACCGTACAAAAGCCGATACGAGGTTTTTACGACCTGATCTTACGCGCTTTTGCACGCGCAACGACGATATGGCACTTTAAGCCTTTTTTTATAATGCTTTTGTTGTTAAACAAACACGTATATACATCATTACCCAGGAGAACATTTGTTTGTATTTTGCGTGCAGCTGTCAAACATCAGAATCTACGATCGAAGAGTGTTTAACTTATTATTTTTTCTGTCTCAGGTCTGGGCGATTTGATCTACCTCCGACGACGCGGCGGCTTACCACTGAAGAAATTGAACGATGTATTTTAGTGAACCTTATTCTTTGTTTCCCTTCCATCTTTTCAAAACATAGCTTATTCCATGTTAAAAGTTCCTGACCGGTAATATGTTTAAGACACATTTTTATTGACAGTTACTAAACATTCATGTTTATTATTAAAGATTTTTGAAATATTATTTAATTTTATTTAATTTTTATCCCAAAATCTTATATATTAAAAATTAATCGCTGTTTGTAAGTCTCGCTGAAACTCTACAACGACTAAATAGATTTGGCTAATGTTGGTTTTGAAATAATTGTTGATGTCCAGGGAAGGTCAAAAGGTTAGACAATTTTGAGAATATGGGCGGCACAGCTAGTAACCAATAATTACTTTATTTATTTATTTTATTTATTAATTTCAACAGTATGCATGCTGATTCACAGTGTTCCCAAATCGCCAGCATGCTAATTTCAGAATTTACTTCAATATTACATAGGAAGATAAAAAAACAAAATTATTGTTACAGTAGTCACAGAATAAGAAGTCGGATTTGACAGCTGTCATTGGAACTACAATGTAACTTAGTACGATTCAAACAAAATTAAAATAAACTTAATAAATCATTTTTTATAATGTATTATATTATTTAATTTTAAATATTGATTGTAATAGCGGAATATAATACGAAATATTTTTTTTACGTGTGAGTTTAGAAAATAAATGGAAAATTACATTTTGGCAAAAACAGTTACGTTCTATGTCTTCTTTTTTTTAAATGGTAGTGCCGTACCGATTTAATCGCTGATTCTTTACAAAAAATCGTTGTGAAAAAAAATATTTATATGATGTTAGGTACTGTAAATCTGTGTAGCTTGCCATTAATATAAAAAATCATTAACAAAGAATATGTGACGCGCACCGGTAGCCCGGCAGGCGTCGTCGACGCGGTCTGTCGCCTTCTTGGAACTTGACTGTGTGTGTGCGCTCAAAAATACGGAACCACCATTTTCGACAAAGAAAATGATGTCCTTATTAAAAGATGCTTGCGCCAATGTAAAAAAGAAGATATGGCAAAAGCAGTCGAAAAAACTAAGAAAATTACAAAGAAGATTTCGACAGAGAAGTTAGGATCGACAATTTCATGGAGAATGAAATTATTATATACTGGTGGGGATGACAGCTCTACAGATGATTTTGGATTTTCTTCCGATGAAAGTCAAACATAAGAATAAATATTATAAATTGAGTACCTAAATTGTTTTATTTTCAACCCAGAAAGCTTGCCTTATATGTATTTGTATATAGTTGTTGGAGTTAGGAAATCGTCACACTAAATGTATAGATACATATCATTATATAGTGTATCAAGACCTCTGGGCGCAGGGATTTGTTTAAATTGCTAGGCTTGTTGTGAAAGAAACTAAACGATTTGAATTTCTATAAATTTTAAATCGATATTCATAAATAAATCGGATAACTTAGTAATCGAATTTTTAAGTTACATCCTTATTTGCGTCAGAATGCCATCTGTCAAATCCGACTTCTTATTTTGTGACAACTGTAATAAAGATTTAAGATTAATTAATATTACAATATGTCAAAATTATTAATTTTTCATGTCGAAAGTTCCTATCCGGTAATATGTTTATAAAACAATTTTATAGATCAATCATTTATTGAATAATGTATACAAATAAAAATTTATGTTTATTCAATTTTTATTTTTATTTATATCTCGTAATAATTTTGAGCCGATCGTAGCCGAGACGCCAACGGGCTGGATTTCAGTGTTGCGCCATTTTAGAAGTTCCGGGTTTGATTCAAAGTGGGTAATGAAAACGAACTTTTCCATATTGACTTTGGTTTGGGTATTGTGGTACCGTCGTTGTTTAATAAAGATATTTTCTATTCTATTCTGGTTTATTGCGCAGTTGCTGTGAATATGGAATCTTTTGTCAACTCATCCCGCTCGATCTCATCCAACGGGATGAGTTGTCCTATAGTAAATTTTTGAATCGGACAACTCATCCCGCTAATAGATTTTGTGTCTTCATTTGTTATATGGGTGCCCTCCTTTGTTCTTCATTTTATTTTTATTAATTATATTTACATAAAAGATAAAACTAAAATCTCACGTTTGTGATTTTTTAGTTTTATCTTTTATGTAAATATGTATTTTTTAGTTTTATCTTTTATGTAGTATGAATGGGTGCCCCTTCAATATTTATTTCTTTTGGTTTTAGTATTTATCGTTATAGCGACAACAGAAATACAAAATCAGTAAAACTCTAGTTATCACGGTTCTTAAAATACAGCCTGGTGACAGACAGACAGACGGGCGGACAGAAGGACAGCGATGTCTTAGTAATAGGGTCTCGTTTCTACTGTTTGGGCACGGTATCCTAAAATTAATGCGATTAATGGAATAGTTTAATTAAAATCATTATTATGTCATTCTGAGGTAACTTACATTCTCTTTGCAGAAGAGGTTTCGGATCCACCATAAACAATTTTTTCTTTAAGTTTTTATTTGAAATCTTATACCTACTTAAATATAGAGAACACAATCGCACTATATTTAAAAGAAACAAAAAAAATCATCTCCTCTTGCGATAACTACATACCTACATAGTTCTAAACATATTCGGCAGAGGACACTTACCGGAGGCTAACAGGTTGATACAACAAAACAAAATCATCGCCTACGATAAGCGGTTAGCTGGAAGAACAGCACGCGCGATACGTGAAGGTCGTAGGTTCGAGTTCCGTACCGCAAGGGGAGATGAAATTTTCACTGTTGTTTTAAAGTATTTAAAGTGCAGCGTCAAGCACCATAAAAAAATATGAAAAGCAATAACACTACTACCTCTGGCAACATTTTACCGCAGACTGGATTAATTAAACAAAGTTCCCAGCAACACTCTCTATGCCGATCAACAATGTTGATCAACTGTTGCTAAACAAATGTTTACCATAAATACGAGGCTTTAAAGTTCACTTTCTTCATCATTACACACAAGGCCGTGTACTTTCGCGTAATGAAATGCGTCAAAGGGCAAAAAAAACCTTTGTAAAATTGAATTTACTAATTTTACTTGACTTTTCAGACTAATCATGATTGATTTGAGTTACTTCCGCCAGAAGTATATGTTAATTAGGCCCCTTTGACGTGAATGAAAACAATGATGATGACATGAAGAGAAACTGATAGAAATAATGATTTGAGCTACCAGGAGTATATAAACTCAAAGAGTCTATCGATCTATCATTGTGGGAAGGTACTTCCTAACAGACATCAATATGAATTTCTCTTACCTGCTAGTCTTGGTGTGCGCCTTGGTAAGTCTCTATTTCAGTATGTCGTGCCATGTCTATTCCATTTGTTCCATTGTTAGACTAATAGTTAATGATTTTATTATTTTTATAGTACTTTACGCCATACTAGCGAACTTTAAATATTAGAAACAGAAAATTTGTATCTCCTCTTGCGGGAATCGAACCCACGAGCAGCACGAGATAAGAGCAGCACGCACGATACGTGAAGGTCGTGGGTTCGATTACCGCACCGCAAGGGGAGATAAAAAAAATCTGGTTTCTAATATTTCTTCAAGGTAACGGCGACAAGTCTAGTAATAGATTTATTATGCTGTACTTGTCGCCCTTAAGCTAGGACCTCATTACCACTTAACATCATGTGGGATGAGGTCAATCTTGAAGTGTAATATAAAAAAAATGTATGGTTAATGATCCTGGTGGATGAACCAAAGTCTGGGATTCGATACCCAACTGAACAAATCTACGTATAGAGAACATTTGTGTTTGTTTTGTGGTTGTATGTTTATATACGTATTTCTACTATAAATATAAGTATTAATACTATATTAAATTTAAGGTTAAGTACTATTTTTCCTAGTATTTACGTATTAGGCTCCTCAGTCGGGTCCAAATGCGAATAGAACTTTTCTATACAGCGCCGTTAGGATGGCGCGCGGTTGGGCAACAGCCCAGGGCGCTCGGACTTGATCGGGCGCTAAAAAGCTACCCTGAGGTACCCAGACGTATTCCCCCAAAACGATGTATTGGTATACGCTTTTACAGGGGCGCTGGCGGAAATTCGTCCAGGGCGCCAGTAATGCTAGAACCGGCACTGTTTCTATATTGTCCTGGGACTGGGTGTAGTAGTACCGACGTCATTTCTGATTACTGTAACATAAGTGCTTAAAGTACTTATCATAGAATCAGGGCAATGTACGTGACGTAGTCTAATAATTATTATTAAAATTTTATTTATTTACATTCTTGGGGAACAGGTCAACAGGATTTTGTCTGATAATTCTGATAATAAAATAAATAAATAATAAATGCGCCAGACAATCACACCAATCACCTGGTCTCAAACTAATGTTTTCCCTTGTACTATGAGTAGGTACACCCAGACTCAAGTCAATTTAGAAAAGTTCTTTCTCCAAATTAACCCGACCGGGAATCGAACCCGGAACCTTTATTTATTTATTTAATAGGTACACCAACAGAACATATACATAGCATTTAAGGGGCATCTGATACAGAGGTAAGTTCTAGTATATGCTCCAATAAGAGGAGTACACAGCATTCAAAATAGGAGCAACACAGAATTAGATACATTTTCGTAAGGAAAATTGAATTTAGGACCTTTCACACTTTGGCCGCCTACCTTAGCCAGTGCGCCACCGAGGTCGTCAAAATGATCTTCTTTATTTCTTCAGATCGGCCTGGCCTTCGCTGCTCCAGCTGCGGATCCAGTAGCGGACCCTGAGCCAGGTCTCCTTAGTAAGTAACACTCGCTGACCACTTTCAAGGGTTCCGTAGCCAAAGTGCAAATTACGGACCCCTATTGGATTTATCATGCCTGTCATTCCAATTTGCATAGCCGCTTTTTTTCAAAAACTAAAACAACTTTATTTTTGAAAATTGGTAAGTAGATATATTCTGTCAATTGCGTTAAGTTTTCAACAAAAATAGAAAAAAAAAGAATAAAAAGAAGAATTAAGACAGGTAGGGCACAGCGATTTATCGCTCGAACTGGAGCAGCCCGACTGGTGAAATACCTCCACCTTGCAGAAGACCGCAGCCAAATAACAATCACTTCTGTGTTGTTGTGTTCCTGCGTGTAAGGTTTCCAGAGCTCTTGGGAAGTACTAATTAGTAGCAGGGGTCAAGCCTTTACAATTTACGTTACAATATTATTATCCTGTACCTGTCGCCTTTAAGCTAGGACCTCTTTACCACTTACATCAGGTGGGATGAGGTCAATCTTGAAGTGATATAAAAAAACCAGTATGTTTTGGGAGTTCCCCACTCGTCCCCGTCCCTCATTGAAATATTCATCAAGTTTGTAGTACCCTTTTTTCTTTAAACATGATTTAAGATAGACCTTATTAACAATGATGTTTTTTTCAACAGGCGATGTTCTAGGAAATGTTTTCTTTGGTGCGTCAAGTAAGTATATTTACTGTTAAACTGGCATTATTTAAATTGTTAGTAGTAGACCAATGAACGAATAAAACATGGAAGAATTCCCTTTATACTAACTTCATTCGAATATCGTCACCAAAACACACACAAATGTAAAGCACACAAGCAATAGATACGCGATGTATTACTACATCGACACTTGAAAAGAAACTTTAAGGCTAATGCGTTTAGGTCGACAAACGATGTTCGTTAGAGGGGTCGTTCGTTACGTCATCTCGTAAAATGGGATTGAACAGGCCTATGACTCGCGGCGTCCGTGGAAATGGTACTCGTACCAGCGCTAGCTCACTTTCGTAAGCCACGCCCACCGTGCCTTACTTTTCGTGGTGCCATTTTCAGGCGTTAGTAATGCTTCTTTGTTTTTTGTTTATATTGGCCTAGACTAGTCGCTTCTCTTTCTAGTTATGCATGCGACTTTTTCTACGTGGAATACCTAGCGACAGTCGGTAGCACATTTCAAAGAAACATAGAATTTTCATCTCTAAAAATATAACACAAATGTAAAAATGTATTAAGATGCCAAAGTGTCTTTGATTCCGTGGTTTTCAAACATTTCTGCAACGAATGTACCACGAGCCGTTAAGTTCACATCTATTTAGTTTTAATTATTACTATTTTTGAGTTTTTAAATAAAATACCTTTATTTTTTTTTATTTTAATAAAAACTGTTTTTTTGCTTACTGAATATAATTGCTATTTATACCTAGGTTGCGAAAAATAAAATTTTAATTAATTTGAAATATAAGTAAACACGCCCGACACAAAAAAGTGCGAAAAGCCTTTTTATTTGATACTTATAATGGGGGAGATGTGACAAAAAAAATTGGTAATCCGTCATTTTCTAACGTCGGCCATCTTGGATTTGAATTTTGTCACGATTAATATTCTCTTTATTACTAGTCAAGTCCTTTTGTATGATACCTATATTGTGGTAGTTGTTTTAAAAAAAGCAATCCATAATTTTGTGACGGCGGCCATCTTGGATAGGTATTTAACATAGTTAAGACTCCCGACTTATTTAACTTTCAAATGAAAGAATCAAAATCAAAATCAGTTCATTTGTTCTGGAGCTGCGATGCCATAGACAGATACACACACCGACACGTCAAACTTATAACACTCTGTCGTTTTTGCGTCGGGGGTTAAAAGAGAAATATCTGTATTTTTGTGTATGTGTTTGTAATTCATAAACTATATGATATAACAAGTTTTTTTTTTCAACAGATGATATTCTAGGAAACCTCATCCCTAAGCCAGGTAAGTGCCTCTACCTACTGTTATTTAAGACCGCAGCCAAATAACAATCACTTCTGTGTTGTTGTGTTCCTGCGTGTGAGTAAGGTTTCCAGAGCTCCAGGGGGGTGCTACATTAGTAGCAGGGGTTAAGCCTTCAAGGTGAGGGTCACAAGTCCAGTAACAGGTTTATTACACTGTAATTTTCGCCCTTAAGCTAGGACCTCATTGCCACTTAACATCAGGTGGGATGAGGTCAATCTTGAAGTGCAATATAAAAAAAAAAACTAGAATTATTAAAATTATTCGCGCTAGACTAGCTATGCGCGCAGCTTTCTCCGCATGGAATACTTATGCCCAATATCTGAAAAACAATCCATCCAGTTACGGATAGTAATAAATTATACGAGGCGTAAGCTAAAACCGTTTTGAACTCGTAGTCAGTTGGAGAGAAACGGATTGTCATTTTTGACACATTAGAAAAATATTGGAGGGCATTATTACAGCATTGCACCCACGGTCCTCAATGCGAGGTGGGGATGGCCTAGGGGATCGGCCGTCTCCACGTTCCCCCTAAACCATTCCGGGGGAAGAGTCGGGGCTGCTTAAACAGCAGCCATTCCGCCGGTGATGTTGTGGTGGTTCTTAAAAATTTCCCACAGCATTACCATTAAGGCGATGAGGTCCCCGGGGGGTTTTAGTGGGTAGGCCTGTTTTTAGGGCAGGAGAGTCCCACACACGCCGTCACCTCCCTCAGGAGACGGTACGGTGCGCCAAGCATTTCCCCCCGCAAAAAAAAAAAAAGGCATGACTTTAAACAACGGTCATTGAGACTTATACGATTCATGCCTTGGCTCGAAAATTAATAATACTCGTATGCAAGAAAGAGAACCGCTAACGCTTACTTAGACTATAGAAGAGAGGTAGGGCATAACGATTTATCGCTGGAACTGGAGCAGCCCGACTGGTGAAATACCTCCACCTTACAGAAGACCGCAGCCAAATAACAATCACTCCGGTGTTGTTGTGTTGTGTTTACAGAGCTCGTGGAGAGTGCTATATAAGTAGCAGTGGTCAAGCCTTCAAGGTAAGGGTGACAAGTCCAGCAACAGATTTATTATACTGTACTTGTCGTCCTTAAGCTAGGACCTCATTATCACTTAACATCAGGTGGGATGAGGTCAATCTTGAAGTGCAATATATATATATATATATATGTATATAACATTCCTAAAATCAAAACACGTCAATCACGTCAATTTCTTACTTTAATGTTCACAGTTCTAGTATTTTTCATAAACGATTACGTATGTGGGAAATTGAAACCTGAATACGTTAGGGTGCAAACTATTTTTAATTTTCCGTATAGTGGTATCATTTCTAATGTCACTTTAGTACACTTAATTAAAAATCAGAGTACACAAAGGGATCAATCAAACACGCCTTCAGTGTGTCCAGTCAAGACTTATGTTAGGCAGCAAATGTTTACCGTGATGTGTTACAGACCGTATACGATATAATAAGAACATTTTTTTCAACAGCTGACATTCTCGAAAATCTGCTCACTCCTGGGAAAAGTAAGTGTCTTTACACTGTTAATCCAGCATATTTAAAATTATGAGTTATATATTTAATAAAATAGGGAATATGCTTGTAAAGCCTGATATTATTTAATAATTATTTTGAACTAGCTGTGCCCGCGACTTCGTTCGCGTGGACTACATCCTTTCATGGTCGGTTTTACCCCTTTCTCCCCTAATATTTGAAACAAAAAGTAGTCTATATTTTAATCCAAGTTTCGAGCTATATTTGTGCCAAATTTCATATCTTTAACTTCAAAAATAAACATTTTTCCATATAAACTTTCAAAGGTGGTATTACCCCCATCCCCCCCTTATTTTCTAATAAAAAGTAGCCTATGTCCGTTCTTGAGATTCAACGTATACCTATACCAAATTTCATCAAAATACGTTCTGCCGTTTAGGCGTGAAAGAGTAACAGACGGACAGACAGATAGACAGAGTTACTTTCGCATTTATAATATTAGTATGGATTATGAGATAAAATTTAATTAAAAATAAAAAATATTTAAAAAGTCTTTAATAATAAACATAAATGTTTGGTTACTGTCAATAAAAATGTGTCATAAACATATTACCGGTTGGGAACTTTTAACATGAAATAAGCTATGTATTGAAAACATGGAAGGGAAACAAAGAATAAAGTTCACTAAAATAAATCGTTCAGTTTCTTCAGACAGACAGACAGACAGACAGACAGACAGACAGACAGACAGACAGACAGACAGACAGACAGAGTTACTTTCGCATTTATAATATTAGTATGGATTCATTTATGTCTGTTAGTTACTTACACATTAAGTATTTTATACGTAGAGAGTTTTTTATTTTTTGATACTAACTTGTTTCATTTTATTTTTTTCAGAAGGAAGGAAAGGCTAAGAAGGTAAAAAAACACCTTTATTATCAATAGATTGGAATTAGAAATTTTAATAGTTAGTTAAATAATTCTTAAAAACAAATGTAAATTACAAAATAAATTTATTAATGTAACGTGTACACAGCTATTAAGCATTTAGTTCAAAATAATCATTTGATTGAAATGTCTCTGTAAAGCTTTTTTTAATTTAATTGTCTTTTCTGTCTCAGGTCTCGGTGATTCAATCTATCTACAACTCGGCTTGGCACTGAAGAAATCGGACATCGTAATATTATTGAAATACGTATATTTTTTGTTTCCCTTCCATCTTCTTAGTATGTACCTATCAAAAAAATGTTAAAAATTGCTAATGAGTATTTGATTCTGTAAGAGGTTTGGCGAAATAAAGCACGGATATTGTACCTAAGTAGTTTCTGTATTAAAAGTTTAACAAGATTTTACAACAGTAGTGTCAGCCATTACAAATCAAAAGGAAGAGGGCAGGGGTGGCGCCGTAAAGCGGCAACAAATGGAACTAACCCGGTTGCGTTCCAATTCTATTAATATTTCTTACAGATTCAATAGATTTGTGTAAATAATTATTAGGAAATGATTAATATGCATTAATAAAAAGGTTATTTCAATCAGTTTTTTTTAATCTTTTAAATTCCCAAGCGATTTATCGCTCGAACTGTAGCAGCCCGACTAGTGAAATACCTTACAGCAGGCCACAGCTAAATAACAATTACTTCTGTGTTGTTGTGTACCTGCGTGTGAGTAAGGTTTCCAGAGCTCCTGGGGGGTACCTACTACATTAGTAGAACCCCTGCTACTAATCCTTCCAGGTAAGGGCGACAAGCCCAGTAACAGCTTATTATGCTGTACTTGTCGCTTTTATGCTAGGACCTCATTACCATTTAACTTTAGGTGGGATGAGGCAAATCTTGAAGTGCAATATAAAAAAACAAATAAAAGATTAATACATCATACAATTGTGTAGATTTCTTAGTTTTACTATTTATCAGCGAAACAAATTGGTAGCATAATAAAATGTATGCTGAGATAAGTCCGTTATCCCGCCCTCCCCTTTCCTTCACAGAACCACAAGAGCTGGCGATATCATGGCTTCACCGTGGAAAATATTCCATCCCGTTAAAATAAATTGGTAGCTCATATCTTTGCCGCACCATTAAAAAGTGGAACTCGTTGCCGGCTCACGTGTTTCCTCCTTCCTTAGATACAAAATCTTTCAAAAGGAGCATGAAGAATCATCTATAGTTTCCAATATCATTGGCTAGACCAAGGCTCAAAGATTTCGATGGCTTGGACACTTAAAGAGAGTGGGAGAGGATCGCAGCGTCAAGAAAGGTTATCTGAGGTGATCTTGGCCGTCGGCCGGTTGGCCGCCCTAGGTACCGCTGGAGCGACGTAGTGAGAGCTGATCTTCAGGAGCTGCAAGTTGGTGACTGGCCAGGCTGGCTCATCAGAGGCCGAAACACACTTTGGGTCATCGAGCCATGGCAGTAAGTGTAGTTTCCAAAGCCCCTCTTCTCATGGTAAGTAATCATTATAATATTTTGTCACGCTTTACATTTCATCGAACAAAACTCGTAAACCGTGTCGCGGTGTCGTAAAATATGCAATAATTTCAACATAATTCAAAATGTTACTTGGAACGTTCTTTCGGCCTACAAAATATGATATTAAATATCATTTTTGTCGGTGTAGGTGAGTATTCTTTTAGAATAAACGATAACATAATAGGCTATCAGTATTATAAATTACTTAAATTATATATTCTGAATTTGGTAGTAGCATTATTTGGTTTATGGAGAGAAGATTTATAAGTGTTACTGTTTTAATTTACATGATTCGGTAGTTATAGGTTCCGAACCGGTGCATCATTTTTAAATAGAGACGATTCATAAGTATTACTGATACAATTAAAAAGATTTTGCCTTATCTTTCTACCAAATCCCGTTTAAATTCAATCAGTTCATGCGTGGAAAGGCAAAAAGTAAACATTTAAACATCTAACCATATTATTTAAACAAAAACATAAAAAAAACCATCTCCCATTACGATGTAGGTGTCAAACCCAAGACCTTCACGTAGGTATAGCACGTGCTCAGCTCTTTCGACTTTAATAGAATCACAATACATTTATTTTAATCTATTCACATATTTATACAGCAAAAAATCACACATTATTTCTAACTTCAGCGATTATACTCGTATTGTTAAAAGGATTAATTATGTATGTAATTGGAAATGTATCATGTCATAAAATTAAGAATACTAGAATAGAATAGAAATCATCTTTATTCATGTAAACTTTACAAAAGCACTTATGAATAGTCAGTACAAATTAAGTATTCTACCGCCGTGTTCGGAATGTTGATCATGTCAAGAAGAACCGGCGAGAACACTCGACACTTACTCTTTTCAATGTAACTTATGAGCTAAGTTAATGAAGTACTAAAGAATATTAAATAAAACAAAGATGGTCTCCGTGGTAAGGTAGATGGTAATGCAGACAGCATTCTGGGTCCCTTGTAGAGTTGTCAAGTCTTTTAGATGTCTTTATATAAAGACAATGCATTGGGACCCCACGGAACTAGGGTTTCAACACGGAATGCAACAAAAAGATTTCTTTTTATATTGCACTTCAAGATTGACCTCATCCCACCTTATGTTAAGTGGTAATGAGGATCCAGCTTAAAGGCGTCAAGAACAGCATAATAATAGCTGTTACTATACTTGTCGCCCTTACCTTGAATGCTTGACCTCTGCTACTAATGTAGCACCCCCCAGGAGCTCAGGAAACCTTACTCACACGCAGAAACACAACAACACCGAAGTGATTGTTATTTGGCTGCGGTTTTCTGTAAGGTGGAGGTATTTTTCCAGTTCGAGCGATAAATCGCTTTGCCCTACCTCTGTTAAAAATTTGTTTTCAGTTATAGCAACAGAGGTTCGTAGCGAAGCTGATCTTGATTCAAATGATGACCAGAAGCCGTATAGGGCTAGAGTGGTATTCTATAAAGAAAAAAAGAACAAAGATGAGCTAGCAAGTATTATACAGGCACTGAATGAAAAAAGAAATGATCGCCAAGATGAAGAATTTGTGGGGACCGGCAATCGTGGTAAGGAATGTTTTGCGTATTTAAAATAGTAGTCTTTTAATTTATAAAAAATTAGCGGTCCCGGCGAACATTGTTTCGCCTTAGAGGAATTTCCCGCTTTTCTGTTGAATTTTTTCCTGAATATTCTTTGCTATAAACCTCACGGAGCCAGTGGAAATCGGTTCGTGCGTTCTGGAGTTATAGCGTCAGGAAGGAAAACTCGACTTATTTTTCTATAGTAGATTTATTACTACGTAACTAAAATACGAAAATTAGGCTAGAAAGATAGTCAAGTCTAAACATTTAAAAAAAAACCTAAAATTTGGATAACCCACGTTATTTCTTTCATCACCTTGCACCGCTTCAAACATTTGATTATAGTTGTCAGGTATGCTCCAGTTCAGAATCCAAAGACTTTGGTGCAAAAAAACCGCTTGAACCAGCTCTATTTCGACTTTATGGAACCCCGTGTTAGAATACACTTGATCAAGAATTCTGATGTACTGGACGCATTCATAAAGAATCTGAGGAGGTAAGTAGATAAATAAATAAATGAATATTGGACAACATCACATACATTGCTCTGATTCTGTGGTAAGTAGCTAAAGCACTTGTGTTACTGAAATCAGAAACAACGACGGTACCACACCACCCGGACCCGAGACAATACAGAAAAGTTCGTTTCCCATATTGACCCGACCGGGGATCGAACCCTCGGAGATGACGCGACGCTAAAGTCCGGCACGCTCGCCTCTCAGCTACGGAGGTCGTCAAGTCAAGTAGATGGATCATAACAAACTTTCTGTACTAGAAAGTAATATTCTACAAAAATAACAGGCCACTTACCGACGGTTAAGAGGTTAATATAACAGAATAATTCACAAATCAATTCAAGAGAAGAAAGGCATAGCGATTTATCGCTCGAACTGGAGCAGCCCGACTGGTGAAATACCTCCACCTTACAGAAGACCGCAGCCAAATAACAATCACTACCGTGTTGTTGTGTTCCTGCGTGTGAGTAAGGTTTCCAGAGATCTTGGGGGTGCTCCGTTGCCGGCTCATGTGTTTCCTCCTTCCTTTGACATGGATTCCCTCAAAAGGAGCGTGAAGAAACATCTTGCGGGCCAGTATGGCGATGCTAACGGATAGGATATTTTGATATCAAATCCGTTGTCATCGCGATGTGGGTTCCTCTCTTGCTTACCATCAGGCTGGGAGGAGCCAATATACAGCGCTACTATAAAAAAAAAATTGAGAACCTCCTCCTTTTTTTTGAAGTCGGTAAGTCGCGCTGCTGCAGCGGGCGCCGCTCGTGCGAGCGCTTCGATTACTGAATGCCATATCAGAGCAATGCGATTTATTTTACAGTAGGCCAAACGAGGTCTTAAGATTGGCTATTAATATAGCATCAAAAACGACATAATTGTATTAGGGTAAGCCTGTAAAGATTATGTTTGTATGCTTATAAATAAATAAATAAATAAATAAATAAATAAATAAATATAATAATAATTACAAGAGAAAATTGAGACCCACCAAACCTGTTGCTATGCAATTCTAGTAACAACACGCTTAGCAACAAGTAACATGTGCCTAGTAACTGGGTTGCCAGATCTGTCGCGAACACATGTATACCTACTGTATTGTTTATCATCTCTTGAAAACAAAATTTACCATAATACATTGCGTTAAAATTCAGCCCGTCCACACATCTTCTTTTTACTTAGTAGTGACGTAAGCAACTTTGATGAGATGTTTCATTGTCAATTATTATTAAGTTACAAAATCTAACTGACCGTCTATGCTCGGTTTCAATATTAGAAAAAACGACCCGTTCAGTTACGGACAGTAAGTGAAAGTGAAAGTGAAAGTATTTATTTAGCACACAAAAAACGATATAAAAAAAAAATACAATGTTACAAGGAATTATATTACAGCTACAAATTAAACTAAACAGGTAACAGCTTACATCTAATCTAATTCCTACCCTAATAGTGTGCTAAAAAGGCAACCGTCTCAGCATTATGCCGTGATACCACTGCATGGCACCACGACGCTGGTTTTCAGTGGTCGCCTGATGATGACGGAGAGGTAGGCGCCATTAAAAGTGCAAAACAATAATTAGATAAATGGTAGCAATTACACACCATCTTGCATAAGCAAAGCGTGCTAGGATATGATAGGATGTGCAGTAAGATATACGAGGTGTAAGCTAAACAGATACAGACTCGTAGTCGGCTGGAGAAAAACGGATTGTCATTTTTAACTCATAACTAATCGTAAAATATTGGAACCGGGGATAAATAACTCATTGTTTTTTAATCAAGGGATCATTTCCTGAAACTTTCACTTATAGAAACTACAAAACAGTCATCATCATCATTTCAACCTGTTACTGTCCACTGCTGAACATAGGCCTTTCCAACCGATTTCCAGCGCGACCGGTCCATTGCCACCTGCATCCAACGAGACCCAGCAATTGTTACTAGGTCGTCGGTCCATCTGGTAGGTGGCCGTCCCACACTGCGCTTGGTGGTACGTGGTCTCCACTCAAGAACCTTTTTGCCTCATCGACCGTCCGATCTTCGTGCTATGTGGCCAGCCCATTGCCACATCAGCATATTAATCCTACGGGCTATGTCAGAAACATTCCTGATTCGGTCACGTAGAGAAATGCCAAGCATAGACCTCTCCATAGCTCGCTGAGCGACTTTGAGCCTTCTAAAAAAAAAGTTCTTTTGTGAAGCACCACGTCTCAGAGCCGTATGTCATCACTGGTAACACACACTGGTTGTACACCTTTGTTTTATGGCACTGAGGGATGTTGGACAAAATAAACAAAACAGTAAGTAAAATAAATTGGCAAAACCCGTTTGAACTCGTATTCACAGCTGGTTTATCATTAACGGATACGTCATAACATTTAAATTAAGTATTAAGTTGTTAGTGAAATTAGGGAGGTATGTTGGGCTCTATTTGTTTTAACACCATTTATTTTACAGTCACTTCTTAAAATAGATTCGAAATAATTAAACAGCTGGCATTTGGTATTCTCTTCAACGATACTCAAATTGTTCAACGATAGCAATGACTAGAAGACCTTGGCTGAAAGGCTAGCAGGCCGGACTTTGGCCTCGCGCCATCTCTGAGGTCCTGGGTTTTATTTCCGGTCGGGTCGATATGGACAACGAACTTTTCTATATAGTTTTAGGTCTGGGTGTTGTGGAACCGTCGTTGTTTCTGTAACACAAGTGCTTAAGCTACTTACCACAGGATCAGAGCAATGTATGTGATGTTCAGTTTCACCAGTCGGGCTGCTCCAGTTCGAGCGGTAAATCGGTATGCCCCACCTCTCTTAAATTCATCTCAATCATGAGATCTCATCGTATAGTGCCTTTGTTTTTTTTATGAGTATGAGAGATAAAACCTCAAATTTCAAATTTAGCTTGATACTCATTTCAATACGGTTTTTTCTAAAGAATCATTATGTTTGACCTATACCCGGTTCCAATATTTGAAATACGATTCGTTCTACATAGTTACGGATAGTAGTAAATTATACGAGGCGTAAGCTACAAAAGACTGACGGATGATTGATGACAGCTGATATGGAAAGTAAATTTGAAATTAGAATTAACGACTCGTTCAAAAACGGCTAATCATTTTGACATATTACAAATTGTAAAATATTGAAACTGGGCATGAAATGGTTCTACAGCATATTTGCACCAAACAAAACTCTACCTTGTGCCGAATTTCAATTTTTTTTTTATGGACTCTATCTCGCGTCTCTAGATAACGCGATGATTCCGCCAATGTCAAGTGTTTAGAGAGACGTTATAATTATGTAGAATGCTCGGTGATGAGAGCTTATTCATTTCTGAAATGAGATCTTCAATTTCTTACTTCACCAATTCGATTTTTTTTTTAAATGTCGTTTGATACTGAGCATCAATACGACAAAGTTATTACAATCTAGTCTGAAAAGACTAATAAGTAATTTATATATATTTATTATTATTTAGTAATAGATTTTCTTTTTCGATTTTATTATTTTTATAGTACTAAACGCCGTACTAGCGAACTTTAAATATTAGAAACAGAAAAATTTTATCTCCCCTTGCGGTAAGAGCAGCACGCGCGATACGTGAAGGTCGTGGGTTCAATTCCCGCACCGCAAGGGGAGATAAAATTTTTCTGTTTCTAATATTTAAAGTTCGCTAGTACGGCGTTTAGTACTATAAAAATAATAAAATCGATTAAGAAGCCAGGTGTCTTCGATTCCGTGGTTTTCAAACATTTCTGCAACGAATGTACCACGGGCCGATAAGTATGTAGTTCTAAACATATTCGGCAGAGGGCACTTACCGAAAGGCTAACGGTTGATACAGCAGAAAAATTTCATCGCCTACGATAACTTGCGGTTAGCTCAGTTGGTAAGAGCAGCACGCGCGATACGTGAAGGTCGTGGGTTCAATTCCCGCACCGCAAGGGGAGATAAAATTTTTCTGTTTCTAATATTTAAAGTTCGCTAGTACGGCGTTTAGTACTATAAAAATAATAAAATCGATTAAGAAGCCAGGTGTCTTCGATTCCGTGGTTTTCAAACATTTCTGCAACGAATGTACCACGGGCCGATAAGTATGTAGTTCTAAACATATTCGGCAGAGGGCACTTACCGAAAGGCTAACGGTTGATACAGCAGAAAAATTTCATCGCCTACGATAACTTGCGGTTAGCTCAGTTGGTAAGAGCAGCACGCGCGATACGTGAAGGTCGTGGGTTCAATTCCCGCACCGCAAGGGGAGATAAAATGTTTCTGTTTCTAATATTTAAGATTTTCTTTTTGACAGCAAAACTTCAAGCAGCTCTGATAGCTCAAGTGACAGCTTAGATGACAGCTCAAATGACAGCAGTAGCAGTACCTTTGAGAAAAGACTTAAGGGTGTAGGTCTGAATGATGTTAGAAGAAGCGCCAAATTCAAGATTGAAGGTCGTAAGTCAATAAATATATGATGGACTAGTTGTGTCCGCGACTTCCTTTGCGTGGTCGGTTTTACCCCTATCTTCCCTAATATTCGAAACCAAAAGTAGTTCATATTTTATTCACAGTGAATCGTCAAGAGTGATCTAATTTTAAATTACCACCTTGTGTACCAAACACTAAAGATGCAATAAGAATACTAAATTGAGTATTAAGCATTATTTTTAAACATTTAAAATAATTTAACGGGTCAAAACGCGACACCATTTTTATTTAGTAGTTAATACGAACTACTTACTGCCCGACGTTTCGGTTAGGTTGCACCAACCGTGCTCACGAGCTGACTGGTCTTGCTCGCCTTCGTCTATTCGGGGGAGCTTGCAAATCTACATCCACCCTCACATTTTAAATAAAATATTAACTACTAAATAAAAATGGTGTCGCGTTTTGACCCGTTAAATTATTTTAAATGCTTAAAATGGAACGTGATAGTCTTAAAATTTATGACAAATTTCGTATCACTAACTTAAAAAATAAACATTTTCCCATACTTATTCTTCGCTCCTATTGGTTGGGCAAGGGGCGATGTTTTTTTGTTCCTTTACAAATATTATGAGGGTTCTTTTCAAATACTGTCTACTTAAATCTATTATCTATACCAATATTAAAAAGATGTGTTTGTTTGTTATTTGTTTGAACGCTCTTTGGTTTTGAGCTGCTGGGGCGTGCTACATTAGTAGCAGGGGTCAAGCCTTCAAGGTAAGGATGACACGTACAGCAACAGCTTTATTATACTGTACTTGTCACCCTTAAGCTAGGACCTCATTACCACTTATCATCAGGAAGGTTGAGGTCAATCTTGAGGTGCAATATAAAAAAAAAACTCAAATATAGGATTACCACAGTTCGACAGTTCTTCAACGGGTGTTTTTATTCACACAGATGGTTCAGAGGACGACAGCAATTTAAACAGTGAACAAATTAACGTCGAGTTCTCAACTAACTTCCCTCCTTCTCTTGAAGAGCAAATAACTCCTTTCACACCTCACGTTGTAGAAGTAGATGCAGTCAAAACAGCTGATGATGCCAAAATTGATTCAGAAAACGTAGAAGTCAAAGAAAGTAGATTTAAAATTAGAACTCCAGGTGGCGATCGTTTGAAAAAGAATAATAATTGGAAAGACAACGCGGCTTATGAGTGGAAAACAGATGATTTTGAAGATAAAACGCAGAGCGAAGAAAGAAATGACAAGAACAGAGAAGAGAAAGAAGTAACTACAGAAAAGAACTGGGATGAACCGAAAATGAAGGTTGTTAAAGAGAAGTTTGTTAAAGAAAAAAATGATTGGGACTTGAATAGTAAGTGGGAGGATAATGAGAAGGCCACAGAAAAATCTTTGGAACAGGCTGACAGGAAAAAGGATAGGTATTTATTTTTTACTCACAGTATCTACATAATGATACCTCATAACCAGAGGTTGGAATTATGTACAGTTTTTAACGTATTTATACTGATTTCATATAACGCAAAATTAAATTGGATATGCCTCATAGAAATCTTGAAAATGAGGGAAAATCCATAATTTATTAAAAAACGTATGTTTTAGCGCAAAATTAGTAATAATTAAAAAAAGCTACTGAGTTTCTTGACGGTATCTTATCGGTAGTTATAAGTTCCGAAGTGGAGGTAGATTCATTTGATTTATATAGAGACTATTCATAAGTATTACTGATGTAATATATATGAATAAAACATTTGACTACACATACTCACATCAACCACATCAGATGTCAGAGTTGCAAAATTCTAATACACACGATTAGGTCTTATTTGTAGTTTGCCTATCACAACTGGAACACAAAAGACGAAGCGACGCGTACTATAGTGCCCATATTGAAAATCTCGACCAGATCTATATCAATATCAACATTAAGACATGAGTAGAAAAACAGTTCTACCTTATTCCGACCACTGTTATAACATGTCGACATACCTACTTGCCACATGTAGCCAATTTTCCTAATCTATTTTCGACTTAATTTCGCAACCCTTACACTTGATAATCGATCAACGTAGCATCGGTTAAGACTGTGTGTACATGGATACTAACATTTTTATAGATAAAAGTCGCCAAGAGGAAAATACTGAATATATTTTATAAATATCTCACTTATAGTCACAATGATATATGGAGACAATGTTGTTCCCGTAGGCCATATTATTTTTTCATGAAAGTAAGGATTCTTACTAAACCTCCGCCTTTATTGCGTCGAGAATGCATTGACGCATCATCTCGAACCGCCCTGGGTAGGGGCGGCGAGGTATGTCGGGCACGGATTCCGTTGGGAAGGAGGGAACCACCTACCAACTAAACCCGATGGTGGTCCTTCTTGCACGCTATTTCTGGAAAGTTCCGAGATTCCCTTAACGGAATGCTACTCGGCACTATTAAACCTCTGCTAATTCAACCCAAGGTGTACAAAAGTATCTATCCGTGCAAAGCCAGGGCAGACTACTAGTTTGCTACATACGTATTAAAATTTCATGTTTATTTTCAATAAAATATTGTAGCAGAAAACTTCCTCCTTTTATTATTATTAAACTATACTTACTTTTCAGTTCAAAAAAACGAAAAGTTTCACCGCAAAGTGCCGAAGTTTACAAGAAAACCCTCAGTAAAACGAAAAAAAGAAAACAGGTTGATGATGACAATGATTGGGATAAGACGACAACAGGCAGTTATGATAACAACAATGAGAAGAAAGTGAATAAATTCGATGATGATTGGGATAAAAAAACTACACAAAATTATGATAATAACGATTGGAATAAAAAGAAAACCAATAAACTTGATGATGGTTGGAGTAAGCCGAAAAAAAGAAATTCACATGACAACGAGCGAAAAGAAGATGATTATGACAACGACTGGAGAAAGAAGAAAACGAAGAAGTTAGATGACGAGCGAATTAAAAGGAAAAAAACAATTATGATGACGAAGCTGAAAAAGATGGGTTCGATGACAATGGTTGGGATAAGAAAAAAAGAAAAAAAATAGATGACAGTTGGAATAATCCAAAAAAAAGCAATAAGAATGACAACCAATGGAATGATGAATTGGATAACAATGATCGTAAAAAGAAAAAATCTAATAAATTCGATTACGATGGTCCCAAGAAACAAAAAAGAGGCAACTTTGATGATGACGACTGGAATACTAAGAAATCGGGGAGCTTCAAAGATGATGATTTTACTAGAAAGAAGAAAAAAGACAGCTGGGATGAGCCTACCACTAAAAAGAAAAAGCAATTGAAAAATAATAAGAAAGAATCTGATGAAGTTGGTGATTGGGATAATGTGGGGAAAGATTGGAATAAAGGTCGAAAGGTCAGTTTCCTATTTTGAACAAAGCTTAAGTAATAATAACATAACATTAGAAATTTAAGTTAATTAAGCCGCAGTCTGGTAATTGGTGATTACCTATTCTTACAAAATTTTGTGACATTTAACACAACTATATCCGTTCTTAGGTTCCTCGGAAAACCGGTTCTATCTCGTCCCAGGCTTTGCAAATGCTTTTTGTGTTAACGTCTCCCAAAGACAGTGGATTCTGCTTTCATCAAGAGAGGTGCTACCCACTAGAACTTTCTGGTTGGTCCTCATTGCCTTAGTAGGTTGTGCTGTGCTAATTTCTTATTAACCTACGTAATGCAGCGTTTGTGGAATAGTAACAGTAAAACGACTTCATCTCATCCCCCTGGATGTTCGAATAGCAGTGAGTATGAGCGATATAACAGATCTGTCTCTCCACAATAGACACCTTGATAGCTACGCCCTATGACATGACGTACACCATCAACGTGCTGGTCCCCACGCGGTAGCCGGATCCTTTACTATCCTTTTGACAGGAGAAAATACTTTGACGTGTGTGTAGGACTCCCTGCCCTGTTAAAGACAGGAATACCCACTAAAACACTCCCGGTTGGACTAAATCACCTAGAGTGGTAGTGTTATGGGAAATCAGGTCAACCTGACTAACAATACCACCGGCAAATTATCACTAGAACCTAAGCCGCCATTGCCTTCGACAAGCTTGGGCAGAAGGATCATCCCACTCTTATTCAGCAGCTTTCTCCTATTAAATGATTCTACCAGACGACTTCCTTGCAGAAGAAAGCACTTCTCTTCCAAGCATTGATTCTATGCTTCAGAGCCGGTAGCAGTTGTATTCAATGACGATTCAAAAGTGGTAAAAAGTACACTTTTTCTCTATTACCGCACCCTTAAACAAACTCTCTCCATGATCCAAGGGTTTACTAGTAGTGAATACCCCTTTTTTCTTTTTTTAATCAAGAGGAGAAATGCTTAGACGAACCGTACCGTCACCCGAGGGAGGTGACTGTGTGTGTGGGACTTGTGGCCTTTATAAGGGCAGAACTACCAACTAAAACACCCTGGTTGGGCCTCATCACCTGAGTGGTGTTGCTGTGGGAAATCGGATCAACCTGACCAACCACAACACCACCGGTGGAATGGCCGCTTGTGTGAGTCCGTCTCCTCCCACCACGGTAGTTGGAGGGAGATTAGGGATTGGCGATCCAACTCGACCATCCCCACCTTCCAGTAGAGACCAGTACAATGCCGGCTGGAGTGGCGAGCTAGCATTAAGTCCACCTGTTGTACTGTTTTTGCGCAATTAAGTTTTTAAATAAATAAAAGGTAACCCCTGAAGTCTTGATCTCAGGCATTAAAGCCTTGTACCTTTAGGAGAATGAGATTGAATGAATGAGAATGAATTCTTCCTTTAATTTTTACGTAAAACTTTTTTCGGTTATAAAGAAGAAAACTTTTTACAGGAATCTTGGGATGAATCCGTAAGGACAACTCGGAATTCTTGGAAAGAGAAGCAAGTCCGTGACAATGATTACAAAAAACCAAGGTTCATCGCCAGGATGCCTGAGTACCACAATAAAGACAGAGGGGGGAGCTTCCACGGTAGAACACCTATCCCCTTCGTAGGGAGACATGGAATTTACGAAGATAAAAAGTAAAGAGTTACTTTGTTGGTTTTATTTTCTCTTATAGATTCATATAAATGCAAAAATAGCTGTCTGTTTGTCCAGCTTTCACGCCTAACTACTAAACCAATTGTAATGAAATTTGGTATAGGTATACGTTGAACCTCTAGAATTGACATAAAAGAGGGACGGGGGTACTACCGCTCTTGAAAGTTTATGAAACAATTTTTAATTCTAAAGGTCAAGAAATGAAATTTAGCACAAATATAGATCGAAGATTGGATTAAAATAAGGACAACTTTTTGTTTCAAATATTAGGGGAGAAAGGGATAAAACCGACTATGTAAATATATATATAATACCTCCACCTTACAGAAGACCGCAGCCAAATAACAATCACTTCTGCTGTTCTGTGTTGTTGTGTTTCTGCGTGTGAGTAAGGTTTCCAGAGCTCCTGGGGCGTGCTACATTAGTAGCAGGGGTCAAGCCTTCAAGGTAAGGGCGACAAGTCCAGTAACATATTTATTATGCTGTACTTGTCACCCCTAAGATAGGACCTCATTACCACTTAAAATCAGGTGGGATGAGGTCAATCTTGAAGTGCAATATAAAAAAAATATATATATACGTATATGGTAAGAACCTATAGTCTATGCGACCGAAGTCACGGGCACAGCTAGTTTAAAAATATTGTCTGGTTTAAGTCGCTCAGCATGTGTAAAAGATTCGGCAAAGTTGATTGGCTGATAGCATACTGCACGTGTTTTTTCAGCCAATCAGCAGGTGACGCAATGGATTTTATCGATTTTGGCCTTTGTTAAGAACGCGATAAAATGTTCTGGCATGACGCATCAAAGTGATAAGATGTTTTTTTTTATCTCAAAACAAACATTCTAAAGAAAAATAACACAAATAAAGAACGAATACTATTAGTCTTTTGATGGGATGTGAATGCTGATCTAAAAAATAAATATCAGTTTTATTTTATTTTATTTTGCTTTATTAGGACAACCAAAAAGAAAAACGCTGACAATACATACTGATATTTATCAATATTATTAAGGAACAACAAACATACAACAACATATTAAGTTTATGTTGAACTAAGCGTCTTCTTAATTCTTAAAAACTAAAAAAACACGCACATTGAAAAGTAGAAAATAATATGAATTACAAACAGAATACACAATTCAAATTAATTTTGTACTTTTACTTCGATTTTTATAAAAGCGTGTTTTTTTTAGCTTTTTTAACAATTAGTTATTTTTTTAAGTTTTTAGTAAGAAAATTCTATGAATATACTCAATTGAATATAATAAAAAAATATCAAATTATTGTATTGTTTTTGATCCTTGAGACGTTTGCAAAGTTTAAAGTTGATCAACCGTTTCAAAACTGGTGGAAATCGTTCTAAAGACTCCCTTAATACATACATACTCGTAGCTACAACCCAAGCTTACAAAAGCGTGTAAAAAATAATTACATCTGATGGCTTTTGCAAGTAAAATTTACTTGTGTTAAAAGCCGTTTGTGAATTGGTAAAATACATGATGTTAGAACAAAATTCTCATGATATCAGACGTCAATTTTGTGCTAACTTATATTTTTGCAATTTTAATATTTTCTAAGTTTTACTGGTGACATAAAACTTTTATTGAAATTGCTTTAAACACAAGCGAACATGAGAGAGTACAGAAATTTATTGCAAATATTATTATTCACAGCAGGTACTAAGTTGTTTTTATATTTATGCATCATTCTGCACTAGCATACATTAAACATTTTAAGACATGAACCTACGCCCCTTAAGTATTACAAGTGATGCTTTTCCAACTGACAAGATCATAATAAATGAAGTTATGTAATTCCTTTAGTCCAAATTTTCGTTGATACCTGCTCATTTTTGTGCTCTAACTATTTTCTAAAGCAGTTGGGTTCCACCAGTATACCAGCGCTGGGCGGGATTGTGTAAAATCACGAACAGCGCATCACGAACCATTATTGCGCAGAGAGGACCAGGGTTTTAGTCGGTTCGAGTCCGACAGACCACTCTCTGTCTCCCCGTGGCAGAGAGTGATAGTGCGTGGGCATTGGTAAAAAAAAATTAAAAAAATAAACATACCAGCGCTGCTGCGGTGTTTAAATGCCGTAGTTTAATGCTGAGGTGGAACCCAAATTGGCCTCACAAGTTAAATTTTGTATTTTTTTTTTATATTGCACTTCAAGATTGACCTCATCCCACCTGATGTTAAGTGGTAATGAGTTCCTAGCTTAAGGGCGAAAAGTATAGCATAGTAAAACTGTTACTAGACTTGTCGCCTTTACCTTAAAGGCTTGGCCCCTGCTACTAATGTAGCACCCCCCCAGGAGCTCTGTAAACCTTACTCACACGCAGGAACACAACAACACAGAAGTGATTGTCATTTGGCTGCGGTCTTCTGTAAGTTGGAGGTATTTCACCAGTCGGGCTGCTCTTACCTCTTTTAAAATGTCTCTCTTAGTGTGTGTTTAATTTATGGTTAGTAAATGTATTTACTTTTTTATGGTTCCGTACCCAAAGGGTAAAAACGGGACCCTATTACTGTCTGTGCGTGCATCCGTCCGACTGTCTGTCACCAGGCTGTAACTCAAGAACCGTGATAGCTAGATAATTTTCACAGATTATGTATTTCTGTTGCCGCTATGACAACAAAAACTGAAAACAAAATAAAATAATTATTTAAGGGGGCTTCCATACAAAAAAGGTGCTTATTTGCCATTTCATACTTGAACTTAATAACGACAAACTGAATATTTACTAATTTAAACCATACTTTAAATAAATGTTAACTTTACAAATAAAATGGTACGGAACCTTTCGTGACGAGTCCGACGCACACTTCACTGTTTTTTTTCTTTATAGCTTTGTGCATAGTGCATGGACGAAAGTATGACATTGAAGATGAATCCTTGAAACTCTATGGACAAAATTTGCAGTCTTCCATCAAAAGCTTCAGGAGGACTCCGGATTATCTTAAAATATTACAAGATAAGGTAACGAACCTTCTTAATATATAAAAACAACCCGCCCCGGTTTCGCTCGGGTGTAATCAACATACTCAATGTGTATTGAGTATGTGGTTAAATAAATAAAAATCCTTACTAATATTATAAATCGGAAAGTGAGTTTGTTTGTTTGTTCCGCTTTCACGCCGTAACTACTGAACCGATTGCTTTGAAATTTTGCAGACGTAAAGTTAGAAATTCGGATTAAATAATAAGGTACTTTTTATTCCGGAAAAAGTTGATATTCCCGAGGGAAAACAAAAATAAAGTTTGCTTGATGGATGGATTGGAAATGACGTTTGCGATAGATGGCGCTATATGATGGTAACGATGTGCTTTTTAAAATACGTAAGAAGTGGAATGATAGTTTACACTATTTATTTCTTGAGGTATGCGATAGATGGCGCTAGGTATTTAAAAAAAATGGTAACGTTGTTTTTTTACGACACGTAAGAAGTGGAATGATATCTCACGCTTTAACCTGTAGCTCATACACTTATTCGGTGCACTTTTCGACTCATTTACTTGCTTGCTGTTGTATCTTTATTCACAAGTTTTCGATTTTTTTGGTTCCTACCATTTTACATTGAATTGAGTATGTTGTGCTTTATACCACAATATAAACGAATTCCACGCGGGCGAAGCCGCGGGCGGAAAGCTAGTAAATAATAAATCTGTTACTGGACTTGTCGCCCTTACCTTGAAGGCTTGACCCCCGCTACTAATTTGTTAAATATTTATAGTTTAGTATTTTTTTCAGATGGACGAACTAAATGCGCATTTGTCGGACGTGTCTCTGCAGACTGTTTTCCATTATTCGAACAAGATCGTAGAGAGATGCAAAAAAGCATTTCCCGAGTATAAAGAAGAGACGACCCCAGCAGGCGGATTACAAGGCGCCAGGTATGTTTCTACGACCTTTTCTAGGGTAGGCAAATGGCGAAAAACGGAACCCTTATGTATTCGTCATGTCTGTCTGTCCGTCTGTATGTACAGCCACTTTTTCCGAAACTATTAGAGCTATACTGGAGAAACCTGGGTAACTGGGTAACTTGGTATTCGGTGCATTAAGATTATGCACAAAAGTAGAAAAAAAAAAACAAAAAATTTAAGGGGCTCTCCATACTTCAAACTGAAGCTCAAAATTTTTTTTCTTCATACCAATACATGTGGGTATCTACGGAAAGGTGTTTAAAAATGATGTTTTTAATTCAAAGTGGTAACTTGTCCCCCCCCCCCCCCCCACCGTAACTTTTCAAATAAGAGGGTGATAAAACTAAAAAAATATCTGATATACATTACTATGCAAACTTCCACCGTAAATTGGTTTGAACGAGATCTCGTCATAAAAAAACCGTAACTTACCTTTAATTCAATCAACTCCAATAAACTTTTATATTATGTAACTTGTTACGGAACCCTTCATGGTAGAGTACGACTCGCACTTTTTTTTAGTCCGTTTCCTTACAGAATTATTTTTCCAGAATCCGCAACGGGCATGACAATATGATACAAACGTTCCCGTTCCCCAAAATCCCTGAGCTCAGAACGAGGAAGAATGAGGAAGACCACAGGAGTCCAGTAGAAGTTCTGGACTCGTATGGACTGCTCAGCAGCGCCCTAACGCTGCAGGAAAGGAACTTCTTCAGAGACATTGGGTTTGAGTATGCTGGGTAAGTTTTTTAAGGGGGTAACGCCTTGATGGGTCATACTGCTACTTCAGTAGACGAAGAATTAGTTTGAACTCGCTAATCTGAGAAACTACTGGTTCAAATTGGAAAATTATTTTTTCGTCCATGCATTTATCGAGGAAGGCTTTAAGCTATATAACATTACGCGTAAAGTATTAGTAGTAAATGTGAAAAAAAGGTGGGGACAGTTGTGCGCTTGTTGACACGTGTGGGCCTTGCAAAAAACCTACCCCCAGAATTCAAAATTGAAAGGTTTAAGGGCCAGAGCTTTATTCCGAAGCAATTGACTTCACAAGAATACCAGCGCTGCTGCGTTGATAAAAATGCCGTAACAGCATTTGCTGAGGTGGAACCCAAATTGGCCTAACAAGTGTAAATTATAATATATCGAATACTTCAGGTAACAAATAATTTATTTCCCAAATAATAAAAATACCCAATAAACGCAGAGAAATACAACACAACTTAAAGGCCATCCCATTTTGCCCCTTCCTTTTATTTGCGGTAAAAACCCTTAAGCTGGGAACCCTGGAGGTAGTCTCCCTTCTTTTCAGATCGGAATCCCAATCAACAAGCCACTAGCGGCTCGCCGCGGGTTCGCACACATACTGTCGACCTCCGTAGCCGAGAGGCGAGCGGGCCTGGCTTTGGCGAGCGCCATCTCGGAGGTTCCGGGTTCGATCCCCGGTCGGGTCAATATGGGAAACGAACTTTTCCATATTGTCTCGGGTCTGGGTGTTGTGGTACCGTCGTTGTTTCTGATTTCTGTAACACAAGTGCTTAAGCTACTTACCACAGAATCAGAGCAATGTATGTGATATTGTCCAATATTTATTTATTTATTTATTACTGTCCCCTTTTTTTTCCCTGATTCTTATAGATACCTTACGTTTTGTATCAATTGTATTGCGTAGTGTTTGTGTTATTAAAAAATAAAAGTACGTTTATTGCAGAATAATTAATTGTCCATATTATTGTTAGTATACAAAACTATGTTATTAATTTACAAAGAACTAGAGAAGGTATTTGCCGCGCTCCGGGTATATGCGCATGAGTTTGCACCCAGTACTGCACGAGGGGGCTGTCTAACTTATCCCTCAGCATGCTCAGGATGCTGTTAGGCGCGGTTTCCACCAAGGACAGAGGAGAAGAGACGGGAAGAGATATGCTGCAAAGCTGGCAGGTTATTTCCACCAAAGCGGAGAGGAGATGTGAGCTGTGAGAGACCGAAACCAGTCAAGCTCTGTCTACGAAAGGAAGACGTCATGTCGTACGCCGCCGGCCGCCTGACTAGACACTTCTCCGCTCTGCCACGCCACTGGCCCGTTCGCCGCACAAAATAAGACATCTCCTCTCCTCACCGCTTGATTCATTTCCATGGAAGCTAAGTGGAGAAGAGATGTGAAAATAACGAAATCTGATTGGTTTATTCAAATACATCTCCATCCGTCTCCTCTCCCCTCTGTTTTGGTGGCAGCCGGACCTTAGGGCTCCGGCGTACACGAGACATCAGCAAGGGGATACGGCGCCTCAGCACGGTGTGGAAGCCGTCTGTGTGCGCGTGCGCGAACATCGCTGATGCACTACAGAGCCGCGGTAGACCAACACCCAGAACGCGTTATTATATTGAACTCGGAGTGCGTTGATGGCCCGCTGCGTGTAGTTTTTTTTTCTATTTTTTATATATTACTCCTGACCTCATCCCACCTGATGTTAAGTGGTAATGAGGTCCTAGCTTAAGGGCGACAGGTACAAGATAATAAATCTGTTACTGGACTTGTCATTCTTACCATGAAGACTTGACCCCTGCTGCTAATATAGAGCAAGAGCTCTGGAAACCTTACTCACACGCAGGAACACAATAATACAGAAGTGATTGTTATTTGGCTGCGGTCTTCTGTAAGAAGGAGGTATTTCACCAGTCGGGCTGCTCCAATTCGAGCGATAAATCGCAATGCCCTGCCTCTCTTAAAATATTATAATTATTAATTAGTTATTATAATTGATGGTCGATAAATGTATGATCTTTCTTTCTTTATTAGACACATTATTCACACCATCATCAAAAGCATGGGAGCGGATGACGCCGCCATAAAATCCACTAAACTTCCTTACCAAGGAGATCGCCCTGTGTTCAGCTCCACGACTGAACACAAACATGAGGTAATTAATGTTCAACAGTGCTGGTACATAAATTTTAAGACTTTCGCGTTCCATTTTAAACATTTAAAATAATTTAACGGGTCAAAACGCGACACCATTTTTATTTAGTAGTTAATACGAACTACTTACTGCCCGACGTTTCGGTTAGGTTGCACCAACCGTGGTCACGAGCTGACCACGTTTGGTTAAGTGCTGGTACACTTGCGTATCGATACAATCGTTGTTAGCGACTCCTGTGATCCGACCTCCACAACCCTTTTGGCTTTGCCTTGTAAAGGTACGCCAATGTTTTAGTTTTTATTTTGCCACTACCTTTTGTTTTATAAGTGACTAGCGGTCCCGGCGAAGTTCGTTTCGCCTTAGAGGATTTTCCCGCGCATTCGACGAAAGACATTTTAAGACTCATTTTTCTACACTTCGGTTACATTGTTCAAATTTTACCAAGGATCCCTAATTTTGTAACCTATGTCGAATTGGAAGAATGTAGCATTCTATTGGTTAAAGAATTTTTTAAATCGGTCCAGTACTTTTTTAGCCTATTAATTACAAACATACAAAAATAGGTACAAATCTTTCCTCTTTATAATATTAGTGTAGATAGATTGTGAGTGAGTGTGTCGCTGTAGTTGTCTAATAATTAATTATCATAAGAGTATAGACCGTGTTTAATTGTAAATATAGTTCATTATTCCATTACAGACGCTATCAATCGAGATTAACGATTGTTACGAGGGTCGTTCTTCTTTTTTACCGACAATAAGTTGTCCCCATTAACACGAATGTATAATTATAAAAACAAATATATGAGTACTTCAAACTATTGAAATATTCCTAATGTGTGATAGATTAGGAATTATGTTATCATGTCGTAGGTACTTCTCTTAATTATTTAACTTAAGAAAAAAGTTACATCGCGTGACGGAGGTGTAAGTGGTACTATTTTTGAAGACCGTGACGGAGTTGTACATTTTGATCGATATTGTTTGCTTATAAATTAATTTGACATCATAAGATAGACCATCTGAAAAATGATTCCTCACACAACAATTTAGGCAGTATTACCAATGATTACTAATATGATATGTACATATTAAATATTGATTTATCAGTCATGTCCATTGTCGGTAAAAAAGAAGAACGACCCACGATATTAATCAATACTATTGTTACGCGACAATTGATAGCCGATACATTAGCGCCATCTAGTTTCGAGTGGCGTAACTAATAGAGTGGAGATTTCGATGCCAGAACTTACTAGAATGTGTTCGAACATTCTGGATGATTCTATAATCGGTTCGGGAACTATCTGCGGCACAATATACATAAGGCCGGCTCTGGTCGTTACAAGCGAATACATCGAGAGCGACTTAAGAGCGATTGGGTTTTTAAGTTTTAATTAGTGTCGTTTAATTAAATTGTAACTTTTGGTCATTTTTATCAGCAGTTTTTACAGTCACGAACCCGAAGCTCGTAACGCTCGTAACACGCACCGGAGGTAGCTTCATTTGCATTGTATAGAGACGATTCATAAGTATTACTAATGTAATCTACATGAATAAAAAAGATTGACTTTGACTTTGACTATCAATGTTCGAATTTGTCAATACTAATCGAGTTTATCGATATTAATCCGGATTCATTAATTAATTGAAACTAATTTCGTTCCATCCAGGTGTCCTTTGACATCTCTCAAGTTTTTTTAATTGAATTATTGATTGACCTATCTTATGACACTATAAAATTCGTTTAAAATTAAACTAATTTGAGATTTCTCTTTTTTTCTAGATTCATCCTACTGAGGAACTAGCTCAGAGCACTATGCCACCCGAACAGCCGCCAGTAGACGACACTTTTAAATACAAGTACCGCGCTCGCAGCAAAAATACACGGCTGTATTCTTAGGAATATAACGGATTAACTCATTAATAGTTATTAAACGGACTCAATGTTCCTGCCTTAAATTATTAAAAATATAACACATTAACTCGTTAATCCGTTAATAGTTATTAAAAGGACTCAATGTTCCTGCCTTAAATTATTAAAAATATAACGCATTAACTCGTTTATCCGTTAAAAGTTATTAAACGGACTCAACGTTCCTGCCTCAACGGATTAACGGTTCATTCGCCTTAAAATAAACGTGAACGGACCCGTTAAAGTTTCACAGCTCCGTTAAGTAAATAAAATGATATCGCATTGTAGTAATAGCCATTAATATATTGGTTTTTAGATATTATGCTCGAAAGAGTAAATACATTGCAATCGATTTAAAAACGGAAGAGATTATTTATTGTCAAAAGCATTTTTGGTTTTTAATGGAAATAATTATAATGAGTTTGGTTTTAATGAAAAAATAACTTGTTCCACCTCTTCAAGCACCCTTCTATGATCATGTGTATTTATGGTACATACTAAGTAGGTACGAAATTTTAACTAGAAAAACAGTTAAAATTCAAATCAGTTAGAAAAACTATTAAGGGACGTACCTTTTTACGAAAAGATTAAAAAATAAAAGATGTACGGTAATTAGAGGGTGCTGATGGCCTCAGATCGGATTAGCGTAATGACGTTTCACGCAATTTTGTAAGTTATGAAAACAAATATTCATGATACCTAACTAATATTTTTTTTATATTGCACTTCAAGATTGACCTCACCCCTCCTGATGTTAAGTGGTAATGAGGTCCTAGCTTAAGGGCGACAAGTACAGCATAATAAATCTTTACTGAACTTGTCGCCCTTACCTTGAAGGCTTGACCCCTCTGCTATTTTTTATTTTATTTTTTATTTAAAAACTTTATTGCACAAAAAAAAGTACAAAAGGTGGACTTAATGCTAGGAGCATTCTCTACCAGTCAACCGTTGGGTCATGCAGATAGTACGTTTATGGGTGCGGTAACAGTAAAAATGTGAGTATGGATAACAACAAAATTTATAATCATAAATAGCAGAAAATTACACACGAGAATAGAATATTCATACATAGGTTCATGATAAATAAATATAATAATTAAGCAATATAATATATGTATATATATATATATATATATAAAACAAAACAATTTATATAAATATATGCAAACAAGTGAATAATTAAAGCAAACAATTGAGCAAACGAAATTTTATGTAGAGGGGGAGGAATAAAAGAATTCACGAACTTTTAATTTAAAAATTCCCTTAGTGAGGGATTGTCGAGTTTCGGTGGGCAGAGTGTTCCAAAGCCGGATGGCTTGCACAGTGAAAGACTTGGAGAAGAACTCAGTATGATGTCTTGGAATGCTTAAGCTGAGATTGTCTGAGGAGCGAAGAGAACGGTCGTGAGAAAGACAGAGGTATTGAAATTGTTTCTTAAGATAGGACGGGGACAATGGATTGTTAAGAATATTGAATAACAGGCCTAGAATTCTAGTGTTTCTCCGTTCACGTATCGGGAGCCATTTAAGTTGACTGCGAAAACTAGGAATGTGATCGTACTTACGAAGCCCAAAGATGAATCTGATACAGTTGTTAAGAAGACGATCAAGTTTTGTAACCAGGATTTCTGAGATATCTGGATAACATGCGTCAGCGTAGTCAATAATGGGTAAAATTAGAGTATACACAAGCATGAGTTTTGTGGAGAAAGGAAGAAAAAATTTGAAACGATAAAGACTCCTCAGACAAGCAACTACCTTGCGGCTAATCTCACTAACATGAATAGACCAACTTAGGTTCGAGTCCATATGAAGACCAAGATTTTTCACAGACTCACAATAGGGAATAATTGTTCCATCAAATTGTATCGGTCCCAGGTCAGAAATACGAAGCTTAGACAGAAGTCTGGAGCTTCCAACTAACATCGCTTGGCACTTAGTGGGATTGACAGAAACCCCAAAATCATGTGACCAGGCACGAACACGATCCAGATTGATATTCAACCTATCGATAGCCGAGGATAACTCCACCACAGTTGCACTAGTATACAATTGCAGATCATCGGCGTACAGGTGATACGAGCAATCAAGAATACTGGAAATTAAATTGATAAAAACGGAGAAGAGGATCGGGGAAAGGATACCGCCCTGTGGGACACCAGTTGATAAGTAAACCCAGTTAGAAGAGGCAGACTTTGTAGCAACTGATTGTTGGCGACCGCGTAGATAGGAGGACATCCAGTTTAAAACAGGAAGGGATAAATTTAGTGATGATAAGGTAGCAAGTAGGAGATCATGATCAACCGTATTAAAAGCATTAGAGAAGTCGATCAGGACGAGAATGGTGAGCTTAGTATTATCCATAGCCTCTCTAATGTCATCAGTTACTTTGATGAGTGCAGTAGTGGTGCTATGTGCGGGCCTAAAGCCGGACTGTTGTGAGTTGAGCAGATTGTTAATATTTAAGTGTGTAGAAAGTTGCTTCAAAACACAGGCTTCGATTACTTTCGAAAGAAAAGGCAGAATTGATATGGGTCGAAAATGGTTGGGAGAAGTGGGATTGGAAATTTTGGGAAGAGGATGAACCAACGCCCTACGCCACACATCAGGAAAATCACCGGAGTTGAGTGAAAAATTAATCAAATGTGAAATGACTGGTAGCAGTTGGTCTAATAATGGAATTACCATGAGGCGACTAATTCCGTCGACTCCAGTGGCTCCAGACGTAATGGAATAGATCGTTCTTTTTATCTCGTCCTGAGAGATAGGGGAAAAAGTGAAAGGGTCAGTGATAGGAGGTGTAATTGCTGAAATTTTAGAGAGTGTATTGGATTTAATATGTGGATCAAGGAGTGGCACATTAGAAAAGTGTAAGTTTATGTCCTCAAGAGAAAGTGAGATGGGAATTTCATTCAATTTAGATCCACTTATTCCTAAGGATTTTAAGAATTTCCAGACATTTGGAGCAGAAGATTGTGAAATACGGTCGTGAATAAAGCGTCGTTTGGCTACTCGTATCATCTGATTGCAGCGATTCCTTGCGGTCTTGTACAGTGACCATAGTTCCTCAGTTCTGTCCTTTTTGAAGCGTCGAAAGGCTTTATTACGTCTTCTCATAGCCATGCGAATCCCCTGAGTCAGCCACGGAGCGGGAGGTCGCTTGATCCGAACTGTGTGTAGAGGAGCATGAACATCGAACAATCGTAAAACAAGGCTGTTAAACTGCTCAACTTTCTCATCGATGGTAGTAGCAGATGACACCGGCGACCAATCAGTCATCGACGCATCGTGCAACAAATTGTCAATATTGACGCGACCATAGCTCCTTAATCGCACCTTCCGTGACCTGACTTTCGGGGACTTGAGAGCGTAAGATAGGTAAACAAGGTCGTGTCTGGAGAACCCAGGCGCAAGATATTGACCGTGGTCACAGACAAGATCGGTATTCAAGGTCAGAATATGATCGATCCAGGTATCATTACTGTGTATATTGTGATGAGTGGGAAGAAGTGGGAGATGATATAGTCCTGTAGATTTAAAAATATTTAAAAGTTTATGCGAACGATGAGAGTTACAGGCAAGGTCAGTGTTGAAATCACCCATCACAATGAGGTGAGGGTAGTCAGTGCATAACGATTCCAAGACAGGTTCCAAAGAAGAGAAGTAGTCAATAGACGGAGGACAGTAGACGACACCGAGCGCAGCCTTGGTAGACCCTAAACTAATTTCAATAAAAATATATTCGGCATTAGCGGAGTAGTTATTAGGAGAAGTAGCAATAATTTTGTAAGGAATATCCGATCTAAGATAGATGGCAACACCTCCACCTCCTTTATCGATACGATCATTACGAATAAGAACGAATCCGGGAACACTGTAAGCTGTGGAAGGTAGGCAGGGCTTGAACCAGGTCTCGGAGACAAGGACGGCACTAATGAAGCTAGATGAGAAGGAGTCCAGTAATTCACTATAGTGCTGTGGCACACTCTGCGCATTGATGTGACATACGTTAAGATTTTTACTTCTACTCTGGAAACAGGTATTCAACCTATTACCCAGAGTATCAGTTTCAGTATCCGAGCTGTCAGAAGTGTCGTGACATGAAAAAAATGTTGAAGACGAGTTTGCTGAAACATTTGAGTTGTTTGCTGACATAAATGTTTACATAAAATATTTATAAATACTACAAAATAGATATATAATAACAAAATAATAATAATAATAAGACTTATATGTTTATAAATAATCTCGCTAATTGAATTTAAACACACACTGACCGCATCACCCACCAGCATTTAGCAAAAACACTTATTAAATTTTTACAAAGAATAATAAAAATAAAGTTTATGTGATTATGTGATTAGTGGGTACGTGAACAAATTAACGAGAGCGAAATTTTTAACTTCTTTCTTTTGCACCTCCCGCCCAAAAAAAAAGCTATATATATATATATATAGCTGCTACTAATAAAGCACCCTCAGGAGCTCTGGAAACCTTACTCACACGCAGGAACACAATACAGAAGTGATAGTTAATTGGCTGCGGTCTTCTGTAAGGTGGAGGTATTTTACCAGTCAGGCTGCTCCAGTTCGTGCGATAAATCGCTATGCCCTACCTCTCTCAAACAAAAAGTAACTTAAATATACTCTCTAAAATATAAAATATAAATAAATATTGGACAACATCACATACATTGCTCTGATTCTGTGGTAAGTAGCTAAAGCACTTGTGATACAGAAATCAAAAACAACGACGGTACCACAACACCCAGACCCGAGACAATACAGAAAAGTTCATTTCCCATATTAACCCGACCGGGGATCGAATCCGGAACCTCAGTGATGACGCGACGCCAAACTACTAGTCCCCTCTCCCGTGGTAGGTACTTGTGTTTTTTTTTATCCTAGATCAGTTTTGGTCTTGACAACCCAGTATTAAATAAAGTAAATACACATACATAATAATTATATATCTACTAGCGAACCCGACAGACTTCGTCCTGTCAAAAAGATTTGGAATGTGGCTTGACTATAAATTTTAGTCAGAAAACGTTTGTATGTGAAAAAGAAAAGGGCTGTGTTTAGGGCTTTCCCGGCAATTATTCGATTTTTTCTCGCCGTAAAAATCATCCTTGGACTTCAACGAACATTTTAAAAAAAGAGTTGGCCAAATTGGTCCAGGCGTTGTTGAGTTATGCGCTTACCAACACATATTGCGATTCATTTTTATATAATAGGTGTATTACGCACCAAGACAGTAAATACATGCATTGCCAATTATAATATCCATTTTTGCAGTATTCAAATTGAATTGACGTCAATCCGTTATTGTTGTATCTTAAGTAAATAAAAATTTACATATTTTAAGAAATTACTTAATATTTTTATTAAAATTTTATTGTTTTACATGCAATGACTAGTTAGTTTGGCATATTTAAAGTAAAGTGCACAAGTACCTCTTGGCACAATTATGTATTTAACAATTATTTTAAACCTTGATCCCGCAGACAAACTGTGTGTACATAAACTTTATTGTTTTATTGAATAAATAAATAACAAAAGTAAATAAATATTAAATAAAAATAAATAAATAATAAATAAACGGAACATCAAAAAGGTTTTTGTCACTCTTGGTACAAGTCTGAAGCTTGAAAGGTTCGGGGTTCGATTTCTTGGGTACTTGAGGTAGGTTGTTAGGAGGTTGGTGCAACCTAACCGAAACGTCGGGCAGTAAGTCGTTCGTATTAACTACTAAATAAAAATGGTGTCGCGTTTTGACCCGTTAAATTGTTTTAAATACTTGAGGTAGATTCAGATTTTTTAAATTGAATTCGGGGATTTGCTCTTATTTTATTTTGAGTATAGTGTAGAAGAAAATCTTAGAATAAAACCAGCTAGCCGCCGACTGATTGACAACTCAGTATTTATTGCGTCTATACATCTCACCTTTAAAGTAGATATAACTGGTGCGTGTCGGCCACCTTTCAGGCCACCTTGAAAATTATCCGCAGACTGATTGACAAGCCAGTATTCATTGCGTCTGTACATCTCACTTTTGAAGTAGGTATAACTGGCGTATTTTGGCTACTTTTGAGGCCACCTTGAACGTTAGCCGCAGACTGATTGACAAGCCAGTATTCATTGCGTCTGTACATGTCACCTTTAAAGTAGGTATAACTGGTGCGTGTCGGCCACCTTTGAGGCCACCTTGAACGTTAGCTGCAGACTGATTGACAAGCCAGTATTCATTGCGTCTGTACATCTCACTTTTAAAGTAGGTGTAACTGGTGCGTGTCGGCCACCTTTGAGGCCACCTAGAACGTTAGCCGCCGACTGATTGACAAGCCAGTATTCATTGCGTCTGTACATCTCACTTTTAAGTTTGACGACCTCCGTAGCCAAGAGGCGAGCGGGCCTGACTTTGGCGACCGCCAGCTCTGAGGTTCCGGGTTCGATCCCCGGTCGGGTCAATATGGGAAACGAACTTTTCCATATTGTCTCGGGTCTGGGTGTTGTGGTACCGTCGTTGTTTCTGATTTCTGTAACACAAGTGCTTAAGCTACTTACCACAGAATCAGAGCAATGTATGTGATGTTGTCCAATATTTATATATTGATATATTTATTTATATAAAGTAGGTATGACTGGCGCATGTTGGCCATCTTTGAGGCGACCATTGACGTTAGCCATCGACTGATTAACAACCCAGTATTCATTGCGTCTGTACATCTCACTTTTGAAGTAGGAATTGGCGCATGTCGGCCATCTTTGAGGCGACCATTGACGTTAGCCATCGACTGATTAACAACCCAGTATTCATTGCGTCTGTATCTCACTTTTGAAGTAGGAACTGGCGCATGTCGGCCATCTTTGAGGCGACCATTGACGTTAGCCATCGACTGATTAACAACCCAGTATTCATTGCGTCTGTACATCTCACTTTTGAAGTAGGAACTGGCGCATGTCGGCCATCTTTGAGGCGACCATTGATGTTAGCCGCCACTACAACAAATCCCTCAGCAACACTTAATTTCGCAACCAATTGTACTTCAGAGAGAAATAGGGCGCTTAAATGACATCACAAAAATGCTATTTATAGTTCATTTTTCACGGCTAATGAAGTGTTATGCTAAATTTTCACATCTGCACAAACACTGTTTCTTATATATACCAACGTATTAAGGATTGTGGGCAAAATTTAATTGGACTCGAAGAAGATAACGTCTGCAACATGGCGTCTGTGAATCTTTTAGTTATTTTGGCTCTGGTAAGTGATTATTTTCGACCCAAACCCGGTAGTTATAGTTTTTGCTTGTAGCTAAACCTTTAGATAGATACATTTTATTGCACAGAAAAATTTACAGACATTGGTTTAGCAGACAATATTCAAGTACAATTTAGGAGGTCTTATTGCTAGAAAGCTACATCTTCCAAAAAACCTTTAGGTAGAGGAAATAGTAGATATCGAGAAACGGGTATGGCCATGCAAAATATAAATTTAGAAAATATTAACAGAAAACCATTTTGAGGCAGTAGTAGATTTGATTTCCATGCAGGACCAACCAACAAATTCATTATTTAGTTTAAACGTTCAATTGATAAATGCTTTCAGTTATTGTTGAGTTACCTTCTACAAATTTTAGACTTATGTTATTTATTTTTTTATATTGCATTTCAAGATTGACCTCATCCCACCTGTTAAGTGGGATTGGACTGGGAGGGATGATTCACACCCACGTCGCGGAACAGACAGTGAGTGCAGTGCCGACTGAGGTTCCTCACAATTAGTTTGTGGCTGATTGCAGCCAAAAACTAAGGACATCCGCTACACTCTGAATCATACAATCATAACGACTAATTAATAGACAAAAAATAATATTTAAGAGGGCTCCCGTACAAAACACGTGCTTATTATTTATTTTCTTCATAAAGGTCGCAGCCGTGACCAGTTTACCAGCTCCCCTCAGTATCGGTGGATCGGGGGGTGTTGATTTAGGGGCATCTGGGGGCGCCAGCCTCGGAGGGTCCGGGAAAGGAGGTGCTTCAGGTAAGCTAACTGGCTGATAAGGAAAGCCAGACTAATTAAGTACAAGGTTTTGGACTGAATTTGATTACGCCTAGAGGATTCGATCCCGGTCGATTTTGCTTATCCCGGGATATATTTCGGGATTACCCACAGTGAATCTTGAGATACCGGTGTACCTAGTTCCGGAATTATATTGTTAAAGACAGTAAAACAAATCAAAGTGAACTTTTTTTTTAATAAATTCATTGTTTTATACCAATTAACATAAATATCAAAATTTACAGTCGGGGCGACGACCACGACCTACAGTGGGGTTCTTACAAAATTTTACACATAATACGATACCGGGCGTAAGCCAAAACTAATTAAATTAAGTGTTAATAAAGTAAATAGCCGTCATAACGTTCAATGAAAGTAAGTGCGTTTTATTTCACGCTTATTTTTATTGACTTGATTAAAAATGGTTATCAGTCCCGAAAATCCCGGGATTAAATTATATTCCGAAGATTTCGGGACTAAAATATGATCCCGGAATCGAATCCTCTAATTACGCCCCTAAATGTAGGTATTATTACTCCCAAAAGATTTATATAGGGTATTTTGTCAATGTCAACACTTCCAATTTTGCAAAATGTGCATGAAAAGAATTAGCTATGATTTCGTATGTTTAAATTATTTATCAGCCCTATAAATCAACACTTATTTCGACTAGGTTTAGTTAAAAATGTTTTAAGCCAAGAGTAATTAATATCCAAAAAACTTACGAAGAATTAAGACTTCAACATCTACTGGTTACCTTCGTAAGATGTCAGGACAGAAGTAATTAAAAAAAAAAATACATTAATTTCTTACAAGGTAAAAGTGATTCGTCATCGTCATATTTAAATTATTATCGGCCTTATAAATCAAAATTTAGTTTATATCTGTCACCGTAAGATTATAAAAATCATGTGTCCCTTCATAGATTTTACTCCGGCTTCCCAGAGACCACCAAAATTTTTTTCTTATATTGCCCTTCATGATTGTCCTCATCCCACCTAATGTTAAGTGGTAACGAGGTCCTAGCTTAAGGGTGGCAAGAACAGCATAATGAATCTGTTACTGGACTTGTCGCCCTTACCTTAAAAGCTTGAAAGTTGCCTTTATACGAGTATTTATTGCAAATCATAAATCTATTACCAGATTAGTTTTTAATTGGTTTAAGTGTTGATTTAGTTTAAAAATTACCATTCTGAAAAGTAGACCGGCAATCACTTTGTGCCTACGTAGGATAATTATAATAGTAAGTTGTTTCGATAATCTTAATTACTCTGGCACAAAATAAATCTGTGTGTTGTGACCAAAGTCGTAACATCGTAGAAGCTAATAGAGAAATTGAGTTCAAAGATGAAATAGCTCAAATATTGGCACTGGATGGTACACAGTGGCATTTTATTCCGCCATACAGCTCACATTTTTAAAAGAGGTAGGGCATAGCGATTTATCGCTCGAACTGGAGCAGCCCGACTGGTGAAATACCTCCACCTTACAGAAGACAGTAGCCAAAAAACAAACACTGCTGTGTTGTTGTGTTCCTGCGTGTGAGTAAGGTTTCCAGACCTCCTGAGGGGTGCTACATTAGTAGCAGAGGTCAAGCCTTCAAGGTAAGGGTGACAACAGATTTATTATGCTGTACTTGTCACCCTTAAGCTAGGACCTCATTACCACTTAACATCAGGTGGGATGAGGTAAATCTTGAAGTGAAATATATAAAAAAAAAGAATCCCTTGACGACCTGGGTGGAGCAGCGGATAAGATAGGCGATTGAATCTTTAAATGTCCCAAGTTCGATTTGGGCAAGTCAATTTAGGAAACGAACTTTTTATATTGGGTTGTTTCTTGCTTGAAAACAAAGATCCATGATCTGATCTCATTCATAGTACAAAAGAAACTCTCATTTTATAACCATTTGATTGGATGTGATGATTTCTCATTCATTTAATCTACTATATAAAAATAAGTCGGGTTTTCCTTCCTGACGCTATAACTCCAGAACGCACGAACCGATATCCACGGTTTTGCATTCGTTGGAAAGGTCTCGAGCTCCGTGAGGCTTATAGCAAAGAAAATTCAGGAAAAAATTCAACAGAAATGGAGGAAAATACTCTAAAGTGAACGAAGTTCGCCGGGAGTGTTATTTAAATTTCTTTATCAATCAAATGGATTATATAAAACTGTAATTTTTTTTCAGGTTCAGGAAAAGGATCCGGAAGCGGTGACTCTGGACTGTCAGTTGGAGTAAGTGGCGGAGCTGGTCTTTCAGTAGATGGAAAAGGGGGGGCGAATGTATCTTCCGGCGGAAATGGCAAAGGTGGGGCTGGCGTCGGTGTCTCTAAAGATGGCGGCGTATCAGCTGGCGGGAAGGGAGGTGCCGGCGTTTCAGCTGGTGGAAAGGGAGGAGCCAAAATATATTCGGGCGGAGATGACGAAGATGATGCTAACGTAGATGTCTCTAAAGATGGCGGCGTATCGGCTGGTGGGAAAGGAGGCGCTGGCGTTTCAGCTGGTGGAAAGGGGGGAGCCAAAGTATCTTCGGGCGGAGATGGCAAAGATGATGCTAACGTAGGGGTCTCTAAAGATGGTGGCGTATCAGCTGGTGGGCAGGGAGGTGCAGGCATCTCAGCTGGTGGAAAGGGGGGAGCCAAAATATCTTCGGGCGGAGATGACAAAGATGATGCTAACGTAGGGGTCTCTAAGGATGGCGGCGTATCAGCTGGTGGGAAAGGAGGCGCTGGCGTTTCAGCTGGTGGAAAGGGGGGAGCCAAAGTATCTTCGGGCGGAGATGGCAAAGATGATGCTAACATAGGGGTATCTAAAGATGGCGGCGTATCAGCTGGTGGGCAGGGAGGTGCAGGCATCTCAGCTGGTGGAAAGGGGGGAGCCAAAATATCTTCTGGCGGAGATGACAAAGATGATGCTAACTTAGGGGTCTCTAAAGATGGCGGCGTATCAGCTAGCGGGAAAGGAGGCGCTGGCGTCTCGGCTGATGGAAAGGGGGGAGTGAACGCATCTTCAGGTGATAACAATGGTGGGGCTGGCGCAGGAGTCTCTAAAGATGGCGACGCTGATGCGTCAGCTGGTGGAAAAGGAAAAGGCGGTATTTCAGTAGACCGAAAAGGTGTAACTACTGTATCCGGTGGAGGTAACAAAGATGGAGGAAACAATGAAGGTGGAAACAAAGATGGCGGAAACAATGAAGATGGAAACAAAGATGGCGGAAATAAAGATGGAGGTAACGAAAACGATGGCAACAAAGATGGAGATAACAAAGATGAAGATAACAAAGATGGAGAGAACAAAGATGGAGAGAACAAAGCTGGATCCGGTGGTAGTGGAACGGGAGAGGCTAGTGTATCTGTAGTTGGAAAAAGTGGGTCAACTGTATCAGGTGGAGGTAAGAAAGATAGAGAAGACAAAGACGGAAGTAACATCGATGGCGGAAACAAAGATGGAGGAAACAAAGATGGAGGGAACAAAGATGGAAGAAACAAAGATGGAGGAAACAAAGATGGAGGAAACAAAGATCGTGGAGACAAAGATGGAGGAAACAAAGATGGCGGAAATAAAGATGAAGGAAACCCAGATGAAGGAAACCAAGATGGAGTAGACGTCAAAGCTACTGACTCGAAGAAAGACGGAGCCAGCGGTGGCGCATCAGCTGGGGGGAAAGGAGGTGCTGTTGTAGGCGGTTCAACTGACGGTAAAGGGGGGGCTGAAATCGGAGGCAAGGACGGAGTAACCGCAAGAGGTTCGTCTGACGGGAAAGGAGGGACTAGCGCTGGCGGAAAAGATGGTGTAAATACAGGAGGCTTGTCTGATGGTAAAGGAAGGGTGAGCGTTGGCGGAGAGGGCGGAGTAAGCGCAGGAGGGTCAGCTGATGGAAAAGGAGGGGTAAACGTAGGAGGAAAGGATGGTGTGAACGCAGGAGGCTCGTCTGATGGAAAAATAGGAGCTAGCGTTGGCGGACAGGGTGGAATCAACACGGATGGATCAGCGAATAGTGGATCTGACGGTAAAGGAGTTTCGACAGACGGTAATGTAGGCGCAGGAGGCAAGAATGGCGTAAACGTTGGGGGTGCGACTAAAGGGGGGGCTGGCGGAGAACATGGCTCAACTGTAGGGGGATCTAAGGAAGTAAATACAAGCGTTGGGGGTGACAACGGGGTAAAGGTTGGCGGATCGGGGAAGGGATCTGTAGGCGGGAAAAATGAGGGTGATAGATCGGGTAAAGATGGCGCTTCTGTTGGGGGGGAAAATGGGGTAAATGCTGACTCAGAGGGAGGGGTAAGCGTTGGTGGTAAAGGTGGAGTTGGCCTTAGTAAAAAAGGCGGCCTTAGCGTCGGTGGGTCAGGGAAAGGCGGAATCTCGGCTGGTTTGGGCGCCGATGTTGGTTTAAATTAAGCTAAGAGACAAAGTGTAATTACCAAATACTAAATACATAATACATAAAGGGTTGTTGAGTTTTGTAATTTTTATAAATGTACGTGTAATTGTTATGTTTGTACGTTTTGTATTAAATTTTCTCAAATAATTATCGATTTTCATTTTTGTATTCCATAATTTCTGATTTCTACATAGTGTACGTAATTATGTTTAAGCATTGACACAAAAATAACTTAATAGAAAGATAGATATACTTAATTTAACTGAATATGTTTAACAGACATATTCAAATACTATTTAGGTGTTATAAGGTTGATCTGTCTGTCTGTCTATCTGGCTATGTTATTGTAGGTCCATATAATAAATAGTGAACAGTAAAAATAGTCTCCTTAGCTGTGTTTGACGAAAATCAATCAAAATGGCTAATCAATGAATTAATGACAGATTACTTTTTTTACGGGAGGAAATGCGTACCGTCACCCCGAGGGAGAGTGACGGCGTGTGTGGGATTCCCTACCCTAAAAAACCGGTCAAGTGCAAGTAGGACTCGCGTGGAGAGGGTTCCGTACGTTGCGCTCATGGGTCACAATAACTGCCTTCACTTGATTGTAAGAAAAAAAAGAAATATCTTAATTGTCTCTCTCTATCAACCATCTCTCTTTTAAAAAAAAAAACATATTCCTGACCCTAATTCTTCGCCCCACAAACCCCCCTTCGTGGGGCAATCCGTAGTTGATGAAATAATGTGTAATCTGCTCATAGACTGATGTGTCAGACCTTTTGAAATTAAGCACAATAAAAAAAACGTAAATTTAACAAAACAACCCTTTTTTTAAATCCATGTACTTCTCATAGGTTTTCCTGTAATCTATAGGTAAAGAGCTATATTCCGCATTTATTTCAAAATGTTTAGCCTAGTAGTTTCGGAGATAAGGAGGGGGGGGGGGGGGGGGGGGGGGAATGGTCAATTTTCGCGTATTTTCTTAAATAACTATTTATTTCAAGATTATAAATGAAACATATTTGCAATCCTTACAGCAAGATCTTTCATTTGATATGTCACACAATATGGTTAACGAATCTTGTTTTTTTAATGTTGTGATTTACCCTCCAAAAGTGACCCCCAAATACATAATTTATTTATTTACGTTACACATGCACCTTTGGGTCTTTAACTTACATATGTGTACCAAATTTCATCTCAATTGGTCCAGTGGTTTCAGAGTAATCGGCTGTGACAGACGGACGGACAGACAGACACGCGAGTGATCCTATAAGGGTTCCGTTTTTTCCTTTTGAGGTACGGAACCCTAAAAAGGCAGGACTACCCACTAAAACCCCCCGGTTGATCCTCCATCGCCTTAGTGGCAATGCTGTGGGAGATCGGCTAAGCCTTGACTTACACAACACCGCCGGCGGAATAGCCGCTAATGCGGCTTCGTCTACTCCCCCCGCAGTGTTCGGGGGGAGACTGGGGATGGCCGGTCGAACGGAACCATCCCCACTTCGCAGTGGGGGCCGGTGCAATGACAGCAGAGGTGCCCTCACACCATCAGCCGGCCGGTCCCCACGAATGACAAATTACCTACACATTTTGTCACACCTCCCTCAATACAAATACTAATATTATAAATGCGAAAGTAACTCTGTCTGTTTGTCTGTCCGGCTTTCACGCCTAAAGTACTGAAAACGGACATAGGCAATTTTTTTTTTGAAAATAAGGGGGGATGGGGGTAATATCGTCCCTGAAAGTTTATAGTGGAAAATGTTTGTTTTTAAATTTAGAGATATGAAAGTTGGCTCAAATATAGCTCAAAACATAGATTAAAATATGGACTACTTTTTGGTTATGAATATTAGGGGAGTAGGGGTAACACCGACTATGAAAACTACTAGTAAACCAATAAATTGATCGACCGCGCTATTCCTTTCACTACTTTCCACCAAATCCCAAATTTCCAATGCATTGTCACATCCAAAACCGCAGACCGAATAGCAGAACAAACGAAGTTCCTGCTATTTTGAAATAGCAATTTCATCTAAACTGTCCTTGGGACAGCAACAGAAGAGTAGGCTTTAAAGTGAACGAAAATTATTAGGATACATAAGTAATGCCATCTCCTGAGGTTCAGGGTCCGATTACCGGTCATTTCAATATTATTTTTATACATTGTCTCGGATCTGCGTGTAGGGAACCGTCTTTTTTTTATTTCTGTAACCCATCTGCATTACTTACCTACTTACCTCAATAGAAAGCACGAAACACGAAAGTGAAACCCAATTTAAAGGGACAAAAGATATAATGAACTAAAAATAAAAAATTAAATATAAGGAAAAATCGAGGCACACCAAACCCGTTGCTAAGCAATTCTAATAAAAAAACGCTTAGCAACAGGTAACGTGTGCCTAGTAGCTGAACCCAGCTACTTGGCACACGTTGCAGGTTCAGGCAGGCGTCGAGTACTCGTAGTGCAGGCAGATCGAGAGTCTTCCTTCAGAAGAGCTGACACTACGCCTTCCGAAGTAATCTTCGCGTTGGAATGTTCTAAGGCCATGACGAGTGGCTGAAATTGTTCAGGAAGTCCAGCTAAGATGATAATTCCGAGAAATTCATCTTCCACTCCAGCTCCTATCTCTTGTAGCTCCTGTTGTACACTAAGCAGGGAATGTACGTACTTGTCCATCTTTCCTTCATATTTGTTCGTGAGAAGCCTTTTCATAAGTTGCAGTCTCCGCGTTAAGCTGCTATCAGCATAGGCCTTTTTGAGATTGTTATATGTCTCAAACGCGGTTTTTGCATTTCTGATCACAGGGTATATGGACTCTTCACATGTTAGGCATATCTTTGCACGCGCTTTAGCATCGTTACGTTTAGCGTCAGGACCAGATGCGTCGTCTACAGGGTTTATGACAACTTGCCATAACTCCTGATCCGTCAAGAAACATTGGATTGCAAATGCCCAATTGTTAAAATTCCTCCCGTTTAGTTTCGTAATGGGAATACCTGTGGAACTTGGTGCCGGCTTTAAATCCGATGGATGGTTCTCCATAGCACGATCTTCTCACACTTTATTCAGTTAACAATCCCGGGCCCATAACCAGTTGGATATTGGAATGAAAAACCAAGTGGAAACTTCAGGTAAAATAATATAATAAAGGTAGCAGAGACAGATTTATACGTAAGAGAATGACGGAGTGTTATAAAGACATTAGACAATATAAAAGTTTAAACTTGAACCTAGAAAGAACAATCATCTTGCCAGTGTTGTGATTATATAAAACAGGTTTTATTAACAATAACAAACTTTCTGTACTAAAAAATAATATTCTACAAAAATAACAGGTCACTTACCGATGGTTAAGAGGTCAATATAACAGAATAATTCATAAATCAATTCAAGAGAAGTAGGGCATAGCGATTTATCGCTCGAACTGGAGCAGCTCGACTGGTGAAACACCTCCACCTTACAGAAGACCGCAGCCAAATAACGATCACTTCGGTGTTGTTGTGTTCCTGCGTGAGAGTAAGGTTTCCAGAGCTCCTGGGGGGTGCTACATTAGTAGCAGGGGTCAAGCCTTTAAGGCGAGGGCTTCAAGCTTTATTATTTATTTTTTATGCAGTACTTGTCCCCTTAAGCTAGGACCTCATTACCACTTAATATTAGCTGGTGGGATGAGGTCAATCTTGAAGTGCAATATAAATATATATATATATATATACAGTCGTGGTCAACTAATTAAGGACAATCTCTAGTGAAGCCAAATTATGTATATTTTTTTTATTTTTCAACGAGTCTTAGCAATAAGATAAGTAGATAAATAGATAAGATATGGAAATCTTTTACATGTAAGTGTAATTAGTCATTTATGTGCGCGATTATACAAACAAAAACAACTTCACATTAAACCTCTTTACAGTATAGCTGATACATTATCACAGTGCTATTGGTTCAAAGAATGATGGCTGGCCATTTAAGGCCCAATACGAAGAGAATTGGCGAAACTTCACGTATTTCTGTTCACTACAACGATGACCTCAAGTAATTCTAAGCATTAAATCACTTTTTGTACGTTACAAGGTTACAAGGTCGCCGCCTTCTTGAAATTTTAAAATAAATGAATATTATATAAAAATTATACCGTTTTTAAAAATTGTTAAAAAATGATTTCTTCAAATTATTTTTCTTCCAAAACTCTGTAAATATATATTTGGAAAAAAATATTTTTACTAAAAAATGTTAGGATTGTGATCCCAAAGGTCGCCGCCTTCTTCATTTTTTATACAATCTATTAGTTATTAAAATAATTCATTTTAAACACAAACGCCTGATTAAATTGCATAATTCTTAGATATGAAAGTTTGCCGTTCAGGTGCTTCGATGTGTAGAGTTGACAGGTGACGGCAGTTAGTTGTCTGTTTTGAAAATAGTAAATAAATTGGTTTACACGCGTAGTCTTTACTATAACGGTGAAATAATGTTAGGAAAAGAAATAAATATTACCTAAGGGCTAAAATAAAAAGAGTTTATTACAAGAACGCAGCTCGAATTGCGAAAATTCCATTTATAGATTATATTTTTTGTAAAATACTTTTTTGTTGGGAGGCTGCTTAGGCTGCATTTTTAGGGTTCCGTAGTCGACTAGGAACCCTTATAGTTTCGCCATGTCTGTCTATCTGTCTGTCCGTCCGAGGATAATCTCAGAAACCGTTTGCACTAGAAATATGAAATTTGGTACAAATATGTATATCTATTAATCACGTCAACAAAGTGCAAAAATAAAAAATAAAAAAATGTTTTTTTAGGGTACCCCCTCTACACGTAAATTGGGGTGTGATTTTTTTTTATTTCAATCCCAACACGTGATATATCGTTGGATAGGTATTTAAAAATGAACAGGTGTTTACTAAGATCATTTTTTTATATTTTTAATATTTTGGGAAATAATCGCTGCAATAGAAAATAAAATTGTGTCCCCCCCCACTCTAACTTTTGAACCATAAGTCAAAAAGTATGAAAAAAATCTGGAATATAGAACTGCATAAAGGCTTTCTAGGAAAATTATTTTGAACCTGATGGGTTTAATCGTTTTTGAAATTATCGAA